>JBAMBJ010004536.1:0-431981 GCA_037043495.1 Drosophila recens
GTTATTCGTAATATGTGTAGTAGTAGACTATTTACGTTGTCTTATTTAAAAAAAAAAAAGCTAACCAAGTGCTCGTGTCCGTTAGAGTAAAAGCTTATTTCTGCTAAAAAGTAGTAATGTTAATGTAAACTCTAAACTGTGATTTTTAGACCTGTCATTAACAATTTTACTCATTTTTGCTCATTCTCTTGAAAAACAATGTTGTAGGTGTGCATTTATACTAGAAAATCGTAATTTTCCGGGAGTCAGATAGGTATGGGGTAAAGACATTGTCAAATTAAGAAACTAAAAAAAATGTGATTTCTAATTTTGCCTGACTTACAAAAATGCAAAGAATGAAATATCTTTATATAAGAAAAATTTTTACTTCTTCACAGAGTCGGGTAAATAGGGGCGTGAAGACAGGGTCCAACTAAAAAACAAAGAAAAAATAAAAATTCTATTTTAGCCTAACCAAGATTCATCCAAATTTCAAGTCTCTAGCTTTACATTCAAATTTTAGATTAATTTATTACAATTTTTCTCATGGTCGGACAGGGAGGGTGAGGTAAAGGCGTGGTCCAAACCCAAAAAAAAAAAAGCAATCTAAATTAGTCTAGCTAAGGTTCATGCCAAATTTCAAGCCCCTAGCTTTATAATTCGACTTTATGCCAAAGAACGGGATTCTGGCCCAATGTGCACTGAGAGCACTGGCGTGCCGACCGCTCATAAGAAGTGTTGAAAGTACACAACAAGCTCAAATGTAAGGTATTCTATGGGGAAAGGGTAAACAAAACACTGATCCAAACGAAACCTTACCGGTTTTTTAATACATTACGAAATGTCGAGTTTTTGTTGTGTTTTTTTTTTTAAATGATTTGCCTTTATCAATTTATGAAGTTTGAGCACAATATAGTTATTATGCTGCCTGCCTTGAGGCATCACATTTTATGTTAGTATAAGTGTGTCTGCTGGTGTAAATATTTTTCTTTGACATTGAGACGGCACGTGTAACGTTTGGCGTTCGACGAACTTGTAACAATTATGACGACAACAAGGGGAATTTGTAAGTAGACGAACTTATCAGTGAATCGCACCAATTATGTGTGCTTGAACATAATTGTATCTATCAACCTATGTATATCTCTCTATTTTCTCAACAGAGACAAACATTCAAATAATATTATTTGGTTTTTATTTTAAACTTTTGTCGTGACAATGAATTACTATCCACTAGCGGCAGAATTAATCTACATGTATAGTAGAGATATATATTTAAAACTCTTTGTCCTGACTGACTGACTCACTGACTGATTGACTGACTGACTGATACATCAACGTGTAGCCCAAACGGTAAAAGATAGAAAGCTGAAATTTTCACACAACATTGATAGGATAATTTCATTGAGCAATAGACGTTTTGCGAAATTCGACCTGTAAGTGGGTGAAATTGAGGATCAAAGCTCACAAAATTGTCTACATCCTACATTTTTTTTTTTTTCTTAAAATAAAAGGTTAAAAAATCAGCAGGACCTCTAAGAACAAGTGCAAACTTGTGGGCTCCATGCATCAAAGATGCTCTGGAATACTTAAAATAATAGTCGCAAATTGAAGTTTTCTAAAAATAATATGTAAAACAATAAAATTCTATACTTTATGTTTCTTTTTTTCTGCCAGTATTAATTTCGGAAATTTAATTTATCTTCTTTTTATTTTATGATATGGACTAAATTTTTGTTAGATTTAAATAAAAATAGCGATTAGGTATCGGATCTTGCAAAGATGAGAATAATATTGAAAAGAAGCAAACAAATTGTATGTCCCTATTATTTCTGCCGCCACTGTATAATGCTTCCTGATTCGGACGTTGATCTGCGTACAGCACCCAGGAAACGAAATTTGAAAAAACCATATTATAAACCATATGTCAGCCAATTGGGTCATGTCTTTCTGGTATGACCGTGGCAGAAGCTATAAAATCTATCGAAAGGATGTTCAGGATCATCCCAGATGTACATACACATATGCTGTCAGAGTGGTTGAGATAACCCAAATAACAAAAAAGTTCTCTATACAAAAACTTAATTTTCGACTGATCGTTTCTATGGCAGCTATATGTAGGGGTTATATCTATATTTAAAATTAAGTTAGATCTGCGTCTGGTATCCAGAAACCTACATACCAAGTTGGAAGTCTCTAGCTAATATAGTCTCTGAGATCGACACGTTCAAACAGATGGACGGATGCACATGGCTCAATCGACTCGACACAAAACCATTTTACTCTTTTTTGGCCATGGGCACAGGATATAAAAAGTGTCGACGAAAAACGATTCTCTGACGCCAGCCTTAATGCTTTTGTTGTTAACCAAAAACCTTGATATTGAAATATTCTTATAATTGGTAAGCTTCATGTATACATGTGTACATACATAGTTTTATATATGTATGTAGATTAGAGTGGGTCAATCAATAACGAGAACTTATGATAAATTTAGACGGGAAGCTCGATTTTGATTTAAGGCCCATGGTTTCTTGGTCAAATCTTCTTCGAATTTATCGTAGATTACGATTTTGACAACAGTTCGGTCGAGAAAAAAAAAATTTATTTTTACTCCATACAATTTGATCCACTCTAATGTATGTACATGTTCCTTAAATTTTATTTCGCAATGTGTTGTGAAATTCGCTAGACGGTAAATGCCAAATAGCAGCAGACGACGAGTCGAGCCCCAAGTGTATGTATCAATGTACATACATACATTTATATGTAAATATATTTAGTGTATTCGTATCTTTATGAGCTGGGCGTGAGCTATGCCAGTTTGCCGACGTCGACTACGGTGAATTCGTCGCTTTTCACTGCTGCTAATAAGATTCTGTTTACTATTTAGCGGAGAAGAGAACAGAGAGCAAAGTTTTAAGTGTATAAGTACTTTTTGAGGTCTCTGATCGGTTTCTGAACGCAATCTCATCACGAAACAAAAGTGTGATGCGATGTGATAGTATTGGATGTGAATGTATGTGTGTTTAATGAATATGTGATAACTATGACTATGACGTACATTGCAAATCTGATTCTAACATTCAAATGCTGCACGCGTCTCACAAAAATGTGCCAAAGACAACAGAATACTTGTAGTACAGCAATCAGACTACTTCGAGTTTGATGTTATTGTTTTTTCTGTTAATTGTTATTCTTTGTATCTTTTGCATGTCACGTGACTAATGCGTGCGACTGCCGTGACGACGTGCTCTCTTTGCTGAATTACTTTTGTTTGCTTGTTTGCTTCTTTTGCTAGGCATTATAGTCTGTTTAGCTACTTTGTGGTATTTTCGTGGGCTCGTACAGATTTCAATTTAGGAGATTGTAGAAATTCGAGGGGCACTCGAAATCACAATGAACAGCAAGTTGCTGCTGCTGACAGCAACAGTAAGCAATCGCCAATTGTTGGCACTGGCCTGCCCGTTGAGCCAGAAGCTGAGTCAAATCAATCGGTCAATAAAGAGTTATTCTAAGGCTCGATTTTTCATAATTAAACTGCGAGATTTTTTACTCAAACTTCTATAAATTTAACGTCAAAATATATTTCATTTAGTTGACTAAGACCAAAACTAGACATTGATTATAAATTAATTATTTTGTACATACATTCTGACCAAATTCGGTAAAAACTGTCTACTATAACATAAATCTGTCCTTAATTGTGGTCGGAATAAAAACAACAAAAAATTTTTGTTTAACTTAATGATAGTAGCTTCTATATGACATTGACATTTTTTTAAGAAATGGTCGAAAATAAAGGAATATTTTTGAACAGTTTTAAAATTATTTCAAAAAAAGTCGATTTTTTTTACCCGATAAAGGAGGTTTCCCCTAAACTGTTTCAAATCTTTTGATGGTGAAATCTCCCAGCCTAATTACCATTAAGATCGGTTATATATAACGGTAGTAATACCTGTTAGCAGATTTTAAGCACCGTTTGATTCAAACATTTAAAAATTAAATTCCTCAATATTATTGTTGTTTTTATGTATATACAATACACGCAAATTTCATACTACCATAGGTATTATAAATACGAAGATTATTTATTTGTATGTTCTTTACGGTTAACACAGTTTTTCTATTCAAAAATATTTTTAAATACTTTTTATTATTTTCATGTCATGATCTGAATCTGGAATATTTAACAAATCACACCCATATCGCTCATTTTCTGATAACTCATAGCATACAAAAGTTTATTATAAATTTAAAAGGTTTTTTCAGAATATTCTCTGGCAACGTTATGTAGAATTAGTATGTTTGTATGTATGCTCAGAAGCTTCTGCTCTTGGAGGCTGTTTGCCTTAATGACAATTAAGAGCAAAATTTCGCAACCTTGACTGCGTATTGCGTGCGTTTGTGGCGCGTTTTTGACTGCTGGTTATTATTATTTGTTATTGTGGCGCTTGCGCATAAAAAAATCTACATTTATGTACAATGTGTGTGCCAATGTGTAAACAAATAATAAAAATAATATACAACGCAATACGACGACGCAGCAAGATGCGGTAAAAGCATTAGGTATAACAGAGAAAGGAATCAAAAATAGAGCGAGAAAAGAGAAGTTAGCATTTTGATGGCTTTATATACATATTTTGTATATTTGCTAAAATATTATATGCTCATTAAACTTTATTTAGAGATTTTTGGTGTCATTTCTTGCAGTTGAGTCATCAGCAACAAACGTTTTAAAACGCATCACAAAATTGATAAAAAACCTTGTATAACGTACATTTTTAAGGTCTGCTTTTGGCACTGTGGCTCGTTTCCCGAAAACTCGTGGCAAAAATCTGTAAATTTTGAAGTAGATGAGATATCGGGTTAAAATTTGAAATATTTATTCCCAATACTTCAAAGAAATTTTTGGAAGAAAAATGAAAATGGACGTGGCACTGAAAAGGGCGTAAGTTAACAGTCAAACACAATTTTTTGTAATTTGTACTTTTCAAAATTTTTTTCAAAATTTAAAAAAAAAAAATTTAGAATTGAACTTTATTTTTATATTTTTTTCACGCCGAATTTGGGAAATTATGCGTCAGTGAGAAATAAGGTGAAATATACTGTACACGACATGCGCTAAAACCGAAGAAAATATTCGAGATTACCCGACAATGAGATACCTTCCATATGATATACAATAATATACTTCAGTATATTTAATCAATCGTACATCAACTTTTATACTTATGTCGGTTTTTCTAATCAGATGAGATGAAGAGTTTGTATGGTTCGTTTTAGAGTGGGCATTATCCTACCGACAAACAAATACACAATATTTCAAGAATCATAAACTATTAGTCATTTTATGGTATAATACAGCCAGCCAAATATACGAGTATTAAAATGGCAAGCAGTTACCTATTACCAGATAGATAGTGAGCTCCGTTGACAACGCAGTCTGCCTATTTTATATGACGAACTATGCCTGCACCCCTAAGGGAAGAAATTATTTACTATTTGTTGAAGACTGAGCACAAGCAATATTTTTGATACCGAAATTGTTGATATTCTGTCGCTGCCTATCGATTCTTCTTTTTTTAATAGGGAAACCAAATTGGGAGACTGAAATTTGAGTTTTTTTAAATTTTTTTTAGCTGAGAAAGAATAATTAGAATTCGTTCAAACTTTGAGGATAGTTTATTCATTTTTAATACTCTACATTAAACTTTTTTTAAGCCATTTCCGCCGGAAGTAGTGAAGTTAGAGGCTGATGATCCATTGACGATCGAAATCAAGGTTTTATTTTCTTTCGTCAGTAGCATATTTTCTAAGAACCACATTTTGGTCAAAAAGTTAAAAATTGTTGGAGATGTTTTGGAGGTGTTTGAACAAAATGTCAGGCTTTTTTTTTCATTTTTTTTTACCTTACTCACATCAAAAAAAAAACATTTTACCTGATTAAATCATATAAGCGGGTGGTTTATATTTTTGGTACTTGAGAATAAACATTAATTTTCAGATCGACTCGTCTGTAACTTTTCGAGCTAGGATTCCCGCAAATTGATAAATGTAGTTTCGAGTCATATCTTCGGAACTGATTGGATTTTATATATAGTGACATAGTGACGAAAGCATCACGAAGGGTGCGAAAGACGACTATATAGTAATATATATAGAAAAAATCCTACGACTGTCCGATTAGAGTTGTATACCGGTCGAAAGGTATAGAACTAAGTAACAAAATTTCACATTACGATTTCTGATGACTCACCTGGATCCGAGATAAGGGGAGCAAGTGGATGGGGTCTTTGGAACCTTTTAGGAAATTTTTTTTAAAATTTTATCAAAAGATAGTTAAATTTTCCAAATGACGTGAAAAGTCTGTTTGCCTGTTTGTTTGTATTAAAGCGTTTTCCACAGTTTCCAAACCACATATGAATGTATGTTCTATATATTGTTGGAGAGGCTATTGGTTGGTAGGCTCTTACCTTAAAGCGTTTAAATAAAGTGCTACAGGTAAAATAAATCTAGTGACGAAAACATTTTCATGCCCCAAAATTTCTGATATCCAATTTTGTGACGAATGATATTAAGTTTTACACATAAACTATTTTAAACAAAATTTTGGCACTCGGCACATTGCGCTAAAATGTCTCAATTCTTCAGACCAAACAAAACTCACTGTTTTGCGCAGTGCCGAATGCAAAAATTTTGTTTAAAATAGTTTATGTGTAAAACTTAATATCATTCGTCACAAAATTGGATATCAGAAATTTTGGGGCATGAAAATGTTTTCGTCACTAGACTTTTACCTCGTAAAGAGGTTTTTTTATGGGATATCAGAAATTTTTGAATAAGACATCAGAAATATTAAAATTGCAATATTTGATGTGTAGTTTTTTCTTAAATTGTCAAAATGTGGGAAAAAAATACCTTATTTAACCTGTAGCTGTTTACCCTTATAATTAAAAAAAACTTTTAAGGTATGCCTTAGAGCTCTTCGAAATACCTTTTCAACGATATATAGATCGCATCTGTAGCTTCTATCGTTTGGATGCTATGGGGGCTTAAATTTTAAGGGTTTTTAGCGATTTCCCGCTAAACTAGCGATTTTTCGAAAAAGTCGTAGAACAAACGATTCTATATTTTATAAAATGATTTATTTGCCGCAAAAAGAATTCACCACTTGCAAGCAGTTTATTTCCGCATTGCGCTGCAAGCAGTGTACATACTGCATATGTACATGCAGTAGTGTGAAGGTAAAAGGTATATTCAGTTAATAGGTAATATTTTGTCCAAATGAATTTTGACAGATATGTGTTATATGTCAAAAAACGCGGAATTAAATTGCCTATAACATATAACATATTTTAAAGAAATCTCATGTGTAGATTTTTCTTAAATCGCTAAAATGTGGAAAAAAAATACCTTGTTTCACCTGTAGCCGTTTACCTTTTTACTTAAAAGAAAAACTTTGAAGGTATGCCTAAGAGCCCTTCAAAATACCTTTGCAACGATATATAGTTCGCATCTGTAGCTTCTATTGTTTGACTGCTATAAGGGTTTTAATTTTTGCGGTTTTTAGCGATTTCCCGCTAAACTAGTTTTTTTTCGAAAAAGTCGTAGAACAAACGTTTCTAGATTTTTGATCGGGAACAAGTCCTCATTCAAACTTTTAAGCTAAATCAACGCTTTGATACTAACAAACAGACAAACAAACAGACTGACTTTTCATCTCATTTTCGGAAGGCCCCTAAAAATTTCAAAATTAATTATCTTTCGAACCAGCGGTCGGATTTTGATGATCGAGGTGTCATTCGACGCGTAATTTTGATAAGAATAGTTAAAAATTCAACGAAAATTCAGAAAGGCTCCAACGGCCCCATTAGCTCCAATCATTTAAATTTTGCCCCTCCCACTTACACCTGTTTATCTCACGAACCAGGTGAGTTTCCAAAAGTCTTAGTATGCACATTTGTAAGCTAAGTTAATACCTTTCGATCGGTATATAACTCGACCTGATCGGACAGCCATAGCAAATTTTCCATTCTTCCTGTGTATATATGCTAGTCGCCTTCGCACCCTTCGTGCTGCTTTCGTCACTAGCGCGGACTGCCGTCCGCAGTGATAATTTTGTATCACACATTTTGTCAATTTAAGAGAAATCCGCCCCTCAGATCACTTAAAAACTTCAGTATGTTGTAGACAATTTAAAAACGCTTCTTTTTTTCTTTTTAATTTATATCCTGTTTTTTTAAATTAATTTCATTATATAACACTGTTTCAATTTAAAATAAAAAAATTCAATTTGAAACAAAAAAAAATGCTACAAAATTTATTTACATATATTTTACCAAATGCCTTTAATAACAATAATAAGTTACAAATTAAATTATGAAATAGTTCCTAATTAAATTTAAAAGTATAACTTAACATTTAAAGAACAATGAATGAAATTTAAATAAAGTGTTGTGAGCACTTGTCGATAGATGAATGTATTTTTAAGTTAATATTGGAGAAATATGTTTTTTTTATATTAAGTTAATAAGATTTAGAGCAAAATTTCTTTTCTTTCAAATGATTTAAATTTGTTCAATTTAAGATAAAGGGGCCGTAAATGCATCTGGGCTTAGGAAATTTAAATAATCGATTTTGATGAGCGCTTTAGCTTTATAAAAAGTTTTGGAACGCAAGGTAGTTTGGCTATAATAATGGAATTAATAAAGGAATTGACCCCGGAAAATATACACTTTATATATGGTATGTTTGTTGGTATTAAAAATATCAGTCATTGTTATTAAATTAATAATATACACTAATTAAACAAATTTGCATCGTAGTGTCGACTGGTAAGAATTGACGTCACACTGTTTACAACTTCCGTTGTAGTATCTTCTGAATGATTCCCATACAGAAACAAAAAAAAAGGTATTGACCAGGGTATGAAATGGGTTTCAATTACGGTTATTTTCACAAAAAAAAACTTAAAATATGATATTCATCAAAATTTAAATTAAAAGAACTAACTATTAGAACAAATGCAATTTGTGGTTAAAGTATATTGAACGGTTTGAAATAACAGTATCTCTGCAAACAGCCAATAAATTTATATTTAAGACATCAAATAAAAAATTACAAATAATATATATCGAACCTTAATTAATCGTTATGCTTGAATCGGTTCTTAAACGGTTATTTCGATTTCGGTTACGGTTTTAATTACAGTTACCAATTCGTTCGGTTAGTACCGATTAACGGTTACGGTCATCATCTAAATTGTCAGTTTGAATTTTAAAATAAAATAAACGATGATTAAAAACAGACATAAACTTATTCAATAAATGTGTATTCACAAAGGCTGTCTGCCAATTGTAGAATTAATACACAAAACTAATATCAGGACTGAGTAATTGTACTCTATTGTTTCCTGACATAATAAATGCAGTTTGTCTGTGATTAAAACCGGCCATAAGGGGAATCCCATGAATGCATCAATCGATTTTTTGCACGTCACACACGACATTCAGCTTTTCATTTACGGCATTTCCGGGGCACCTTAGCACAACCCTCACGGCGTCTTACTCCGATCCGTGCCCTCGTATAGTAGCTTGACAAAACTACAGTCTATGTATTGACGTTTGCAATAAACCGGAAAGGGCGGGCCTTTTGCGCACTTCACAGTCTCTGGTCGAGATAAATTTCCAAGAAGCATTTTGCAGTGTTGCGTTTTGATCTTAGACAATTGTCGTTGGGACTATGGTTTAGATTAATCGAGAAATGTAATGGAATTAAATGCTCATGTGAAATGTTAAACAAACAAAATAAAACTTACAACAACAAACCTGTATGCGCCAGGCATATGGTTATAAGTACCTCGGTTAATGGCCTACAGTGGAACCTTGAATTAGTGATGAGCGTTTCTTTTTTAATTACGGATTTAATGCTTTTAAATCAATCCCGTTTACTGATACTAAGGGTGCGAAAGGCGACTTACATTATATACAGGAAGAATGCAAAATTGTCTATGACTGTCCGATCAGGTTATATACCGAACGAAAGCTATAGTTTTAAATCACAAATGTGCATACTAAACCTATTGAGATCTCACATGTTTCGTAAAATAAACCGTTGTAATTGGGAGAGCAAAATTTAAATATTTTTAGCAATTGGGGCGGTTGAAGACAATTATTTATTTACTATTGTTCTCAAAAATACGAGCCGAATGAATGAAAATCCGACCACTTGTTTAACAGATAATAAATTTTGAAATTTTCAGGGGCCTTCCGAAATCGAGATGAAAAGTCAGTCTGTTTGTGGGTTTGGTGAATTTGGATCTATTCCCTACGAAAAAAAAACTAAAACGTTTGTTCTACGACTTTAGCGAGAAATCGCTAAAGCCCGCAACAATTTATACTTCTACAGCATCCCAGAAAAACACGCTACAGATATTTTAAATGGCGTTGGAAAGGCATTTTAGGCATACCTTTTTTTAAAGTACATAGGTAAAATAGGGTTTATTACCCCACGTTTTTTTATTATTTCTCGTTTTCTTATATATAAAACATAGCATTTAGCCAGGGGGCTTGGAAGATATTACATGTTAGCTAAATATAAATATTTTACTTAGAATTGGAATAGGACAGCAGCATTATGTTGCATTTCGCAAATTTTTTAATTTATCTCGATTGCGTGTAGAACACAATTTTACTCTGTACTGCCAATTGCTAATATACGTGTATTTGAAAAATTAAATACGCAGACGAATATTTGTCCACTAAAGATAGCGAATATCGATAAATAAAACAAGACACATTTATTTTTTTTTGCCTTTAGAGACGAATGTTTCGATCGCGAACCTAATAATTGACATATCCTTTCGTCGCCTACTTATCTAATTTCAAGATATTTGTTGTATATGGACTTTAATTATATTGATATCGGTTGTTGTTGCACACAATAAATCTGGTCATGTCAAATTCTTAGCGGAAATTCTTGTAATTGTGACGTGATGCGTGTCACTTGTTGTGTTTAGGGGGGGAATTTTTATTGGCTTGCTTTGTATAATGGACATTTATGAAATAGCAAATGAATATGTTTATTATTTACTATACTAGAAGCAGAAAAAAAAACAAGTATTTAGATAAATATGTTCATCTTTCTGACCACACTTTTTGTTCCTCCCTCTCTCTGTCACAATATGTAATTGCCCGCCAAGTCTCGTGACTAGACTTAGTCACAATATTAAATGCAATTTTCTGCTCTCTAGATAAGTTAATGATCAAGGGGCGTTGTCGCGCGGCTTTGATTTTCAGGTTCTACTCGTATTGGTAAGCAAAGCTTCAAACGGTATGGACAGCCATGCAACACAAGTTGGTTAATCCTATGAATTGTGTGTGGAATTTGCTGTCATTGTTGTTGATCTTCATCTCTCTCGTATTCTCATTCGTTGTAGTGCATTTAAAATTTTGGCGAGCCTCCACCTCAATAATTTTATTGTTACAACGTTATTCACAGCAAATCGACTATAGACAGACAGTATTGCCTCATTAGATATTCAGTCTCTCTCTCTCTCTCTATCTCTCTCTTCCTCTCTAGTGTTTTGGTAGAATTGCTGTTGTATTTGCTACCTCGCAAGACAACGTCAGCGCAGAGACAGCGTCAAAACAAAATGATTAGTGTTTGTTGTTGTTACTGCACGTTGTTATTATTATTATTATTATTTTTGCTGTTGTTGTTGTTGTTTTTGATATCTGGTTTTTCCTTGCGATCGATTCAAATGAAATTTCTACTCTATATTACTGTATATGCAGCTAAAGTACATCAGCTATGTCATGATTTAAGTGTGTTTGCACATATTGTATGTACTCGTGTCCTTAACTAATTAATCGATTTCGACAAAGTCAAATTGATTGTATTGAATACTTAAGTGCTAATAAAAACACAAATGTTTGCGATCTTAATATCACAAAGTTACAAATATTATATAACATATTTTGCTCTTTTATATGTACAAAGTCAGCCCAACATTTATTCGTACACTCAGTTTTGACACTTCAGCGGACATTGTAGGTCAGGTTTTCAAGCTCGTAGTTACAAAAAAGTATTTGTACGTTTAATGACAAATGTATTTTTAAGCCACATAATTTCTGATATCCCATTTTTTTTTTAATAATTAAAAAATTAAGACAAAGGGGCTCCCCTTGCGGTGAGGTGTGGCTACGTACTAGACCATAGACCATATGCCCAGGTCCTTAAATGTATCATTTATTATAGTAACCGAAAATCAGGTGTAGCCAATAATAAGAACAGACAGAGAAATGAACCGATTTTAATATCTTACAGCAGTTTTTACAACTTAATAATATACATTCAGTATAAGGGTGCTTCACCACTTTTCGGGCATCGCCCATTTCGTTCTTTACATAATCTATTAATGATCCATTGGATAAAGGCTCAGCGATTGAGCCGATCCCTCCATAACATCAATATTATGGGATCGGCTTCACTCCTTCTCTTGCCTTAAATTGACTTTTGAATCTTTTTCTTGCGGGTAAGCCCAAAGATTCTACATGAATTCTATAGATTATTAAAGGTTTAGTATGTGTACTTTGAGAATGCTATCGGAAATTTTGAAGCTTTATGAATATAAACAAGCGGAAAAGGTTTAAGCGAGCTTCTTACTTATTTAAATATGAAATATTTTGTATTGCATTCTTTTAGGCACTTACACTGTTTGAAACTCAAATCAGCCACCTTTCATTAAAGTCCTTTGGGTTAAGCAGAGGTTTGGTCTTACTTTACAATACTAAAATTGTGTTGGTTATGTTACAATTTTTGAATGTACGAATTCCACGCTTGATTTATAAATGGAAAATTTGTTATTGTTAAAAAAAACCACCCTTCAATTTGTCAACTTGCAAAAAAAAACATAATCAGGGGTGCGATTTAATTTAAGTGAAATTCAAGCTAAAGCGAATTCTGTGGCACCCCAGAATATCTTAAAAACTGTATGAGTAGTGGTTTTTCGCGATTTGCGGAGGCGGAAAGTGGCGTGGCAAAAATTTGAATCAAACTTGATCTGCGTGGGGATTGATAGCTCACACATACGCACATGGCTGTATCTACTCGACTGTTGATGCTGATCAAGAATATATATACTTTATAGGGTCAAAAATGTCTTCTTCACCCTGTTACATTTCTATTATTATTATTATTACAGGGAAACCTGTTCGGGCTTCGTGTCCCGCCGGCCTCTTCAAAAACCCCACGGGCCTTGTGCATGAGAATCGAAACTGCCTTTTTTTGTGCGGACACGGACCTCAGTAAAAAGTCCGAAGCCCGGTACGGCCGAAAACTCACAATTTAACACGTGGAAAAATTTAAAAATAAACTGATTCTGCCTGACACTACAGGAAGTCTACATTTCAAAATTGACAAACTTAATATACTTGCACTTGGTATAAAAGCTACGTGTATACATCTGTGGTGGTCTGCAACCGAGTACACTAAAATGGGTGTGATTTTGAGGTTCACAATGATTTGCAATGATAAAAGCAGTTATCTAGAAATAAAATGCGTACATAATGCCACCGTTATTTTTATGTAGACAATAATTATATTAACAAAATAAGAGAGCCCAGAATAGAGCGCAAAAACAAGTGGGAAAGACTATAGACGAGTTTCTTACTATAGGATACCCATTACTTATTTAAACATAAAACAGTTTTTTATAGCATACTTTTAGGCAGTTACCTTTACTGCTCACCGATCTTGTTGCAATTAGGTAGGATGATAGCGGATAATTGTGGATGACGTACATATATTGGTAAAACAGAATAATAGAATTTCTTTAAAACTTGGCGAGTCGTGGCAAAAATTTGAAACAAACTTGATCTGCGAGGGGTTTACAGAAGTCTGTGTACCAAATTTGGTTGCTCTATTTTCCATAGTCTCTGGTACTAGGCCCTCATACAGACTCGGCTGTTGATGAATATATATCTACTTTATAGGGTCGGAGATGCTTCCTTCTCCCTGTTACATACATTTCAACGAATACAATATACCCTTTTACTTAAGTAACAGGTACCATTATTAAAACGCTTTGAATAGTTTTCAACATTCTAATTTACCGTTTTTCTTTTATTTTTTTTTTGTGCTTTAAATTTGTATTAAAACTATTTCTTAATCATGTTGAAAAAAGTTGTAATTTTGTAAGTCAGCCGTACTTTTAGCCAAATAATTTACATTACGAGTGTACACTAAATTTTGGGCTGCGTGTACTCGTGTGTAAAGTTAAAAGTGAAGGAAAGGCAAAAGCGAAGTAGGAATAATTAATAACAAACCTGTTCCTCCTCCGCGTACCGCATATGTTGTAGTCGCTTGCATGGATGATGAGCTGGAACCCAAACCCGCGCCGCCGGCTCCACTGGTTTTTGTGAATTTCAAAAGCATTGTGTAGACCCGTTGTTATCGCCGTTTTTGCTCTTGTTACTGTTTATGATTGTTATTATTTTTGTGATTGCCGTGTGTCCGTATACGCTCCAAACAAACAAAGCGAACCAAAACAAAACAAAACAACAAAAATATGTTTATTTAACTGATCTTTTCACTCAGTTGCCTTTAACTAAACGTTGCTGTTTTGTTTCCACTCCTAGCTCAGCCAACAAACCAACTATAACTAACCAACACTTCACAAACGTTGACAAAACCCAAAGTTCGAACGACGAAAACGTCAGCAGGTACGGGTTTTGGGTATTTTTTGCTATTTTTAGTAACAATTTTTTTATGTATTGTGGCGATTGACACAGGGACAACGACGACGAGGTACATACAAATAAATAGCCTGGTTCGCCCTTTAGCCGTTTCGTTTATTGTCTGCTGTCTTATTGCTTGGCGCAGAATCAGCTCCCGTTTTGGTTGTTTTCTATCAATTATATTATTGGTTGCTCTTCCACACTTTCGTTCCGCAATCAGTTTAATTTGCACCCATTCGTTTCTGTCGTTGTCGTTTTTGTTATTGTGGTGTTGGTTTTTCTATGCTTTGCTCATATGTTTATGCACGCGTTGCGCGTGTATGTGTTGGGTTCAATTGTGACTGCTTTTAAAACGTCAATTTGTATGTTTAGGCATGCATTATATGCTTAAATCGTTATTTCTCACATCAAGTTTGCTTCGCTATAGTTTTTGTTAAGAAACACACACGTTTTGCACAAGAAAAAAACAAAATAATTGATCTAGTTTAAGCAACACGCTAACTCTTGCATTCAACTGGTTGCGAGACGTTGCCAGATTGTTTGCAGACGGCAGTATACCAGGGCTGCTGACAATTATCGCTGCGACTAATCGACCTCCATTTCCAATTTATACCTTATTTATACCGATCTTACACTGCAGTGGAAAATCGAAGTCTTGGTAAAATTTTTATTTCCACCGCATGCGTGATTACAACAGTCGTTGAAAACAATGGTTTGAAATTGTGCTTCCAGGGTGTCGAATGGAAACGTATATCGGTTTCAATTTCGGTATGGGCTATTTTCGCATATTGGTTTATGGTTATCGGCTAAGCAAAATTATTTTATATCGGTGCCCTATCGATTACCGGGCTCTTGTATCTTCGGTTTTTAAATACCTGTTGAATTTCAATTCACAAGAGACAGTGCTGCCAAAGCAACACGAAAAAATAAAAAAAAGTTGAGTTGTAGCACTGTTCCTCCAACTGTGAGTTGTTTTTTAATTAAGGTACACAAAAACAATTTCAGAATTCGCTCTACATAGCAATATTATCGTCATTATTGACCAAATTCGAAAAACGATTCAAATACTCTTCTTCGTTCTTACTTGTGTGCCGGATATGTCTCGAAAAACACTTAACGGCTCTATGTTCTTCTAGCACAATCACAAGTGCTGGACAACGTAAGTTCCTTATCTGGCAGCTCTGTTTTTCTGGTAGTCTCCATATCGACTAAAGGGCAGAATTGTCAAGTTCTTCAATTTACGCCGCTGTATTTCTTCTAGGCATTTTACACTTTATACTTAAATTTAACAGTTAATATTTTTGCCGAAACGAATTTTGACAGATATGCGTCATATTTATAAAAACGCGAGATTTTACGAGCTACAACATATTGAAAACTAATACATTCTGTTAGTCTCGTTTTCTTTCAAATCGTCAAAATATGACAATATATTTGTACTTAAGAATAAATAATAATAGAATAGAACAATTTAAATTTAATAAATTTATACTTGATGAAACAAATTGCTGCAATTGCTTGATCATGAGCCTTAATGAATTTACAAAATTTCCGGTGTGGGTAATAACATTCGATTGAATCGGAAACATACAAAATTCCCCTTCGACTTCTTGCTCACGGGACATTTTACCAGTAGAGTCAAAACAAAAAACATTTTAAATGACACTTTTATATGCTTGGGATAAGTTTTCTATAGTTTAATTGCAAGTGCTCACATTGGAAGATAATTTTCTTGTGACTCCAAAATTTTGTGACACACATTGCCTTGTGACGTTGTGATACTGTTTTGTGAAGTTTTGTGAAGCAGTGAGAACACAGGTTAACACAAATGTACATATGCACATACATACATACAAATGTAGGTTCAAAGTAATTTTAAAAATAGTCGGATTTGTCCAAAAAAATGACTGATTTGGCAGCACTGGTTACGGCTACGGTGTAAAATTGGTATGATACGCAGATTTGACAAACTGGCAACAATATCATCTAAAATGCGAATTTTAAATTAAGCAAGTGCTTAAAGTATATAATTTAATTTATTTATATATACATATATATTTACAAAGTTCAGTATAATGTCGGCAGACTTTTCTGCTCACATTACTATATACGATTGTATGTATATATTTGTACTTGAAATCGCAATCGCATCAAGAAGGCGTGTCGTAAACAAGCACAACAACGGATAAGACTATTTGAGTCAGCGATAATTTCGTGATAAATTTAAGCCCTAGAACAAAGCAAGAAGCAACAGAGCAACTGATTTAGCTGGTGCTGCCTAATATTATGTACACACTTATGCACAGACTGCGAGTATTATTGATATACTAGGGAACAGTAGCAAGCCAAATTTGAAGTGTCGAGCATGTGTGTCATATTCTTCTATGCTAATTCGCAGCCCAACAGCGATGGCTACAAGCTCATATTGGCATCGAATCGTGATGAGTTTTTTGCCCGCGAGACACAAACGGCAGCCAAGTGGTCAAGTGGCTCCGACCATGTTTATGGCGGTAAGTACATAAATGAATGAAATGAAACATGTAATGGATTTATACATCTTGGAATTTTCTACACACAGGTATTGACTTAGAGCCAGGTCGAGAAGGTGGTACATGGTTGGCAATTGGCAGCAGTAAAAGCATTTTTAAGGTCGGCGCATTGCTTAACTTGACCGGAGAACCGAAGCCTCGAAATGCAGTTGGTAAACTAAATGCAACTTATTCACACACACACACACGCACGCACACACACACACAAGAATAACAACGAAGAAAAAGAGATCATCAACAAACAGACCGTTGTTTCATTAATTTGACACTGCTTTCCTTTTTTAATCATAACTGATAACGCACCAATTTCTTTGTTCTCGAAGCGCACAAAAACATTTTGCAACCGCATAATAATACCAACAATGGCTGCTTCATCAGCAACCAGAACAAGCAACGGCAATCAAATAACGAACATTTCTTATTAGGACGCGGCATGATCGTTGCGGACTATGTGCGCCAATCGGATGACCAGCACAATATTGGCAACTATAATCAACACCTGCTAGCTGACTGCACCAAATACAGTGCCTTTAATTTTGTCTCCATAGAAATTGGGTAAGCATACTACATACATACTATAAATATTTTAAAAACGCCATTAACGCCTGTTTTTTTTTATTATTATATTATTATTTTAGTGACGCCTCGATACCGGCTCAAATCAATCTGCTTAGCAATGTGCCTCCAACGCTGACGTCCTACAAACAGGGACAATGCTGCGGCTTTGGCAACAGTTTGCCCGACAGCCCCTTTGAGAAAGTGCGTTATGGTCAGGAGCACTTTGAGCAGATAGTCAACAAATATGGCCACTCTGATGTTCATACGTTAAGCTCAGAGCTGTTACAATTGCTCAAAAACAAACGGAAGTATTGGCCAGATGAGGAACTTAAACGACGTGCTCCAAGCTGGGGCGAGGGTCTCAGCGCTCTTAACGTGCACATCGCCGAGCACGGTTATGGCAGTCGCACGCACTCTCTAATTTTGGTCGATGCTCACAACAAGCTGCATTTCATCGAGGAGACAATGGTGGGCTTGGACCCTAATGGCGAGTGGCGCCACACTCATATTGAAAAGCAATTCGAAAGCATTTAAATTTTTGCATGTATCTGGGAGAAAATTAAATATATGTATGTACATACAAACATGTACAAATATCAACCGTGCTATATCCCACCCAGCATTTGGAAGATCATTTTAACAAAAATCACATTTAGAAGTCTTTCGAGCATTTTTTTTTGTGTTTAAAAGGAGATTAATTTCATTGGCGATCAAAAGACGACTTGAAAATGTCTGATGCAAATGCTAAAAATTTGATCTTTTGAAATCATACTAACAAAATGTAAAGCAATTGCAAATTGATCGCGCAGGGGATTGAAATGTGATTATTCAGGGCGTTTCTATGTAAATTGCCCTTTAGTTTGTAATTTAACAGGTGTCTGCTCGCCAGCTCAAAGATGAGGCGGGCTGGGTCACCGCCTTCAACTTAGCGTACAAGCTACACGAGTTTGATTCCTGAAGGTGTTGCATTTTTGTTTAATGGACACGACTCGAAAATTAATCAGAAGGGCGACTCATAAACGACTCTTTAAGAGTCACGGCTAGGGTACCATTTTCTCCCGACGAAAGCATAATATTTAACTGAAACTTAAGACTACAGTCGAACTTCCCTAACTCGAATTTCTCCCTAACTCGGAGAAAAATATTGGCCCGTACTTCTGTAAGTCGAATTTTTCGAAAAAATTCCCAATACATTTTGAATTTTTTCTCGTTTATCTTTTATGGATTTGTTACCGGCTCGTTTTGATACTTATTTTGATGGAATATGATCGAATTTTGCATCAAAAATTACTTAAGCTTGTGAAATTGCTTTAGGAAAGATGTTCGTAATGTACTTCTCTGTCAGCGCATCAGCTCAAGACTATTTACCAAGGCACCAGCACGTGTATTAAAATGTTTATCTCTTTAAGAAATTATTAAACTTATTTGTTAAGAAATTTAAAAGTGAACCAAAAAAATTGAAGTGGCTGAAAAATATAACATAGTGTCTCATTGAAAACAGTTTTCATTATATTAAAAAATGGAAAATTAATTATGTCATTTGAATCGGGAACATCTTCTGGATACAGCAAAAGAACGATAA
Source organism: Drosophila recens (assembly GCA_037043495.1). Taxonomy (NCBI): domain Eukaryota; kingdom Metazoa; phylum Arthropoda; class Insecta; order Diptera; family Drosophilidae; genus Drosophila; species Drosophila recens. The sequence goes on from JBAMBJ010004536.1 coordinate 19,410, forward strand.
AACCTATTTTTTAAAATATCGACAGGTCTTGAACAAACTGGAATTTTCTTTTGTTGAAAATAACAAGAAAAGTTTGCAATTAAATATGTATTTATAAATGAATGAAATTGTAGTTTCATTTAAAAAAGGTAAAAAAAATAATTCCCTAACCCGAAGTCTCCCTAACTCGAACTTTTTTCTCGGATAATGGTGATTCGAGTTAGGGAAGTTCGACTGTATTTTAACCAGATAGCCGACTCGAAAGTGATCAAAAATTAATAAAATGCTTACTGGGATGGGTATACTACTAACATATTTAAGACCCCTTTGTGGTATATCGTCGCATATTATACAAACGTGTATCCCGGCCCTTGGATACCCTTACTTATGTATTTCCTTTGGCGCAAATTATTTTCGAAGCTCTTATTATCATGTGTGTCAAAACTCAAATGCCTAGCTTTAAATTTTTTTTTTTTCAATTTTAAATAAATTTAATATATGTACCTTCGCTGTTTGTTCACACACACAGACGATTAAGAATTCTACATACTTTATGGGGCACGCCACGCTTCTTTGCTGCTTGTAACGTGGTTCTGTGCATCCCTTGCACAATGTATAATAACATAATGATATTCTCAGCTGATTAAATATTATTATATATTCATACATACATATGTATTAATATAATAACAATATGTATTTGTATAAAAACAGAAACTGTTAATCAAGGTATCCAAGTTATCTAGATGATCCGGGAAATGTTCGCTCATTTGTAGCTCTTGCCTACACGTCCACGCTGTCCACCGCCTCGACGGGCTGTTCCCCCTGTGGTTGTTTCGTCTGCACCTGCGCCGCGCACTACGCTCTTAAACTTGCGTGAGTTCATGGCACGTTTACTGCAATAATTGAAATGTTAGCAAGTGTTTTGTCTCATTTTTAAAGCAGACTAACCGTTTGTTTAGAGTATTCCGTGTGAGCGGTATGTATGCATAGGGATCTAGTTTACCGCGCTGTTTCATGTCGCCTTTGGCCTTTTTGGTACTGTATTCTGTGCCGGCGGCTTTGCTGAAGCCTCCGCCGCCAGATTTAACGGACATGGCATCACTGGGTTTACCGCCAAGAGGACGATGTATGCCTTTTCGTGTGCTTGCGCCAGTCTTGCCTGAGAGCATACTTAGTGCATCACTGGCCTTGCGCTTGCGTTTGGTACTGGGTGCTTGCTTCAGTACTTCCTCATCGCTGGAGTCCTCCTCCATGCCACGCTTCGGATTGCCAACACCACCCGGTTCATGACCGCTGTCAGCTGAGGACTCATCGCCGTCTGAATCACTATTACCATCATCATTTTTACCTTGGCCACGCAGCGCCTTGTCGCTGATGATGAGACGACCATCATCTGCAGTCTTGAACCCGCCATTGGCCAGCTGCGGCTTCAATTTATGCTGCTTGCTAGGGGCTGCTGATGCAGATCCGCTTGCTGTTTGTGTATTATAGTTAGACAAGGAAAAGACTTGAAAATTAATAATGTAACTTACTTAGAACATTGCCAATGGATTTAAGATCTGCCAGATCGACGATTTCGTCGACATCCTCGCGAATGTAAGTGCTGCGCGGCTGCTTAGACTTGGACTTCGATTTGGACATGCCAGGCTTCGTAGTAGCGACGCCATCCTCAGTTTCCATATCCTCGGGAAGGTCCGAGTCTGAATCGGCCAAAATATCATCGATTCTGTATAGTGTGAATTGAGCTTTGATTAACAAATATCATAATATCGAAAGCATTTCTTTGTATCTTACGTATAGCTCTTTTGCTCCAAATCTCCCACCAGCTCCTCATCGGAACTTTCGGCCTGTGCATCTTCATTTTGCTTTTTACGCGTATCACGTCGCATTTGTTTGCGTATCTTTTTGAGCCGGCGATGTGTTACTTCGTCGTCTCCAGGCACAAAACGTGCAAGTTCCTCTGTGGTGAACCGCTTGCAAAGCTTTTTAAGAAAATAACCAATCTGTATGCGACAATAGCGCTTTGTGTCCTTTGTCATGGCCGACAGTGAACGCATCTGTAATGTAAATAAAAGGCTTGAGGCATACATACATATTTAAAATGAGAATCGTATTAAGATGCACTTACAATCGTCTCGAGGTGGTTGGCAACCAGCGGTATAGGCATCACCTTGATAAATGTGATAAGGAAAGCAACGGCTGCCTCCGCCTGATGCCGTGACTTCTGCACTAGGAAGACTGAAACCTGCTGCAGCACAAATTCCAAAGTACTCACAGTTAGATGCTGGCCCTGCTGCTGCAGAACCGCACGAAATGCGAGAATGGTGTTGGTAGTTAACGATTCGTCGCCAGTGAAGCCGGCAGTCAAGATGTCCACAAACTCATTAATCTTGCCTGCCTCTTGATACAGATTGACAATCAGTTTGATCAACTGCTCAGCTATCTGTTCCTTGCGTGTCGAAAACTCTTTGTAATTGAGCACTGCCTCCGGAATTGCTTTCATCACCAGCTGATCGTTAAACGTCAGGTTAGTCCGGCAATCCAGCAACGATTTAAGACAACTGTGTTGTACAAATAGATGTTTAACATTATGGTCATATTAATTCAAGACAATTAGCGAAAACATCTGATCGACGAAATTAAAATCTAATGAAATTCTTATCATAATCTGTTTCAGGAATACTTCTAATATCAATATTGATATTTTTAAAAAATCTACATCTACATATGAATCCTTAGTTTAGTTAGCCTATTGATCATTGCTTGGAAATAAAAAACATCACTTACTGCAAACGTGACGCCTGACAGACGCTACAGGTGGTGCTAAAGGCCTCCAGCAGTATTTGCTGCAACATAATCGAGTTTTTGCGTGTGAACTTTTGGCACGAGGCCTGGTCGGAAGTCATCAGTTCACGTAGTAACCTAATGGAATAGGTATAAATATAGAAAAGTCACAGGATAGTTAAGGTTATATCTTACTCGTAGGTCTTGCGCTGTTGCTTCTTTAACTTCTGTTCATCACGGGAAACTAGCTTGGACTTATCGTTGCGTAGAACGGGCGCCATGTACTTCTCGAAATAGGTCTCAATTCCGCGACACTTTTGCACACGCACAATGGCTGCATTTATATCAAAGTATGCATCGTATTCAAAGCTTGCCACTGCGCTGGCTGCCAGAAGTCCCTGAGCATTCTCAAAGAGCTGGGCTTGTACCTCAGCGGGTGCACGGGCGATATACAGGCGTATGACATCCAAAGCACGCTTGCGTTGATCCGCCTCATAGGTGCCTGTCGGCTTTTGTGTATATATGTTGAACAGGCGGGGCAGAAAGTTGCGCGCATATTGCCCAATGGCCGCATGGCATTCGCTGCTCTGGCTGTCGTCCAGCAGTTCCATCAGGCCATCGTAAATGGCCGCACGAAACTCTGGATTGTTCTCCAACACATCACCCAAGGTTGGTGCCAGTTTTCGCAAATATTCAGGATCACGTGGATGTCGACAGAATCCGGGAAATAGACCCCACAACTGGCAACTTAACAGCTCATATATGTGCGCCTTTACGTTGTTCTTCTCTTCGACTGAAAACTTGCGCCAATTCGCCTGACTGTTCAATGCTAGTGGGACAACGTGCTCCTTAAAGAACTGCAGACTGGCTCCATTGGCACCCTCACGCATCAGTGGCAACAGCCATGATCGCTCTAGGCATACATTGCCGTTAGCATCGTTCAGCGGCAAGGCCTTTAACACAAGTTCCGGGCCAAGAGCCTTAATGGCGCTGATTAGTGTGTGTTCAATCTGTAATCGCAGAGCTGTTTGGCTCTCATATCGTTTACCAATTGTTGACAACGAAGGCATCAGTTCCCCACTGTAATAAGAATAAGAATTTTAATTAACAAATTGGAAAAGTTTCTTTTTTTTTTTGAAAAGTATGATACACACCCAAAATGTTTGCCACACGCTTCGAAGACGATTGAGAATATTAGAATAACATATTTAGAAATTTCGCCAAAGGGAGCATTGAGCACCTTATGAAGGGCGCCAATAATTTTGGTCACTGACTGGCGATAGTTATCGGCCAGTTCTTGCGTAGCACAGGCACGAGATACGCAGTCCTGTAATAACTCTTTAATGCAATTGGAAACTCCAACGACAAGCTCGCTGCGATCCGACAGCCAAAGGTCGGCGGTGAAGACATCAAAGAGTCGCGGCAGTGCTTGCATGCATAAATCGAGCTGTAGTGTGGCCAAATGCATATGACCCTCTTTGAGCACTGTTATCCAGGCAAGCGTTTGACGTATATCGCTACGATCCGGCCGATACTCGTGTATGGCGGCAAGCAGCTTGGCGCACAGAGTTGCGTTCAGATTGGCGCTGCGTGTGAGGAAAAGCGCATGCAATGCCTGAAAGCAATTGGTGCGCACCAACACATTGGCAGCGGTCATTATTGACAACAGATGCTCACAAACGCTACGTATATCCTCGGTCTTAAAGCCACCTAGGCAGTCCTTTAACAATGCCAATGTATGCAACACTGTCGTTTGTGCATTTGCCAACACTTCGGGCTTAAACTGAGCCAAACAGAATTTCGTAACGCGTCCGCTTGCCGGATGATGCTTAATTTTCGTTGCCTGCGACTGTTGCTGTTCCTTCTTAACGTCCTCAGCATTAGCGTCATTTTCAACTGGCGTTGGTGGCAACATGAAACAGCTGCCATGAATTATGGAGACTACAGCATGATGTGCTGCCTTCCGTATCTTGGGCCTAGAATGAATGCTGAACGAAAGCAGTGCATCAAAGTACTGAAACGTTGAGCTGTACGTCCACGTTGCGTAGTCCTGTGCGCGAAGCAGCACTGACAAGCAGCCAACTAGCTGCAATTAGACACAAGAATAACATATGATAGTATCAGTCAATTGAGAGTTTGTCCAGTATGCTCTATGCAAGTCTGTATTTGAATGCATAAGATTGGATGGCATATTACTTACATAGCGTATAACAGATTGGTTGCTGGATTCAATGAAGCGCTGCAACAGCTGCTGCAATGTGGCAGCTGTTGAGTCAAAACGTTTGCGCAACACCGGCGCCGGAACCGATTTAATACCCATCGAAAGCAGTGCGACGCCGGCGATGATGTCTCGCTCCTCGGTGGCGGCCTCAATTTGGCTGATTAAAAGCAGAAAGTATTCAGTGGAGGATTCGCTGCCGCCACGTTCGCGTATGATCTCCGTTAAAGCACTCAGTATCGCCAACATCTCCTTGTGCAAATCGGAGGATGCCCGAAAGCCCGTGAGCAGCTTCTTAAAGCTAACATTGCTACAGCTGCTGTAGTTCGATGCGAAGGTCTGAAAGGTCTTAAATGTACCCGGTTGAGTACCGGTGCCAGAGCCAGACATGCCGTCATCATCTTCTAAAGTAAAGGACTTAAGGCTGCCGGCCACATCGTTGACGGTTGTCGTTTCCGTATTGTATGCTAGACGCTGTTCATGTTTGTGCACGGCCTCCATGGTGAGCCCTTTTGCTGGGCCGGTTGCCGCTGCTAAGGTGGCAAGTAAACATTTTTAGCAATTGCTATTAAAGTGATGTTTCGATTTCAACAAACCTAAATTCAAATTTGGCTGAAAGAACCGTGACTTTGCTTTAAGACGATGCTTCATTTGGTCGGGATTCGATACGGCAGACTCTCCCTTGCTCCAATTTTTGCCCTTGTTATGGCGTTTCAATTTAGATCGGAATTTACCCATTGTCGGAACTTTTGCGTGCGAGCACGACGCACAAAAATCGTAATATTTAAAAAGGAAAATCAAACACGTGCAGCACACAGAGAACTAGCAACATGTCAATTTGTAATCGGAGATATCGATTTCAAAGTTGTTATCGACTGCAACGTTCAGCTGAGCAGCGCTGCCAGATGTTCGTTCTGCCTTATATAAAAGTGGCACTCCCGCAGCTTTTGCCACTTATTTTTAATTACAAACTGAAGCCTGTAGTCCTAAAAACATTGCGATCTTCTACGGAATTCCTAACAATGACAAGACTGCTCTGCATTTTATAAACAGTCATATGTACACATATATTAATAATGTTGTTGAAGCAATTTAAAGCAAATTATTAACAATAACAATAACATTATTTATTATTTTCACCCTTTACTTTTTTGAGCTGAATCTTATTAATTTGAGCACAATGATTATTAAGTTATTGGTGAATATACCTGTAGATATGGCATGTTGCCTTCTGCTTTATCTTTTGATAGAATTGCAAGAACTTAATATGCAAATAAAAATTACTGAATATCACATAAAATTATTAATGAAATAAAACATCTTTAATTTGCCATTTGGCGCATCATGGATAACGCTTTGTCCCTTTCAAAATTAATATCAATCGAATAAAAACCGAATGGTTCTATAGATATGCAAAAAAAACACTACTCTCCTATGATTAACTCTGATTTGGCTCAAAATGCAGCAATTCTACATGCGTTTGCAGTGTAGAAAGGGCATTTGCTTCGTGAGAGCTAATTAATTGAGTTGACTCTTTTTTTTTTGTTAATAACAGGTATAATTATAACAGCCTACACGAAATTACATATTATATGTATAAATCGAATTACGACACTTACACTTTGGTGTTCATAGCTGAAAAGAGTTGATAACGTTATTAAAATCTATATCGCTAGAATGAGATAAACAGTAGACAGTAATAAGGAAAAATCTTATGGATAAAGTTAGATTTAGAGCTTAAAACATTTATATAATGAAGGATGAAAATTCAACCCAATGGGGGAGGAAAAACTCAAATACAGTGGTGAGCTCAGCTTTGAACTCACGCGTGCAATTAAGCTGTTCGATTCACCAGTACACTCTCCATTTGTCAAACGCTAACCGTATCGACTAGCATACAGAATTATCAAGTTCTTCTTCTCTCTACTGTTTTTTTTTTAATGGAGTTAAGGCCTAAAAGAACGAATTTTTTCACACCATACATTACTTTAATCAGATTTAGGAATTACACTAGAAAAGTAATGTGAGCGTAGCATGATTCAAATCTTAATCAGTTTCAGGTATCCCACTAATTATTGTATACTATCGATTCTTCTATCGATATGTTCACACTTCAAAAATGAAAACAAAAAACTCTCACGGAATACCATATTTGAGCTTGCCAAATAGTATTATTAACATAAAGAGCAGCTAACGAAAGATACGGTGCAATCCAAACACAATGTGCCAGACGCCGCTCGGCCTCAGTTGTCTTTAACGCAAGCGGACGGACGGGCAGCACGACGAACGTATGTATATGCCTAACAACAACAACAGCAACAAGAATAACGCAATAATAACAAAAGCGATGAAACAATTTAAGCTTTAAATGTACATATGTAAATGCTCAACGGACCTTTAGGAACGTGCGCGCCTCCTCCTCTTTGCCAATGAGCTGCAGTAATGAGTTGCCATCGAATAAATGAGCACAAAAACAATAACAACAAAAAGAACAAACAAACCAAAATAATAAAAACAACACCCGAGGGCGAACGTCAACGACGACGAAGCCGGTGAGAATAAAAACCCAATTTCAAGTCAAATACGCGAAGCATAAAGAAAGAAAGTAAGCTTTAAGTGAAAATTAGGCCAACAAAAGCAACGAACGTTGGCTGACAACCAACAAAAACAACAGCTATTCAAAGAGTATCAAATACAAAACAAAAAAAAAGACGCCTGAATATCCATGAAAGCTCAGTCATAAACGGCAACAACGATACCTCAAAATGGACTTTCTGGCCAATTTCATCAAGAATCCACAGAGCATGTTGTGTAAGTATTACAAGCCACATCTTTCAAACAATGTGCATATAGCAAGGGCGTCAGCATAGAGGGGGCACTCATATCTATCAAATTATGTAGCATCCTAAATCACATTCAATTCAAAACAAGCTTCAAACTGTTGATCTATTCTTGGAATTATAGGAAAGATACATACTTGTGTATGTATGTATATTAGAGATTAAAGAAATGTTATTTGCAGAGTCGGCAGTCCACGCTAGTGACAAGAGCAAATCCCAAAAACAAACACAAGTTATTACTTATTAATTATTAATTACACTAGGCAACAAAACTAATTTTTTTTGTAACATGAACCATGAACGAAAGACAATAAAATTTTCAATGTAATTTCTTTTTAATTTTTTTTTTTTTGTTTTTTGAGGTGATCTTACGTTGGTCATTATTACTCTAGAATGTCTCAACCAATTTTCACTAATCATTTATGACTTTGTTGCGGCACTTTTACTAGTTTTTGACTTTAAAGTTCTTGGAAACTTTGAGAAAAGCTTCTAACATTTGTATAAACATAACTTCGTCAATTTATTTAAACTGATAAAGAAACAGCAATAATCCAAAATTGAATTAATCCTTGTGGATTAGGAAATAGGGCTTCAAAATCTCAGGAATGCCTCTCTTAATACATTTTTTCTAACTGATTGATTTTTTTAACTTTTATTAAATTATCATGTACATATCGTAATTTGGGATATGTAAAGAAATCTAACAGATAATCAATTTTTTGTTGTCTTAGACCTTCTTACTAAATTTGATTAGTCTTTATAGCTGCCATGTCAAAAATAAACCATTAGAATGAATAACTTTAAAATTTGTGAGTTTGGTCAGTATAAAACCAAACTCACAAATTTTAAAGTTGCAAATATGTATAACAATACCAAAAAAAAAAAATGACAAATGTGGGCTCACTTCTTAAAACCGCTAAGAAAAAAATCGACATTTAAATATGTAAAAAAAGTTTTACCATGGAAAAGTGTTACCTGGTGTAATTGGTGTATTTGGTACAAGAAAAAACATTGAAAATTAATTTTATTCAATGTCGAAAGCCTCCGAAATAAATCGTAACCTTTATAAGTTCGCGAAAAATGCATTAAGACTAATACTTACGGATAAACAAGTGTGTGCTAGAAATCTCTTAGGCCGCAAAAACGTCCGAAAACCAATTCTCGGGGGTCCTCAAATCAAACAACCAATGCATTCAAATGGTAAAAAAATTGAGAGATTTTCAGTAATATTTATATTAAAATTGAAATTAAATTTATGGCAGATGATCTTTTATGACTTCGGAACTGAATCGAGTGGCAACAGCGTATACTAAACTTAAAACTACGAGTTCCATATGTCGAAGTCTCCATAATTCCAGCTTTTTATTTGGATAATGGCGATTCGAGTTAGAGAAGTTCAATTGTATGTTAAAAAAAAAGAAAAAAAAATCCTTGCCATTAAAAGAACGCCGACATTTTGCTTCTTTTTTTTTTTAAAGAAATTCCCTTTTTTGGGATATAGTACTATGAAAAGATAAATTGTTTCCCCCTCGCTCAAAGCTGGCTACGCCCTTGATGTGCAGTTATTTATATATAATTTGTATTCAAATGTATATGTACACACACAGCAACCTACATCGATCTGGATTACTCGCTATGGCTGTATCGCTTTCTTACGCCGTTGATTGTCACATTCCTCCTGCCGCTAGTTTTCGTAGCGCTCATCTATATATCATTCTTGGTTCTTTTTATCTACAAGCTGCACAGGTAAGCAACCCAAACCTAAACTCAGCATAAAATGCTTACGCCAACATATGTATGTATGTATGTTAATGATGCATATGTACCGATGCATTTTTATAAATACATATGCTATATACAGACGTTTGCAAAATATTTAGAACAGCTTAAGTGAAAACTTAATGCGTTCAAAATAATTGTTATATTGTAATATTTTTGAAATATATCCCATTATGATTTTATTAGTACACGTATTAAGTGGATATTCAAAAAAATATGCATGTGCTGTTATTATTTACTTCTTCTTGTCATGATTTTTCATAATTTTCTGTTCTTAGTATCTTTCACTTTATTTTTATTATCGATTTATATATGATCTATTGTATTTGGGTTCGTGAAGTGAGATATTCCCCGATATGTTTCCAATGATTTACCTAATAATATTTTTCGTTAAACAGTTACAGGATCATTTGGATAGGATCATGGGTATCATGGAAGCCAACTACGTTGTTCAAACTGCCGTTTAAATCGACGATCGGTTATGTTCTTGTTTTATTTTAACCTTTTTTAAACCCGCTTATGAAGGCAACCCAAAAAAGTTGCCATTATAAGAATAAGGACCAGTAGATGAATCTTTTCCCATATATAAAGCTTAATATCGGGAAGATATTATATAAGAATTTTAAAATAACATTTTCTTTTAAGAATTAAGCTTTGTCCTATTATTTCGCACACGTTTGTACAAACATGTGTACAGATATATATGTATATTCGATGTGTGCAAAACAACTGTCATTGCACTTTTGTCATTGAACTTTGAAAAAATCGCCGGTGTGACTCGATATTCGTCTGCAAAATAGCAGCAAAAGCCACTACCAATTGTGTCACAGCAAGTTTACACACTTGCACCTTCCTCATGCCATACGTGAGGTCTTTCAAGAAAGTGCCACTTGATGCTGATGCGATATAATTTATTTACATATTTATTCAACTCTTAAAAGACAATTTTGTAATGAAAATCTTTAAACCGGTTATAATGCTAATTAACCTAAAGCTAGACTAAATACATGTGTAGATAGAATCACACTGGTGTGCTTTAATAATACTAACTTCTATCGTTTTGCTAAACTACAGATAATTACAATTCCTGAGCCACCTCAACTTTCAATATAATGCCGCATGTTCTGGCGATGCGTCATGGGCTTTTGATAAGCGTACTCGTAAAAATTAAACTTAGACACGCCATAATAGTGGACTTCCTTTGTTTGCAATGCGGGTTTTTGTTTTTATACCCTATGTCTAGCTTGCCCCTAGGGGTATAATGACTTTTTGCAAATTTATGTAGCAGGCAGAAAGAGGCAAAGCTGCCACCGTAATGTATGTACTGCATATTCTTGATCAGTATCATTAGACACGTCGATTGATATCTAGCCGTCAGCCGATTTCATTGTCTTTAAGAGTAAGTGACTGCAAATTTAGAACATAGGTATACTCGTTCCTGTATACCATACACAGATTCAGTTAAAAGAAGAAAACTATTTTTTAAAATCGCATGATAAAATGTGTCCGGAAAATTTGATCACGATCGGATAATAAACGCGAAATATAGTTAAGAAACTGGCCGAAGTATGGTAAAAAAGAACACTGACGTCAAGACAGCAAACTCGAATTAGTATTTAAGGGCCTAGCTGCAGTGTCTCGTAGTCGTGCACGCCCTCTTGACAAGAGCGTTCTTACATATATGTTTTTACGATAAGAATGGTTCAAAATATGACAACCTACTAACGATATCGGTTAACGATATTGGTTATCAGTTATTGGTTATCTGCAATTATCTCAACCTCTACAAAATTAATTCTCAACCTGCGGCATCAGCTCAACAATTGCCTGACTGTCTCGATTTGTTATGTATATATGTGCATATTTAATTTCTTGTGTTCTTCTTGACTCCTTAAGTGAAACTGCAATTAAATTGGCTGATTAGCAAAGCCAAAATAAATACATTTTATAAGATTGTCTTACACCTTGTATTCATTTAATGAGTAAATGAAGTGTATATTGAACTTATGTGAATGTTTGTAACAAGCAATAAGAAATATACTCGACCTAATGCCCAATGCGTCTCTTGTTTTGTGTGACCCGATGTTTTTTGTAAAGTCAAATAATACAATAATAACTTTCCGGTAAATTGGAACCTTTTATTTAATTTGGGCCTGCACAATTAGCTTGTACAATTTTTATAAACAATATCTGGCAAGTAGGGCAGGACTAAATATCGAGGTTTTTGGCTAAGAATAGCGTAATCTTATAAAAAAAAACATCTTAACAAGGTAAAGGTCCAGGGAAGAAAACATTTTCATGCCCCAAAATTTCTGATGTCCAATTTTGTGACGAATAATATTAAGTTTTACATATATCTTTTTTTCTTAATCAGATAAGGTATGTACTAAATAAAAATTATATGCTTGTGACCCGTCTTTTAATGTGTAGCAAAAAAAATGTGGTGAAAGTATGCCTTTTTAAAATACATTTTTTTATAGCGTATGCTGTCAACTTTGGGCTAAAACTAGCGTGTTCGGATCGGATCCGAGCTAATTTTAGCATATATGTAAAGTATGAGTCCTTGTGGTGTACAAATTTCAAAAATGTTAACCAACTACGACCAACTCTTAAGTCTGTTGCCCTTTTTAGGTGGAATGTCAGTTTCGAAGCGCTATATATATATATTTATATTAATTGGCTTAACGAAAAAGTGGCCAAAAATAAAATGTTAGCCATCAAAGAATTTGTATTTGGTATATTTTATAAAAATTACCTAGAAGAAAAAAACAAAAAGTTGAAAGCTTTCGTGGCCCATTTTACAGAAAAATGGAAGGCATGCAGATACAGTAGAAACTTTTTTGAAAAAAAAAATCAAAAATGGCTTGACATGCCTCTTTTTCAACAAAAATGGTTAGACATGGGCCGTCCCATAAAAAATTTTTGGGACCTCTGCCCCAAGACACAGGTCCGAAAAGTGTCGAGTATTGTTATTAATCAGTTGTATGGGAGGTATGAGAAATGTTTGACCTAGAATATTGAAATTTAGAGAGTACGTGAAGAGTGCATTGAAATCCTTAAGTTAAAATTTTCATTCAAATATCTCTTCATTTACTCGAGTTATTAATAAAATTCCGCTAGCAGAGCAGTTTGGCCCACTGTGCAGTAGTCGGATTTTGTATATCGAGGTGGCATTCGATGCGTATTTTTTTATAGCAATAGTATAAAATTACCATAAAGCTCCAACGGCCCCATTAGCTTCAATCGTTTAAATTTTGCCTCTCTCTCACTTACATTTGTTAATCGCACATGATATCTTGTCGAAACGAAATTTTAGCGGTTTTTAGCGATTTCCCGCTAAGCTGCCGGTTTTAAATAAATCGTAAAACAAATATTTCAACATTTCATTTAAGCTATCTCAACGCTTTAATACATTCAAAGAAGAGGAAGGCGTATGCATGATAAGAATAGTAAAAAAAATGTACAAAAAGTATCAAAAGGCTCCAACGGCCCCATCCGCTGCAATAATTTAAATTTTGCCCCTCCCTCTTACACCCCCTTATCTCACGAACCAGGTGAGTAACCAAGCTATAGCTTAAGCTATACCTTTCGATCGGTATATAATTCGATCTGATCGGACAATTGTAGCAAATTATCCAAATTATTCATTCTCATATATGTATGTATACAATTGCTAGTCGCTCTTCGCACCCTTCGTGATGCTTTCATCACTAGCCCGGACTGCCGTCCGCAGTGCAGCAAGTTCATACAGAGCTCTGTTTAATTTAATGCAACCACAACATTTTGGTTTTGTAAACAAACACTGTATAGCAATTGACTACTCTGCAAAAAGTTATTTCTCAACACCAAAAATATGCAATATTATTGAAAGAGAAACCTTAAAAATCAATGCACATGCTGTCAAAAAATTATTGATATGAGAGGTTAATTTTCAAATTGCAAACCATATTAATTTTCTTGACGCTAACATTTGATTTGCCCAGAACGTTTGCCAGAAGTGTTCTGCTGAAAAGTATGCAGGAAATTTAAAGGAAATCGGGGCAAATCTTTTGCGTTGATATTCATAAAATATTAGTGTAAACCAGAACAGACCTACTTGAGAGTATAGGGAATTTCCGTAATCTTTTAAGCTTTGGTGCATGTTATATTTAGAGAGATCATATGTATCAGATAAAGGCCTCTATACTACCTAGGAACGTCACATCTTGCCAATAAAGTCGCCTTTAGCTCCAACAAACTTTACACAATAAAAAAAGCTGTAATTTTTCCTGTATTTTTTTTTTTTATCTTGGCTTTAAAAAATGTGACAATATGCCCAGCTGCCCCCACAATGGGTCACACTTTTCACAAAAGTTGGCAATGCGAGTAGAAATTTTAATGGGCTTTTCGCGGAAGTGTTGTCAGTGGGAATTTGTCTTGGACTTTTTATTAGAGACTGAATATAAAAAGCATTGTCGTACACATTTTTGTGATTTTGTTTTCTTCAAATTTGACTTCCAAAGCATTTACAATGTGAATAAAGTGCCGTATCTGTTGTCACCTGTAAGTTACAATCTGAATGCAACCTCATAAAAACCAGATTTATCTTATTGGCAAGTTTATTTAGATTGTGGGGTTATCTTAAAAAAAAACTGTTAAAGATGTAAGAAGCATCTGCAATGATTTTAAAAAAGATAAAGAAGCGTTAAACAAAAATTTTGATGTATAGGTTTATCGTGTTGGTTCTGTTCGAAATAAACAGTCGCTAAGTGGCAACAGTCATCATGTGTTTGCCCTTGTTATCAGCGCTTTTTTTAAATTTAACAACAATGAGAATACTGGGGGTCGCTACACCCAGGTGCGGATTTCATTTAGCTCAGAATCATGTTGTACGCAACTGTATAATACGGTTAGATTTTCGTTAAGATTCATTTACTGAAATTTTGATATACAAAAACGCGAATGCGAATGCGAACGCGAACGCGACATTTTATGCTGATAACACCTAAGCCTGCCCCTTATAACGATGCTAATGCGCTGCAGCTGTTCAAAAACTAAATTTAAACATAATTATCAGTTTAGCAATTAATTAGCTTGCCGAAGCTCAAAACAAAATTCTATTGATATTAACTAACTGCATACACGAATTTCGGTATACTAAAATTACTCTAAAAAAAAAATAGCACTAGCGTTCTATCCAATTTTAGCTGTATACAATATCAAGCAATCAAATTATGGTATGTCAAAGATTATCTAGTATCATATCACATAAAAAATAGTTTTTTATTCAATTAAAGCACTGCACTATTGAAATGTCTGTCAAAAATTATGTTATTAAGTTCGACGCAGCTAGCATTTAACAACAATTTAATAAGGAACCAATTGTATCTTTTTTTCAAATGTTTTCTTTAATCTCACTGCGGACGGCAGTCGCGCTAGTGACGAAAGCAGCACGAAGGGTGCGAAGGCGACTAGCATATATACACAGGAAGAATGGAAAATTTGCTATGACTGTCCGATCAGGTCGAGCTATATACCGATCGAAAGGTATCAACCTAACTTACAAATGTGCATACTAAGACTTTTGAAATCTCACCTGGTTCGTGAGATAAACAGGTGTAAGTGGGAGGGGCAAAATTTAAATGATTGGAGCTAATGGGGCCGTTGGAGCCTTTTTGATTTTTTTTTTAATTTTTAACTATTCTAATCAAAAATACGCGTCGAATGACACCTTGATCATCAAAATCCGATCACTGGTTCAGAAGATAATTAATTTTGAAATTTTTGGTGCCCCTTTCAAAACGAGATGAAAAGTCAGTTTGTCTGTTTGTTTGTTTGTCTGTTTGTCTGTTTGTCTGTTTGTTTGTTTGTAAGGATCAAATCGTTGATTTAGCTTAAAAGTTTGAATGAGGACTTGTTTCCCGATCAAAAATCTAGAAACGTTTGTTCTACGACTTTTTCGAAAAAAAGCTAGTTTAGCGGGAAATCGCTAAAAACCGCTAAAATTAAAACCCTTATAGCAGTCAAACGATAAAAGCTACAGATGCGATCTATATATCGTTGAAAAGGTATTTTGAAGGGCTGTTATGCATACCTTTTAACTTTTTTTCTAAAGTACATAGGTAAATTGCTACAGGTGACATAAGGTATTTTCCCCCACATTTTGGCGGTTTTTGAGAAAACGCGGCTAACGATTTTTTTTAAATTTCAATATGTTTTAGTTTGTAAAATTTCGCGTTTTTTGATATATGACACAAAAAATTTTACCGTTAGGTTTGGAAGATATAACCTATTAACTGAATATATACGTTTTACTTTGAATTGGAATAGGGCAGCAGCAACAAAGTGTCATAGCAGCCAGTTTGTTTGTTTGGATAGCTTAAATGTTTGAATGAGGACTTGTTCCTGTTCAAAATCTATAGAAACGTTTGCTCTACGACTTTTGCGAAAAATCGCTAGTTTAGCGGGAAATCGCTAAAAACCGCTAAAATTGAAACCACCATAGCATCCAAACGATAGAAGCTACAGATGCGATGAATCGGTAACCTATATATCGTTGAAAAGGTATTTCGAAGGGCTTTTTGCACTGCTTGCAGCGTAATGCGGAAATTACCTGTTAGCTGAATACATACATTTTACTTAGAATGGGAATAGGATAGCAGCAGCAAAGTGTCATAGCACCCAGAGTTTAAGAGTGCTGATAGCTTTTGCGCTGAGCATGTGTGTTTGTAAAGGGGACCAGTGTTGCCAGACAATTTGCTTTAGCTTGTACAAACAATAATCAAAGTTGACAAAGCTATACTGTCAAAAAATATTGCAATTTCAAAATTTCTGAGGTCTTATTCAAAAATTTCTGATATCCCACAAAAAAAACCTCTTTACGAGGTAAAAGTCTAGTGACGAAAACATTTTCATGCCCCATAAAATTTCTGATATCCAATTTTGTGACGAATAATATTAAGTTTTACACATAAATTATTTTAAACAAAATTTTTGCATTCGGCACTGCGCAAAACAGTGAATGAGTTTTATTTGGTATGAAGAATTGATACATTTTAGCGCAATGTGCCGAGTGCCAAAATTTTGTTTAAAATAATTTATGTGTAAAACTTAATATTATTCGTCACAAAATTGGATATCAGAAATTTTGGGGCATGAAAATGTTTTCGTCACTAGACTTTTACCTCGTAAAGAGGTTTTTTTGTGGTATATAACCACTATACATGTATTTTCATGCAAGTTGCAAGTGTTCCTAATTTATATAAAAATTCAACTACATTAAAAAAATGGACAGATAAGCTGAGTCGACTCAAAAGAAAAGAAGAATCTATGATACCAATAACGAATTTATGTTTAAAACTGAACCAAGAGTTTTCCTACGATCAGATAGTGAATTAACTTTACCGACCTTATTATTGTAAAGATTCGAAGAAGAAGGAAATTAAAATAATTGAAGAAGATCGTATATTTAGCCGGAATGGATGAATATGTGGATTGGAAAAAGTTGGCTTATAAATCTTATGCATATTTTTCTTAAAAAAATTGAAAAGGTACATTTTTACAATCTTAAGTACAGACTCTAAGAAGAATTTATTTGGTAACTGGTTTTAAGAATATAAAATAGATTTCATAAACTTTGACCTACACACTTAAATATGCTTATGAGGTTGGAATCAACTAATTTTGATGCATAGCATATTTCATGATTAAATTCTATATAAAACAAAAAGGTTTATCATTCTCTAACCCTTTTCTTTGTTAATGTCCTTTCAGGCAAGTTATTATGCGTGCAGTGCAAACCGATCGGAATTTTTGGCGCGTTGGCCGCAAGATTGTAGCCGCGATTTGGGATGCACATGCGCGGATTTATCACGGCTATGAAGTAATTGGCTTAGATAACGTACCTCAGGAGGGACCCGCGCTGATTGTATATTACCACGGCGCGATACCCATTGACATGTACTATCTAAATTCACGGATGCTGCTGCAGCGTGAGCGCCTGATCTACACGATTGGTGATCGATTTCTATTTAAGCTGCCAGGCTGGGGCACCATTTCAGAAGCGTTCCACATCAGCCCTGGTACGGTTCAATCATGCGTGAGCATTTTGCGTGATGGAAATCTGCTGGCCATCTCACCGGGCGGCGTTTATGAGGCACAGTTCGGTGATCATTATTATGAGCTGCTCTGGCGTAATCGTGTAGGATTCGCAAAAGTGGCCCAGGAGGCGAAGGTTCCCATTATACCCTGCTTTACACAGAATTTGCGCGAAGGATTCCGTCAAGTGGGCATTTTTCGCAAGTTCTTTATGCGGCTATATAATAAAGTGCGCATACCCGTATATCCCATCTACGGCGGATTTCCGGTCAAGTTTCGTACATATCTAGGCAAGCCCATCGACTATGATGAGAACCTGACGCCACAGGAGCTGCAAATAAAGGTGAACTTGGCCTTCCTTACAATTATCCACAATTAATTTTGTTTTTCTTTTGTTAACTTTTAAGGTTGCCACAGCTATTGAAGATCTTATCAATCAGCATCAGCGTCTGCCAGGTAGCATACTAATGGCGCTATTAGATCGACTGCCGGCATTTAAAAGTCAGCGCAAAGGAAACACTTGTGCCTCCAGTGGTAGTGAAATCAGCAAAGAGAAAGCAGAATAGGTCTTACGTATTTTTAATTGTTGCTAACTGTGTTAATGATTAAGATCTAAACAAATTTAAGGGCAGCAAACATGATCTGTTTTGCACGCCTGATCCAATGTGCCGCCATAAGACTTCGTTCCATGTACTTCATAATGTTTGAAACACCCACTTTTTTACTTATTCATTTTTAACGTGACTTTTTGCAATGAGCTCGATTTAATCTCGCTCTCTAAGTGCAATAATCCGCCTTATATCGCCCTAAGCACTTTGTATAGATCATAATTTTGCTACATAAAATACTCTATACTTTGTTAGCCTTAAGTTCAATGCCGAAAAATTGGAATGTAACAAAAATTTGGTTAACTCTACCCTTGCAGAGGGTTTTATAATTTTGTCACAAAATATGTTGGGTAACGCATTAATAGAGTCGTGGCAGCCGTCAAAAAGTATCTATTTTCTTGATCGGAACGACGAGTTGTATCTATTAAAACTAGTCTCTTTAGGCATTGAAGCTATCTTGATGGAACTTCGCACAAGTCCGTCCTTTTGCTGCAGGCAGTACAAATGTCGGAACCGGCTGGATAGGATCTTTATAAATGTATATAAATATGTAGTTGTCATAGGGACAATCGGTCAAAAATAAATCTTTGGTATGGTAAAGTCTTGTTTCTTAACCCTTTAGATGCCCGCGATGCATATCTGCAACATACCGATTTAACTCATATATCTCGGAATTTAAAATAAAAAAACTTTGTATTTTTAATTTTTATTATTTAGTCAATATGATGCAAATTATATATATAGTACTAACGCTAAAACTATATTGATTTAAAAAAGGGCCAAAAATGTTATATTTAAAAGATATTTAAAAAACTAAGAACAAATTTTCTATTAAAAAAGAAACGCCTCGAACTCGTAGAACATGGCATATAAATGGTTGAGATATCTCCGCAAACTTTGAGTTTTGTATTTTGCTTTATATCCTGCCCAATTTCGGTTGCAGTTGGACTACTTTTACATATCTACCACAGGAAAAATAAATCGAAAATTTAATTCAGGTCTCTGCAAGGGTATGAAATCTTTGGCATTCCAAAGATAACCTTTACATTTTTTTTTATTTTCATGGTTAGTTCTTTAAATATATAAATAAATAATTATAATTCTATACGTAACCTTGTGTAAATCTGAGAGTGTATCAAAACGAATGTGTGCGTGAATGTGTGTATAAATAAATGTAACTATCTTCCTTGTATATTATATTGTAAAAACATGCAGTTAACATTTTATGTTTTTGACACTTTTATACTGTATGCATAACAATAAAAATTAAATTATAAGAGTAGTACTCTTAGTGTTGAGTTTTAATGTTAAAATCAGGGACTGAAAATAACTGTTATTGATCAAAATGCGATTTTTGAAAAAAGAAAAAAAAGGAATCAAATTGTTTTTAAAAACAGTATCTCAGCTTAAACTTATAATAATCATTAATATTGATTTTTATTATAACCATTAAAAATAATGATTAAAATGGTTTTTAAATTAAACGAGTTTTTAATAGTTAATATTGATTTTTATTTTTTTAGTTCTTAATAAGTAAATCAAAACTTTTTTGAATAAAAATCTTTAAAGATAAAAAAAAAGTCTCAATTAACTATTCATGCCTGTTCCGAATTTCGAACGTATTCGAAAAGTAAAAACAAAAAACGAACGTTTTACTAAAAATTATAAAAAATACTAGCCAAAATATTGTTGAAAATTTTCTTTTGCAGTTACTTCTAGAATTGTTTGAAGAATTTTATTGCTTCAAAATATTTTTTGTAAAAAATCGAGGAAAAAAGTTTTGAAAAGTGACTTACATAAATTCGAAATTTTCGAAGGGTACTTAATGGGTTAGGGAAATTTTTGCAACATTCAATCGGAATTTAAACGACCTTTCCATATATATTTTTACTGTGATAACTTGACTTACATAGCAGTTAAAGCAAAAATAAGGGTGCATACTTTAAGCTTTGAGCCACTGTATTTATTTTAATGCTTTGAATGGGGTGACTCTACAGCACTCTTTTTGAAAACGACAATTATTGTCGATTTGCGGAGTTCGGAACTCCGTTTGTGGCAATTCGACTCATTTTAGGAATATATAACATGCCCGATTATTTTTGAATTGAAAACATAAAAGTCTTTAAACACTAAACATTTTTTTTCGAAAATTTTGTATAATTTTTTGAATTGGATGATCTCAGAAAAATTTTGTATGAAAAAGCAACTTTCAAAAAAATCATAAAAAAAATACTAGCAAATAGATTTTTGAATTTTTTTTTGTAGTCTCTTAGAATTTTTTGGAATAACTTTCAGCATCAAAACATTTTTTGGTTGAGCCCGAGGAAAAAGTTTCAATAGTAGACTTTTACAAAAATTTGAATTTTCAATGGACACTCAATAGGTTAAGGAAAGTTTTGTATCATTTAAACGGTTCCTAGGTTTCATACGTTTTTCTGTTGTCGAATAAATAAAAACTTAAGAAACTCCGCTATTCCCTACAAAATTGGATATCAGAACTTACTATTGGAAATTTTGGGGCTTGAAAATGCTTTCGTTCCTACACATGAACGTCGTATAGAGGTTTTTATTTTATCCCTCAAGCGAAAAATGTTCCAGCCTTTAAACTAAAACGTGAGTAACATTTAAAACACATTTTCCATACGATTTTACATGGTAGTTTTTTATAAGTTATTTATTCTTAAATTCGTCTATTATCGCTAGTTTAATTAAATTGTCAGATTTGAAATTTGTACAACTTATTATAGAACCAGCTAGAGAGACCGGCATTTAAGTGATAGGACAATATACATGTACAATATACTCGTACAAACACGTACTTCGTAAGTTTATATGTATAATAATGCAATAAATCTTTGGAAAGAAAGACATGGCTAGAAGCTAACAGCTTAAATAAATCGCAGTGCCTTTGGAATTAGTTCTAAAGATTTGCGTGAGGCTATCACAGGTGAAACTCACAGCAACGAGATCCAGGCTTTAAAACTGCTCTGCCATAAGCAGAACCACAAGACTACTCCAGCCAGTGAATGGATTGCATCCCTTGCCCTCGCCCGTGGTATCATCATACTGCTCCCAGACGTAGCCTGTGCGCTGGTATTGCCTAAAGATGTTCTTTATCAGATTATCACGCAGCTCACCATAGATTTTGCGTGCAGCCACTGCATGAGGACCATTAATTTTGCCATAGTGACGCAAAGCTTTTACGGCCAGATAATTAATGTTGATCCAGATAGGACCACGCCAATATGGCGGATCGTGTTCCGTATTGCGCTTCATGTACATCGGTGAGTTCTTAGAGAGCGAGCGCAGACCGTAGTTAGTCCACAGCAACTCTGGGTCTCGCATGTCAACCAACAGTTTTCCTAGACTGGGTGAATCATGCTCCAGTTGCTCGAGCAGCAATGGAAATAGACTTACATAGCCGAACATGGTATCGACAAACTTGTAATCTGGCGGGTTCAACGTATAGCGTCGCTTCTCTGGCTGCTGATGTGGCGCGCCACCACGTTGCGCTCCAGATCGCTGTGCTGTCAGTGGCGGCGGGTGCTTCAGAAGAACAGAATCCGTATGCAAGCCCCAATCTGTATAGTGTTCGGTATACGGATCCAAATGAAGCTTATTAAGAAGCTCATTGTCCGTCAGATAGGATGCTGTCTCATAGTACTTCACATCGTCCTTGCCCAACAGCGTCGACAGCTCGGCCATGACGCTGGCGGCCAGCGCAATCCAACAGCGCAAATCTACATGACGCTCGCGGTCGGTGGGATGCGAGGCCCGTGGGTAATCATCTAAGCCCGACGACAGGCTCTTTGGGTTTAGCTCACGCAACGTGGTCGCGTTACGTCCACGCCACAAATATGTGCCTAATATTTCACCTGAAGTTAAAATACAAGTCAAATTGCATGAAAAAGAGTGAGAAGCACGAGTGCGAATAAGAAGAGTGCATGAAAAGTGTTATTTTTTTTTTCATGTACACATGCGAAAAAAAATGCGATAACTGCCAATTTTGTATAGCAAACTTAAATTGTATTTAAAAACGCAAGAAATCGTTTCAATTCTCTTTGCAAAAGTATCGTTTATAACTGGGATTAAAACCCTAACCGAAACCGTAACCTTTAACCGGTAAAACCGATTGAAATTTAAAACCGTTACTGAAACCGTAACCGAAAATAAATATTTTCATTTGACCGAAACCTTAAAACCGAAACTCTGTAAACCAAAATAACCGTTTGGTAACCGTTTCATTTATAAGGGTTAATTTCGGATTTTCATAAACAATATACATATAAAAAAAATGAAAAAAAAAGTTGTTGATTGTTATTTGAAAAGTTGCAAATAAGAGTTAAGGTGTAACTTTTAAATACAATTTTAAAAGCATGTTTTATTTTCAATTTTTATTATAAAAATGTAAAAAACAAGTTAGAAATAATTTTACACGAAAAATTTTGAACTGTTTCGATAATTTCCGACTCATAAGTCTTGTTTGCGATCCCTGATATTTTGTTATTAGTTATGTATTTTATTTTATTTTTTATTTTTGCCTATATTATTATTATTATATTATTATTATAATTATATTTTTTCAAAGACATTTTTTTTGTGAACCGAAACCATACGGGTATTTCAAAACCGAAACATACAAAAACCGGTTCACCGTTACGAAACCTTCATTCAAAGATTTTGCGTAACCGATAGCCAAAACCGTAACTGAAACCGATATTCGTTCCGGTTTTAATCCCTGGTTTGTAACACACTCTTGATTTTTCAGAAGAAATCTTTTTTTTTATTACTCGGGCTAGGACAATAATTTCAATTTTAAATGTTTACTTTAATTATTAACAGAAACAGAAATTACAAAGTTGTTGAAACATTTGGTTTTGAAAAAATAAAAGACTTTTTTTGCACATATTTACGATTTTTTGACCACTTAGTTTTGGTAGACTAATCACAAAATATGTTACATTCTCATACGTTAAATATAATTAAAACTGTATTAAATGCTAAAATTTTTTTAGCTTTTATTATTTTTTTAGTATTTTTTATTTCAAGTATGCTTTTTTCAGGAATTTTGAAAAGTAACTATTTAAATTAATTTCGCATAAAATTCTTCTCTTTTAATATGTATATAAATTAATGCATTGCATTCTTTTCTGGATGGGAATTGGCTACAAAACAATAAAGTTGATAGAGAGATTCCAGCGTAAATTTGGCGTGTTTCGGCATAATATTTTACCAGGTTATGCGTTTTTAGTTTTAAAACAATATGTCAACAAAAAGTGGATATTATTTCAAAAAAAGAGAAGCATACGATACTTTTGCAAGGCAGTCGATATATCCTTTTACTAAAATATTCTTCTGTTTCATGGATGTCATGTGGAAATGAAATATGACTTACCTCGCTGCGTTGTGTTATACCAAGTAAACCATGCCTGAAGACGCGGATAGAGACGCTCAAGTGTAGCGAAACGTCCCTTGTGGGACAGCTGCTCCTTGTGTTGACTGAGCAGTTTACGTAGGGTAAGGAAAAACGTGGGTGGATTGGCATTGCTGTTCCGCTGAGTCACAAATTCCTCGGGCACCTTGGCGAGCGCCTCTATGCCAAGAATTTGTTCTCTTGGTATCCAACCCTCGACGTTAAGCAGATCAAACCAATGGCAAATGATGTCCAGCTCAATGTCCACATCCCAGGAGCTAATCAAGAGTCCATGAAAGCCCTCGTCCCATAGAAAGCCGCGCGGAAAGAAGCTACGCGAGGGTACTGCAGTATAAAGCGGCGCCTTCCAATATGGCACCGGATTCTGGGTATGCACAGACTGCACACGACTGGCTCCATAAAAATATCCAATGCCACCAATCATATTGCTGAACGAGTTTCTGGCAAATCGAATCTCTTCAGTCGAATAGCCCTTGGCAGACAGTTGAAATGTATTTTCGAATCGCTTCTCAAATTCATTAATCTTAGCTTGGAGCGAGTCGGTGTAAGCGCGTCCGGTCGGCGGTTTGGGTATGGACTCGCCCAGTGAAAATCCGGATGTTGACTGATAAGTAACGTCCAGTGTAAAATCCACCTCGGCTGTGATCTGTATGGCTATAAAATTGGGCTCTGGATTTGTCGTTGGCAAACCATTCTGGGACACGATTTCACCAGGCAGACCAATGAAACGATTACCATTCTTGCTTGCAAACGCACGAAAATGGGAGAAAATTGTCTCCTTAAGCATGCTTAGTGATGGCGCCACTGTGCTCAGATACGATTTGTGCAGAATGCGTCCCTTAACTGCATGGAAACGTACTTGAAACTCGCCTAAGCCTTGAGTCTCGCCGTAGACACCTGGTTCTGGGCTTTTATCATCGGAGACATACTTGATGTGACCATTTGTGCGCTCATCCAATGCCACATACCAAATTAACGAAATGCTGCGATCCCAGGCGCGTGTTGTATTCCGAACTGAAATTCGAGCAGTCCAATCGCCGCCAAATTGTTTGTCGCTGGAATACTTGACGAACGAGGTTTTAATCTCGAAAGGCAAATCGTGTATTTCCTGCATGCCAAAGCTGCGACCGTCATGATGGGTCCACCCATATCCATCCAGATTATCACCCAACTCGCACCAGTGACGAATGCCATGACCTCCAGGGCCCAAATTGCTAGGCGTATACCACATCAGTCCCGTAACCAGCGAGTGCGGATCGCGTGTCTTCATGCCAAAGTACGTTTGCGGCCGATACGATCCCCAGTAGCGCTCCGGATCGTCCAAGCCCGTGCGTAAAACCATCTTTTGATTGTCGTATGGCGTATTTACGCGAGTCTCCAGATAACCAAGATAGCCAAAGTAACTGGCTATAGCCAAGCACACACAGCCTATCAACGTCTTCCACTTGTCCAATATGAGTTTCGAAGACAAATTGAAGCTGAAACTTCTGCTGTTACTAGAGCTACGCTTGTGTTTGGCACTAGCTGCAGCAGCAGCAGCACTCGCCGCTGCAGCACCTGCCGGCGGAGGGCTAGCTGCGTTTGATTTAGGTGTATTATTGTTGGAGCCGCCTGCATTGCGCGCCATCTTCACTAATTGTACCGTGTCCAAGTGCAAATTGTATTTAATTTATGTACCCACAACACACGTACGCATACAATCCGTCTAAAGTAGAGCTGGAGAAACATCGATACTAACATCGATACATCGATGTTTTTATGTTAGCTTAAAGCATCGATGTTTTTTTCAAGCATCGATGCTTTTCAGCACTGCTTTTAATGTTGGCTGTTACAATTATGCCCATTTTGGTATACTTTTTAATTATCAATTAGCTGTTCGCCCAGGCTGTCAGCTGTTCACGAAATCTAACACTAATCAGTGTGCAAAACGGGTCGTTCCGTTAACTGATTTAGATTTGGTTAAAAATAATCTAAACCAAATCTAAAACGCTTACCGGAATCCCATTATCATTGTTGATAAGGAATTTTATTTATTTTTATTTTTATAAATATGTAAAATTTTTGAAATTTTACATAAATTTTATATGCTCAAATTAACACACAATCGAAAACTATCGTTAGCTATCGATGGCTTGAAAAATAATATCGCTGACTATCGATGGTGCGGACTATCGATAGTTCTCCACCTCTAGTTTTCAGCTAGCATAAGAACATCGATGTGCAGTGCTGCCAATTTTTTATCAAGAAAAAAAGCTGTTTTTGACTGGAGAGAAGGAAAAAAAAGCTGAAAATATTCTAAGAAGAGCGCAAAAAAAAGTTGTTTTTTTTATGGACTTAATTTATGTGTTTTATTTATCAGGCCTGTCCGGTTTTCACTTTTTATTTTATAACATTTAGTGAAATGCATTTATTCACTTTCCATTCGGGATAAGTAGTTAAAAATTCTCGTATTTCAATTGATCGGACTTAAACTCATCAGCTCCGTAGAACTTCGCCGAAATGATATTGAGCAGGTTAAAGACATTCACTTCCGAAAAAACTTATTTTTATCCGGTCTTCTAATTCTTCGCAATCTACTTTATTATTTTGTTGGAAGCCGCCCATCTCCCTTGTGTGTTTTTAAGTGGTTTCATTAGCACGCAAATCACTTAGCTTTGTAGCAAATGTGGTCTTGCAGTAGATGCATAGACCCTTTCTTCGTCCGTGTCATCCCTGCATAGCCATGCCTTAAATTCTTCGCTCTTAAGCCAAACATCCCGGCACTTTTGCTTATATTCTCTTGGCATAGCAAAATATGTGTAAATCACTAATTACGCTAATTTTTTATAGTAAAGTTTGCCTTAAAGGGGTGGTAGTGGTATTAGCAAATAACGATAAAACATATGATTAAGCTGCCACTCTTACACACATTTGGTATATTTCTACCAAAACTGGTATATAATTAAATTATTAATTATCACTTAAATTATGTTTAGCGAGTTGGTAAACTTTTTTTTAACAGATTTTTCAAAAATGTTTTTTTTTTTGGTACCAAATTTGTATTCTTGCAAGTGACAACCGTACTGTTACATATTTTTATGAGATTGGTGGCAACTTGAAAAAAAAGCGGAAAAAAGCCAAATGCATTTTTAAAAAAGCCAGAATTCCCGCTTCCCGCAATTCCCAAATTTTTCCCGCAATTGCTCTTCAAAAACAGCCAGATTTGACGGGAAAAAAGCTAAGTTGGCAGCACTGTCGATGTGTCGATGCTGGCATCGATGTTTCTCCAGCTTTAGTTGCAAGTTGCAACTTGCAACGCAACCTTAGATTTGTTTATTGCCAAAGTGATGGACTCGTTGTGCCCGTCGAAGCCTAAACGAACGTTTAAGCGTTCATTTGCGTTTCCCAAAAACTGCGTCTATCGACCACTACGTCAAATTCACAATATGGAGCGCAATCAGAAGTTGCCGGCCGATCAGCCTACATGTAATTGTATTCGAGTATTTGTATTCGACCAGGTCCAAGGCTAAGCTAATTCACACTTTTACACTTCACTTCACAGACTTCACGCTCAATGCGCCGCCCTCGCTACTGCCAGTCAAAAAATATTCAGATATTAGTGGCCTACCGGCGCCCTACGTAGATCCGCACTCCAAACTGCGCTTTGCCAACGCCGAGGAGTACGCCTCAATGCAGCACATGCCGTCGGACATAATCAACGGTTATCTGACCCTACGCGGCTACACGAGTGCTGTGGGCTAGGCTAGGAGATACACAAAATCAATCCACATTCATATTATAAGGGCTTTATTTAAGATTATTATATATGTATAAACATTTTACAAACTAGAGCTAATTATGTTATGTGTTATGTTAAAGCAAGTTTCTGAAACTGCATACAGTAGTTAACTACTCTGGTCTTTTCGTCGTTGCATCGCTGTGCGTCTGTGTTCGTACATATATGTGCGTGTGCGTGAGTGTGAGGTGTGTTTTTCGAGCACTTGTGGAAGAGATCTGATGCATTGCTCGGCAACTGGACTAAGGTATTTCGCTAACTGCAGGTATTGTTTTGTTATAAACGTGTGAGCATGTGATATGCCCTTAACGCATCTGTGGCAGTCGACGACAAACGACGGGGAGACCCGCACCCGCACCAGGCATCTTTTGTTTCTTTTTTAGACATAGCAACAGTAACAAGAACAACAAACGCTAGCCAGCCTGATTGATGGGCCGGGTAATACTGTTTGGCTGTGTCAACATATTTAGATCGGCACGGAAACTGCGCGGCAGTCCGGAGATGTCCAGCTGATGCTTCAGCACCACCATTGTGGCGAGAGTCTTTAGTGTGGGCTCAAAGTCCAAAACATGCAGATCACTGTAGTCAATCAGAGTGGTTGCTGATGCGGGTGGCGGCGTCGCATCAATTGCACGCGACGCCGATGTCTGCAACTGTGGCGTGGAGCAGCGGGGACTGGTGCCACCAAAGAGGAACATGCGTGTGCCCATCACAATAGCGCACTGGCGTCGACGAGCCGTCGGTGCCTGGCCGTTGGCACGCACCAGATTCCACAGCTTGGTACGTGGATCGAATGTATACAGATCGTTGAAATGTTGATCCAATAATCCGTTGTATCCACCAAAGACAAATATCAGTTTGTTGTGCACGAACATGCTATGACTGCGTCGACCCACCGGCACCTTGCCGGCGGTGAAGGGACGATGCCATACCTTGGTTTTCATGTCCAGATAGACAATCTCGTGGCAGTAGGTCTCCTCCTGGCTATGGTATGGGCTGTGCTTGTCGCCGCGCCCGCCAAAGATGTACATTCGCTCTTCTTCGTAAGCAACGGCCGCATGAAAGTCACGGTACGTGGGTGGCACACCAAATGTTTGCACGTAACGCCACTCCATTGTCTCCAAATTGAGGGCATGAACATCACTGCTGAACTCATTGATCTCGTCAACGAATCCTCCAAAAATGTACATGCAATTGCCAATTACGCAGGCCGAGTGGCCATCGCGTGCGCCCGGTAAGCATCCACTGACCGCAGGTCGGGTCCAGCGTGCCGTCTTGGGATCAAAGCAGTAAAGGACATTGCAGAGGTGCTCATCGTTGCGACCGCCCCAAATGTAGATGCGCTCCTTATGCGCTACGACCGTGTGACCGTAGCGTTGGAACGGCACCAGGGGATATTTAAGTGGATCTCCATCGCTGTCGCACTGCTGTGGCACCAGAGTCCAACGCATCGAGTGCACGTTCAAGACATGCACATCGATCGGCTCGTTGAACCGATAATCGTCACCAGTGCAGTAACCGCCAAAGCTATATATGAAATCGCCGACGCCTACTGCTGCATGATTGACGCGCTGTGGACCTCCATCCAGATGCACCGTCCACAGCATTCTGTCGCCTTCGTCTTTCTGTTGGAGATGCAAATGGGTTTAAGTACTTAAAGTCACAAGTCAGCATGACAAATGGATTTGCAAAACAAACAAAAAAAACCAGTTTGTACATTTATGAACATTATTGGAGTGATTGGGATTTAACATAATTGTACTTTAAATACACAGAGCAAATTGTCAGTTATAAAAATATTTGTTTTAAATATATGTATGTATGTATGTCAGACCTCCTTCTGATGTTAAACAAAACGAGAAACCTATTTTACACATTTCCAGATACATATACATATATGGACGTACATATGTACATATGTATGTATGTAGATAAATGAGTTTTTTGTTTGTTTACATTTCGAAGCTCGAAGTTAAAAACAGCTGTTCAACTAAATATGCCCATGAACTGTTTATATTGACTTGCTCCCTCAACGTAGGCTTCATTATTGACTATATGCGATCAAAATAACTTGAAGAAACTCCACAAATACGCTTTAATATAATTGGATTTGTATAGCGGGCGGGTGCTGCTGTCTCTTTAAGCACGGACATGCTTTTTATCCCGATGAATATCATAAAATGTTCGAGTCCTTTTGACGAGATCTTACGGGACATAGTTATACCATAGTCTAAAGCGACTCTAACGCTCATATCTGATTAGCTACTATACACACATGTACATATGTACATATGTATATTAATGATTTGGTTAGGAGGCCTTGAGCTTCGCCTACTTATTTACACTTACTTCACACGACGACTATTGCACTGGTCGCCTGCCAACTGTTTTATATGTTTGCGTTTCGTTAGCACACTAACTAAACGGTATTAAATTTACTTATTTCACAAACGGTATCCAGTCTTTGAACTTTTATTTAAATCAATGTTTCGTAAAGCGCGTGCAGTGCAATATGTGTGTGTGTTATTTTTTTGTGCACAGCCAAATTTTTGTCGGGCTTTTATTTGCTGATTATCGATAAAGTCGATATGCGAAGCCTATGCGACACAATTAAATATCGATACAAGTGTGAGTGTGGCCAGATAACATAAACTTTAGGTGTATTTATGAAACAGATTCATATCAGATTTTGATTTAATTTTCATTAGTGGGATTCCGGTAAACGTTTTTGATTTGCTTTTGATTTGCTTCTGATTTGATTTTGATTTTTCAGTCAGCTGTTCACAGCTGCTCCATACAAATTGTTCAGTGTGCCCAGAGCAAATCAGGGAAATGTGGTCTCACTAATTGATTTCGAAAAATCAGCTCTGAGACTGATTATTTTTTCATTTTGATTTGGTTTCGAAGAGCTGTGTGACAGTTGGTGTTTGTTTGCATTGTAAATCTACGAATATTCAATAAAAACATATTCGATGACTTTCTTTCGGCATTTTGTGCAATTATGCCCATTTTTGTATACTTTTTAGTTGTCAATTAGCTGTTCGCCTAGGCTGTCAGCTGTTCACGAAATCAAAAAATAATCAGTGTGCAAAAAGGGTCGTTCCGTCAACTGATTTATATTTGGTTAAAAATAATCAAAAGCAAATCAAAATCGTTTACCGGAATCCCACTATTATGTCGATTAGCTGTTTACAGCCAAATGGAACCATACAAGGTGTGTTGAGGCCAGAAAAAATCTGATCATATAAAGTTTTAAAGTAAACATCTCTGAGGCAAATTATTTGATTACTTCAATATGGAGAACAATGTAAATCTTTTGCATCTAAAGTTTTGAAATTTTGAAAACTATATAAATAATGCACTAAAATTACTATAGATAACCCAGACGGATTTGGTAGCTAAGAAAGGTCTAGGGGAATTGAAGCTGAAGCACGAAAATAGGTTACGTGAATATTGTTTGCAGTTTAAAAAATATATGTATAAATATCTATAAATAAATAGTAGCATTCCAATTCAGCTATACTGCAAGGAAATGGAAACTCAAAATCTAATCAGTGCAAAAGGGTAGTTCCTGAAACTGATTAAGTTTTCAAATCAAAATCTAATCTGAACTTGTTTCAGGACACCCCTATTGTATCTCGGTAATAATCTTACAATAGGTGATTAAAGTCTTATACCCTGTACAGGTAAAATTTTTAATAAACAAATTTCAACACATTAACGTTAATTGGTAAAGCAAATCGTTGCATTTGCTTGATCAACAACCATTATGAATTTTTTAAGTTTACATTGGTTTTTAATAGAAAATGTTGTGGATAGTAAAGTTTTAAGGGTATTTCAATGTGCACATGTCTTCAGTTTCGCTTGCTGCGCCAACTACGAGTTTTGGCCGTCAACAGAATCGGCAAGAGAGAATTCTTAATGACATTTTCATTATTATGGGATGAGTTTTTTATAGATCATTTACTTAGTGGTTGTTTATTGTAGCTCAATTGAAGGATTAAATTCAGTAATTAAATTTTTATTTGAGACCAGTTTTGTCTTTTGATTCAGTCCCACATGCCGATCATTATATGAACAAAATAGTATTAAACAAAAATGGGTATTGATAGAATATTAAGATACTCAAAGAGAACAAAAATAAAAATGTAGAACATAAATAAAATTGCTTTTTCTGAACAAAACAACCGAACTATATGAGCTACAATCAGGGACGTCGTTCGTTCACTTTGGCGACTAGTTCAATTGAACTTTTTCTTAACGATTTGAAACAACTCTACTCGGAACAGTTCTCCACACAAACACAAGCACTGCAGCACCCCACAGCAAAAAAGCATGCAAAATGAGCAAACGCAAACAAATATTGTATTCGGTTCAATAAATTAAAAGAAGTTTTAATAATGCAAAAGTTTTGCATTATAATTATAAAATCGGTGTGAAAAATCACAATTAAGTGCCATTTACTGAGTGGGTTGTTGCTGGCTCGTTTTGTGTGTGTGTGTGTTTGCCTTTATGTTTGTGCATCACACAACACATAAGAAAACTGCAATTGCAACAAAACCGTAAGTTGTTATACGTTTTTGCGTGCTCAAATTTACCATTGGTTGGTATTGCTGAAAGCATTAGTGTGTTGTTTTTGTGTGTTTATGTATTCATGTACATGGGTGGATAAACTTTAATATATGCGTATATATGCATTTATAAAGTGCATACATATGTAAGTATATACATATATATTTATGTGCGTGTTCATACATACTACATGTGTATACGGACATTATCTTTGTTTGACCCTCCTCCTTCCCCCTTTATAACGACACACACACACACACATACAACATTGTAGCAAAAACCAAAACAATGGGGACACTGCAACGCAGTTCACTACGTTTGTACATATGTATAAGCAATGAGGGATTTGATGATATTGGCGATAGTCCGAACTAAGCCAGTTACAAGAAATATCAGTAACAAAGAACAGACTACTAGTTAAATTTTCAGACTCACAGGATACTCAAAATATCATCAAAATTTGGGTGGGATGATTTCTCTAAATGTGCATTCATTTATGTAAATTGGTAAAGAACGTTTTGATCGAATGTCTTTTATTTTACAAATACATTGCATTACATTTTTGAAAAGTTAAGGGTCTACACTGGGACTCAGCATAATATTTAGTAACATTTCTATTGCGGTGTGGAGCAATGCAAGCGCCAAAGAAATCAAGTGGTTGGCTAAAATTGACTCAAATTAAATGAACAGCTGTTTCATTGAAATAGCTGAAATTAACTCATTTCCCTGTGGCAAACAGTGCAAGTTAGTTTTAATGTGGCATCTTTGCTTTTTTGCTTTTAACATTTTTTAATGTATTCTCAATTTTACAATTGATTTCGTCAAGAAATTAATTTTTGAAATGTGCTAAGGGCAAAATTGTTTACTAAACAATTGAGCGCGTCAACTGTTTGCTTGTATTCTCTGTGTGGAACTTGTTTTTTGTGAACATAACGACCCTTTGTGAACAAAAGGTATTCATATGGCTTGCCTCAGCGCCGTGACGCACAATTAATATGACGCTAATTTGAACTCTGACTTTATTTACCCCTTCGCCTAATTTTCAAGCCGCATTAAATTGTATGCATAAACACCTATTGCGTTGAAATTAATTTCAAAATAATTTAATTTTCATAGAGAACAATTTAAAGTTTTTATAACAAATACTTATTGTATTTTTGTTTTAACTATACATATTTGTATATTCACATGTACAAATAACATAAACATGTACATATGTATATAGATGTAGATAGCTTTTGTCTGTGCGGTGCTGTTGCTAAACAAATTGCGTCTTTTAGCAACTCCAAAGAGCGATAAACATTGGGAAGGGCGAGTAAAAGAGAATCAGAGAGCGTCATTAAAGTTCATTAATCTGATTCTCATTCGCTGTCTTTTTGCGCCCCCGCTGTTGATTTTGGTCTCAGCTGTTCCCTGTTGGTGTGCTTATACATATGGAACCCGTTGGAAGACAAGGAGTTCATTTCGAGTTCTGGTTCTGTTTGTTTTGCTTCTGATTAAGCATTCTGCACACATACACGTTCAGAGAGCAGGTGTATTGCGCATGTGCGTACTCATGCGTCGCACAATCACCACAGCAATACAGCTGTTTCTGCGCTGTATTTTTGTTTACGCTTCGCTCTGTCTCTCTCTCTCTCTCTCTCTCGCTACCTATTTCTGACGTCTGTGTGGCTGGCGTTGCAACGCAATAAACTTTGTGTTGTTATTTTCATTGCTGTCTGATAAGATTATTTTGTTTCCCAGCTGTTGAATATTTTATACCCTGGGACGAAAGTTCACAGCTAGTGACGAAAGTAGAACTTAAAATCACACGCTGTGAAGTGTGGAATACATATGTATGTGATACAATTTTTTTTCTTCTTAAGTGGATATTATTTAAAATTTATTTTTTTTTTTTAAGCTTCGATTACCTTACAAAATGGGCATAAATTATGATCATAAATTTAGCTTCGAGGTATCAAATCACAATAATCACTATAGTAATAATCTCAAGAGCGCCGGCTGCTTTACATGCAGGGGGGGGGCTCCGCCTGCCGACGCCCTTGAATAATCCATTTTAATTCGTTTTCACATGATTTTTAAGTAAACATGAAAAATTTAAATTGCTGCGTCTGTTGAAAAATCTCTGCATTTCAAAAGTTTTTGCAGTTGCAATATTTTCCTTGTGATCCTTGGTAGTTTTTTCTGTTTAAAGTTCTTAGGCAACGCCAGCGTCTAAAAGTATGCAGCAATTCTTATACCACTGCTATATTTGACCAGTTTTTGTGGCATTAATTAACCCTGGACAGTCATTAGTCGTCGTTTCGACGACGCTTTATCACATTTACCCGTTTTTCTATTTTTCCTAAATTTTTTTTTGCTGATTTTTCGCACAGCATTAGGTGATATTGTGCTGTTGTTGTGTGCAGTAGTTCGATTTCATACGATGCGTGTAAGTATTTTATTCTGATTTTTTGTAATTTGTCGTCAAAACGACGACCGATAAACTTTGTTTCGAAAAAACAAATGTTCAAAGTTTGTTGTCCATAGCATATCTCACTTCTTTCTTTACATCTTCCCTTGGCGATCCATTGGTGTAAGGGTTGGCTAAAAAGTCGTTCCCTTCATATCATCAATATTGTGGTATAGGTTGACTTGCCTTGAAATGAGTTTTGGGACATTTCTTTGCAGGTAACTCAATTTTAGGACCTCTAAGATTAAGCAAAACACTTTCTTATGTACTTTCAACATGGTATATTCACGTACTAACATACATTCACGGTACCCAGAATTCTAGCCAGAGGCCGAAACTGCCGAAATTCTGATGAAAATACTATTAATCACGGTATTCAGAGACCGATGCTATAGAAAATTGTGCGTTTTTTTGCAGGTATGCTTTAAATAGAATTGTGGGTATTATGGATTTCAACTTCTATTCTAGAATAATATTGTTATGCTTAAAATAAGATGCTCCGTTAGATTTATCCGTACATAAATTATCC
Organism: Drosophila recens; assembly: GCA_037043495.1. Taxonomy (NCBI): domain Eukaryota; kingdom Metazoa; phylum Arthropoda; class Insecta; order Diptera; family Drosophilidae; genus Drosophila; species Drosophila recens. The sequence continues at coordinate 54,459 of JBAMBJ010004536.1, forward strand.
AAATCTCAACACAAGTCAAGCGAGTGCTTGAGGATCCCACAATATTGATGTTAAGGAGGGATTGATTCAATTGCCGAGCTATAACACAGTTAGGGTGTTCACTTGACCCTAGCAGCGTTGCAGATTGAATAATATAGCGATATGGGCAACCAATTTTGGACAATTGTGACAGAAAGAATAAAATACATGGACGAACACTTCAATCTGCAGATGCCGCTTCCTTATAGATTCTATAAAGTCCCGAAGTGTCTAAATGATCTGGAAAACTTATACTTAATGTAGGCGACTAAGTGTATACTCAAAATTTTTTAAAAATCATGTAGAAAACTCAAAGTTGTCATTATTAAAGATAAGGACACAGCAGGATTTGAATTCTTTTAGGATATACATAGCTTAAAAAGTGTACTATGAATATATTATAATGGTTTATTATAATTATGTATTTTTTTTCGAAATTAAGTTTTTACATATGCTGTTTTTATTATTTTATAATTATATATTTATATAATATTATATATTATATAATTAAATAAAACACATTGGTTGATTTTGCGGTAATACTTTGGAGAAAATATGGTACCCGGCTGCGGAAGGATAAAGCTTTGCCTAAAGTCGTCTTGAACCAATGATCATAGTACAGTCATAAGTAGTAAAATAATTTTTCCAAATTTCTAAATGTCTATTTAATAGCATTTCACAAAATTTTCTAGCTTTTGCAAATAAAAAATTGCTTAATCTAGCAATAATGTAGCTAAATTGGTAACACTTCGTTGTGTCGAAAAATTATTCAACTCTTTGTTGTCTGGACAAGGCACCAGCCAAGAAACAGCCACCATGGCGTAATGCATTTTCCTCTTGGCACTGCGCAACCTCTCGGTCACTTCTTTGTTCACAATTCTCTCTCCCATTCGCGTTCCTGGTCGTTAATTTTTCTTTGTTTCAGTCTTCAAAATTCGCGTCAGCAGTTAATTTGCATTATAGATTGAACAAAAGCCCCGAGACAATAACGATCTGATGAAGCCGAGGTCTTGATAACCATACAAAAATAAAGATGGATGCTAATTGTGGAATAGCGTACTTCCATGCAAATTGCACACATATACGTAATTAAGTACATACATATGTACATTACTTATACGGATACTTTATAAGCCCAGATGGCACCAAAATCCTTAACATTATTTTAATTTTTTCGACGCAGTAATTTTCCGACGCAGCAATAGACATTTTAACATACTTATGTTACATACATATATACGAGGACGAGTCAATAAGTCAGTGACTTTTTGAATTTCCCATCCTTTCACTGTCTTCTGTTCAAGCCGTTCAAGCACGAGAAATGCCGAAAGTTTTGGACGACCAATTGAGGTCGCTGCACCCGAAACAATTAAAAAAAGATTCGCGATTTGATGTTGGCCGATAGGAGATTGAAAGTGGGGAAGATTGTGCAAGCCATAGACCATTACATGGCTTAGTGGTTTCGATATTAAATGAAAAAGCAAGCCGCTAGATAGATGTCGCGTCTGCGTGTGGCAGCTTCAAAAGAGTGTTTGGAAATACTCTGCATTTTTTTTTTTAGACCCCGTACTTAAAAAAAAGTTTATAATATAAACAATTTGATATATTTTAAAAACAAATTGCATATTTCCTAATACAGTCTAACTTCCCTCAATCGAATCACCAGTTATGGAAGATCGATAAATATGCATTACTTCGCCATCTGTCGATGGATTTATGAATTTTGTCTTTGTGATTGCTATTTTTTCCAGGACGATATGTTGGCTTTCAAACTCAAAAAATCACCAAAAACGCCCATTTTCGAACTTTTTAAAATCGCTAGCACCTGACCTGCTAAACTGATTTAAATACTGTATGAAAAAAAGTGGAATGCTTAAGTGCTTGCTTGGCCAAATCGGATAAGTAGATATGGAACTATAACAAAAGTGTTGGAGTATCCTCAAAAATTTAAATATTTTGAAAACGCTTCCATAAAAAAAATTGTAAGTGTCATTTTCGTGTTTAGGGGGCCAAAGTCCATAAGAAAAATATACTTTCATTCACTTTGCAAAAAAAAAATTTTATTTTGTAAACTAGTGTTATTATTAACCCATCAATGGCTGTCCATAGATCGACTGGATGGAAAAATAAGAAAAAATACTTTGATTCACTTGCATTTTGCATAAACAAAATCGGTTCAGAACGGGCGCAACCATTGCCGCCAGCTCGAAGACCGTGGTTTCGAGAAAAACGCGTTTAAAGTTTTGACTCCACTTGCATTAACATAAACATTGCTGGACAAAAAAGGTCATATCTCCTAAAGTAGTTCGAATTTCCAAAAACTCTTTTAGGACGATATTGTCAAATACCCAACCTATAAAATAATGCAAAAAAAATCGAAAAAAAATGTTTGCCAAGCAATAATACTTTCAACGAGTTTTCGACCAAATTGTGTTTTTTGAATCGGAATAAATCGCTCCTGTTATGTATTTGGTATTGTTATATACAGCCTGATCGAATTTGCTGAAAGTCAGACTATTATATAATATGGCTGTCATAGGACCAACCAGTTGAAATTTGATACAGGGTGGCGTAAGAATATCAAATGCTGAAGATAAACTTTCTTTCTTGCCTTTGATTGTTTTTGTTTTGCCATTTTCTTACAGTAAGAGCAAACTCTGGTGGTTGAGCTTCGTGGCTGGGTTAATTTTCTGCAGGGATCGTAAATAAGAGTTATGAGAATAGTATTTATTTATATTATATATGAAAATACATTTAAAAATCATAGTATAAAAGCTATTTTTAAATTTGTATCATAAAAGTTGTTTTTGTATTTAACTCTTGTTTTTAATTTTTATAAGATTTATGGTATAACTTTTAAATAGAAAATTGAGAAATCAGTTTTAATTTCAATTTTGTATTATAAAAATTGAAAATAAAAGTAACATAATTTTTTTTTTTTATAAAAATCAGGAAATAACTCTTATTACATAATTCTTTTTATAAAACTTATAATCATTACGATCCCTGATTTTCTGTGATGCACCTATTACGACCACAAAATATTATATATTCAAAAACGTTAATAGAAATTCCATATACCGACTGCATCACAGCATCATAATTATTGCCTTGAAGGCCGCCAACAAAGATAGGTGGTGGGAGGTGGAGAGAGAATGAAAGCTTATGCGAGATGCCTTTAAAAAAAACGGTTTTATTCATCATCGGATCATCTTTTGTCCCTTCTTTCCTGGTACGAAGTATATTTTGTGTTCTAGTCAACAAATCAATAATTAGAATGCACCGTCAATATTGTGGCCTCTCATTCTTTTGTCACTAAGACTGGCGTCTTGCTACCTCTGTCTGTTTTACTCTCTCTTCCCTTCCTTGGGCTTTGCAAAATAACCGCCACTAATGTTGCTGCTGCAAATTGCTTGCATTTTATATGAGTGACAACACACAAGCACAAAAAAACTGCAGATGCATTAATAATTATTTTTCTTTGTCTTTGTCAGGAAATCGGATATACATACATATACAAACAGAAAGTGACCGCACGTGAAACAGAAACGGCCAGACAGACAATTGTCGCAAAGGCCATCTCCATCCTCATCGCCTGCCCGCTGTCGCGATTGCATTGAGGTTTGTTCTGTGACCCACACACTGGGAGACGCTGGACATAATCGTTCAATGACAGCAGCCACAGTCGCTGCTTCTGCCTCTGCCGCGGCGCCGTCGATTTCGTCGTCGCCGTCCGCTATAAGCAGCGGGCGCAGTTAACGCCCAACAGCTGCTGGAGAGTTTGTTTGTCCCAGACTAAGCAGGTGAGCTCAACAGGGCAAATCGAAATCGAAATGTAGCATTTAAAGTGTTGAAATCTATACATTTTACATACAGATATCAATTAGATTCGCAAGAAAGAATGAGTGATAGGGAAGTTCAGTGAAATGCGCAGAAATACTCAAATTTAATGCACACTTTAGATTATGAAGATTTCTGCGCTTTCCACTGAACTTCACAAGCGTTCCGTATATCTTAAAAATGTAATGTACATTGTCGATTCAAAATTATCCATCTAATATCAAATTTGCAAATCAAGGGAATTCTGTTCTTGACCACATTAATTTTAAAATAATTAATAATATTCGCGACAACATAAAAAGTCCATTACAAAATACAAAAATGTATCACAATAAAATTATTTGTGCCATACTTTGGCAGAATAGAAGTAGTTCCTATAAAATAAATCCGATCGAGATGAAAGTGAAACATGGTAGACATAATTGGCGGCGTCTTTGCACAACTTGGAATCTCTTCCTTTAAATTGTCCTTATAATTTAGCTATCAAATTTTCAGTTTCGTTTTTGATCAGGAATATAAATACTTTATGGGGTCTGCCGCGCCTCCTTCTGCCTGTGACGCACAATTTATATCTGATGATGTGAAATGCCGAAATCATCTATTTATACTTTTGCGGACTTAAACTCATTAGTGGGATTCCGGTAAACGTTTTTGATTTGCTTTTGATTTGATTTTGATTTTTCAGTCAGCTGTTCACAGCTGCTCCATACAAAATGTTCAGTGTGCCCAGAGCAAATCAGGGAAATGTGGTCTTACTAATTGATTTCGAAAAATCAGCTCTGAGACTGATTATTTTTTCATTTTGATTTGGTTTCGAACAGCTGTGTGACAGTTGGTGTTTGTTTGCATTGTAAATCTACGAATATTCAATAAAAACATATTCGATGACTTTCTTTCGGCATTTTGTGCAATTATGCCCATTTTTGTATACTTTTTAGTTGTCAATTAGCTGTTCGCCCAGGCTGTCAGCTGTTCACGAAATCAAAAAATAATCAGTGTGCAAAAAGGGTCGTTCCGTCAACTGATTTATATTTGGTTAAAAATAATCAAAAGCAAATCAAAAACGTTTACCGGAATCCCACTATTATCTCAATGTCAAGTGAATTCAGTATTAGAAAAGATTGAACCGATAACATTGCACTTTAATAATCAAATAAAGTCCAATAAAATTTAAAAAATGTAAACTGTCATAACAATTTTTCGATATACTACTATCGACTGAACCAAACTCGAAGGCCGAAGGCATCTTTCCGTCTCTTTATGTTATAAAACTATATGTTTAAGTTTAAGTTTGAAATAAAATCCTTAAACTAAAAGGTCATTCTTATTTGTCCTGTCTGGTTTAGTTCAGGACTTTAAAATGGCCGATTAAACCTATTCAGATTTTTAGTGTAACTAATAAAAAATGTTTCTTTTTAACTTTGCAGTGGGCCAATTTATAGCCAAGTAGTGCACTTCTCTTTCAGCGATACAGCAAGTCCGAGACCTGTGTTAAACAACCAGCTAAAGCCAAGCCTAACCGCACGCCGAACACTCAACACTCGACGTCTGTAGTAGCAGTATCAACATCAACATCCGCAACAAACAGTAAACATCACTGCTGGAGAAACAGCAACAGGCAGGAAGAAAATCTGCAACAAGTGAAGCCAATTCAGCAACAATGGTGAAAACTTTTCAAGCTTACTTACCGTCCACAAATCGGACCTACTCATGTGTTCATTGTCGAGCGCATCTCGCTTCGCACGACGAGCTCATCTCAAAGTCATTTCAAGGCAGCCAGGGACCGGCGTATCTGTTTAATTCGGTGGTGAATGTGGCCTGTGGCCAAACGGAGGAACGTGTCTTGTTGACTGGACTGCATGCTGTCGCTGATATCTACTGCGAGTGTTGCAAAACACCGCTGGGCTGGAAATATGAGCATGCATACGAGTCCAGCCAGAAGTACAAGGAAGGTAAATTTATCATTGAACTGGCGCACATGATCAAGGAGAATGGCTGGGACTGAACGTTGACGGTATGGGCGCGCGCGATGCATGTGGAGGCAGGCTTGGCAGCCCGGGCGGCTTGGGTCCCGTTAAGAGCGGCAATAGCAACAGTAACGGTGACGTGAACGGCAACGAAAGCTGATAGCAGTGCGAGTACAAGCAGAATGACGTTGTGCTAACAATGAAACAAGCGAGAGCGAGTGCGAGTGCGAGTGCAAGCGAGAAGGCGAACGACGGCGATCGGTCGAGTAAGTCGAGTCAACTTGAGAGTTCGAGAGTTTTAGGGTACCACAACATATATATGCTATTATATAGTACATAACTCGTCGTATCTTATAGAACACATAAACAAATTCACACACATATACACATACAAAAAATATATCCACCCATAAATATACAGCTTCAAATGGCCATTGCTTTACGGGCTTGGAGATTTCTTTGCAATGGACGCAGCAGAGGAAGCAACTTGCACTCTCACAATCTGTTAACAAGGTGCATAGCTCGCTTATTCAATGCTTTGTTGCGGATTCGCTTCTCATTTTGTTTCAAAATGCTTGTTTATTTATTTTATAATAAGGTTTTCTAATACGTTAAATCTTCCTAAAATGACAAGTAAACATCTTTTAGTGAACGACATTTAAAAATATAGATTTGCATGGATGTGTGTGTTTTTTGTATAATTTATTGTTTTGATTTCATTTTGCAGTTTGAGTTTTTTGTTCACTTTTGTTGCTACCAACACAATAAAAAAACACAAAAAACTTGCACTGCCAATAAACGAGAAATTGTTTAAATGCTTTTTGCAACACATGCAAAAGCATTAGACATAGGAAAAAGCTACAAATAAAATACGCAAGGCATGGAAAATCAAAATTCACTGGATCATACACAAATACCCACATAATTCTAACTTCTCAATGTAGTTGTTGTCTAAAACAATATTTAAAAATAATAATTTAAATCAATTTAGCTTCAAAATCTAAAGAATTATTTGAAAAAGGCGCAAAGAAATGAATTACAAAACTTTTGATAAACTTTGCAGAAAATTCAATAAACTGTAAATGTCTAAAAATTAAAAAAATTTCATATAATTGCAAGCAGAGCGAATAGCCGAAAAGAAAAGGAAAAATAAATCTGAACAAAACTGTGTGCAAACCCAAGGTGGTGTCACATCAATTATTATTGTTTAAAATGTGTGTTTTCTCTAATTTCTGACTAATTAGTCTAAAATAATACGTTTTACTGTAATGTTTGATGGAGTGGAGTGTTGACAGGTTAAAGTGGAAGGAGTCAAACATGAGAACATGCACAAAAAAATATGAAATTGCAAATTTGTGAAAGATATTATATGTATACAATATACAGAGGTGGTCAAAAGTATTTACACAACGTGAATTTTTTTGAGCTTTCAACATTGATTGCTTATTGCTGCTGCTTATGCACTCAGATAACAAAATAACGGTTATTGTCGTGATTCTACATCTATGCAGAAGCAAATGAAAGAAAAATTAGAAATTATAACTGTCCAGGGGATTAGCAAAGAAGAATTGAACCGATGCTTATCAGTTGTCAAAAGTATTTACACACATTTATTTTGCGTCAAAATTATTTACACACAACTTATCATATTTTTTTTTTGTTAAATATTCAATTTAAAAAAATTATTTTATTACTATATTATTAACCCAACTAATATCTACCTTTACTGATTTTGGCATTAATTTCAGCTTGCTACTTTGCTAGTACTGACCTAACTAAGTTAAGACCAAGCTCAATGGCCAATTTGGACCAAATTTCACACATTTAGCTATACTTTCGACGCAATACCGATCTCTATTAGTGTTCTCCTGGTTCTTAACGAAATCCCAAACATTTTCCATTATGTTAAGATGGGAATTTTTCGTGGACCAGGGAAGAACCGCCTGATTTAGGCCTAATTGGTATTCGACCCTTATGGCATTAAGCCCTGTACCGCTGTAAAATAGAGTTATACTACTTTAAAAATAGTCTACTACTGACGTAAAACCATGATCAATTAAAAAATTAAGATATCCGGATTGATTTGGCGTGTCCTCTATCGGTAGCAAGCCTCCAAATCCATTGTAACTCAGACATACAACAGGCTCGGTGTTGGCGCAGTGGCGTAATGGGGATATCTGAGTTACAATGGATTTGGAGGCTTGTTACCGATAGAAGACACGCCAAATCAATCCGGATATCTCCATTTCTTAATTGATCATGCTTTTACGTCATTAGTAGACTATTTTTAAAGTAGTATAACTCTATTTTACAGCGGTACAGAGCTCAATGCCATAAGGGTCGAATACCAATTAGGCCTAAATCAGGCGGTTCTGCCCTGGCCCACACAAAGTCCGGATCTTAACATCATCGAAAATCTTTGGACTTTCGTTAAGAACTAGGGGAACATAAATAGAGATCGGTATTGCGTCGAAACTATAGCTGAAAGTGTGAAATTTGGTCTAAACTGGCCTTTGAGCTTGGTCTTAACTTGGTAAAGTCAGTACTAGGAAAGTTGCAAGCTGACACTAATGCCAAAATCAGTATAAGTAGATATTAGTTGGGTTAATAATATAGTAAAAAAATATTTTTTTTAAATTGAATATTTAACATAAAAAATAATTAAATAAGTTGTGTGTAAATAGTTTTGACGCAAAATAAATGTGTGTAAATACTTTTGACAACTGATAAGCATCGGTTCAATTCTTCTTTGCTAATCCCCTGAACCGTTATAATATCTAATTTTTCTTTCATTTGCTTCTGCATAGATGTAGAATCACGACAATAACCGTTATTTTGTTATCTGAGTGGATAAGCAGCAGCAATAAGCAATCAATGTTGAAAGCTCAAAAAAATCCACGTTGTGTAAATACTTTTGACCACCTCTGTATGTACATTAATCTGTATGTATAATATTTCGTATAGATGTCACAAATACCGCATATTAACTGAAACAATTGGAATAAAATGCAAATTTAAAAAAGCGCAAGGTGCGAAAGCAAATTATAAAATTAAATTAATATGCAAAATAACTGCCAAGAACAATTCGAGTTAATGATGTTCTCTAAGTAGTCATAACTGAATAACTATGTATATGAGAATATATTTTGTGGTAGCAATAAACGCTAAAAATAAATATATATATATGTATATATATAAAACCAAATGTCACACATAAAGAGATAAGAATATCATCAAATAAATAAATATCTCTTCTTAAATAAAAATGAAAAAAACAAAAGTTTAATTCTTGGTTTGAAATAATTGCGAAGGATTTAAAATGTAAAGATGTAGACATGACCTGGAAAAATGCAGATAATATTTTTTGGACCATTTTTGAAAATTAAAAATAAAGATGCTCCAATAAAACTTCTTAATGTGCATGTCTCTGCTAAGAAACATTTTTCATATATACTATGTAAAAACATAGGTATGCTCCGGTTATCGGTAAACCGTCACAATGGCAGAGCTATTCAATTATTTTCATTAAAAATTTCACTCATCCCTCATTAAATGTGTATCCTTACGACAGTAAAAAGTTTGAACTAAATATTTCATTTTTTATATCCAACAAAAATTATTGAAAATAGGCCATTTTTTCCCGGACGAAACCCATGTAACCCCTTAACATTTCTGGTATGTAACATAATAATTTTATGTATTTATAATGTGTTAAAATCATCTAGTTTTGTTTGTATTTGCAATAAGGATTGAAGTAATGCAATAGAATTTAAGTTATACCTTAGCCGCTGCCGTTCCTAAATCCATTGTTTTAGTTCTTACGATTAACGGAGCACAGCTGATTATGTCTTTTTCTATTGCTTAATGATCACCGACGAATTATCTGAACCTCCTCTAAATACAAAATGTATGCAAATAAATTGATTGCATAAATATTTTCAAAGTGAATTTTTTTTGAGCGTCATAAATATTTGAAAAACAAAATAACTGTTTTGTTAATTCGAAAATCAAATTTTAAAATTAATGTAGAGTTGAGTTTGCATGGCTAAAGATAGAAAGCCAACCTATATGGGATTACAATTAACAAAACAAGAAGTGCTACATTGTTAAACTTGTGTGTTTGCAATGCTTTTAAATTAAGTAAAATTATTAGCCTCATTTAGTTAGTAAGAACTGAGTAAGCTGTTACTAATTAAGTTGTGAGCATCTCTTATAATTCAGCATGATACCTAGACATTTGCATCCCATAATACATAAAACAAAATACATTCACTCAATAAGTCGTAACCCAAGTTCAAGAAACACAAAATACTTTATATTTATACATTATAAGAAATATTCGATTTCATCAACTAGAAAGCAAAAAATTAAAGGATCTAATTATCTGTGTTCGTAAAAATAGATAATGTTTATGTATTTACATGCAAACGTGATAAAAATGGATGTGTTAATGTTGATACACACACATATGAAAAATACTTATTTACTTGTATGCAAACACCGAAACAAGGGGGGCAATACGTATTAATTGATGCAACAGTTTTGCAAGAAATGGTACATTTAACATGAGCACTGGATATTTATGCAAACGCACTTACAGTACATACACACAAATAAATGAAAACACCTTAATATATCATATGCGGTCCAGTCGACATCACAAGTAATTCAGATGGAGTGGATAATAAAGATAACATTTAATTGCGCTACAGATGATAGGCGTTCGAAAGCAAAACTATACTGAGAACATTATATACATACATACACATACGTATATATGATATATACATATGTACATATACATATGTATTTAAAAGTAAGCCAATATTGTAATAAAGCGCATTTTTAGCTCATCTCATGGACTATATAAATATTTTTTAAACACCCTATACAAAAAGATGTCACACATGTATATTAGTATGAGTCCCAAGTTAAGGGATAATATTAAGATACATACATATGGACAGTTTCACAGAAAGATTACGTTACATTCGTTAGTCAAAAGTTGACTTTAAGTAGCAAAAGGTAAATAGGATGAAAACAATAGACCTTTATGAGATTAAAAGATATGTGCAAAAACTAGCGATTAAAAAAAATAGAAATTGGTTTCGACTTGGACTGGAAGCCGCAAGGCTTGAGCTAAAAGTTGGTAAGTTTATTTTCCAGGTTATTGAATTAAATAACTTTCCTCCTTTTTTAGAAAATTCAAAGCCGCTTTCTCAGCTTACCGATAAGAAAAGTTTTAACTAGCTTATCAAAAATTTAGCTAAAATCCAGGTGATAAATTACAGGGCAGACCCCGTAAGGGCTTAACTTTACCCTTTTTAATTCAGTGTTGCCTATAGAAAAACCGTTTGGTATAAAAATTAGACAATTTCATTGTTGTTGTTGTCTGAAAAACATTTTTTTCAGAATTAAATATCGTTATATTTGACTAGATCTTGTTGCGATTAAGTGAGAAACTAGATTATAATAAAAGAAAACGTTATTCACCACGAAGAGAGATAAACCCGCATCAAAACCACTTTATTATACGCAAATTGGACAAATTTATGCTGTATGAGGACATTAGTGGTTCACTGTATCTTCAAAACTCTGGGTGTGATGAATTTTTTAACAGACCCTAAAAGTAGGCAACAAATAATTATTGCATTGCTTGTCTACCAAACGTTTGGGGTCGTGTCTTTTGCCGAACGATATTTTTCTGAGCCGAAACCATTTTTCTGCCGACCCACAGTGGTTCCTCCCATAGGCCAAAAATAAAAAGACCAAGTTGAAATTTCGACTTTAAATGTGTCAACACTGTTTTAGAATTGGTCTAGCTATTAAACTGTATTCTTGTTTTTGTTTTGTTCTAGCTGTCCTTTTCAAGAATAGCATCAAAAGACACAACATAATAGTATTTTGGTATTGCAGCGTGAGCAACTTGCAAGTAGAGCAGTTAATAAAAAAATTCGAAACCCATTTAAAACAAAGTTATTGTGCAATGGAAGGATTTAATTTTATAAATAAAGGTATTATCTATATTTATACAACAAAAAGTATATGCACTTCCTGCTATGTTTTGTGTAAATCTGTATTGTGTTAAGTACATTATTTTAGACGTTCTGTGTTTGTCTTTGCTGTGTTTCGTTCGAGTTTTCGTTATGAAGGTAAAATCAGGAATCAAAAAATCTTTTTGTATATTATGAAATAACATTTGAAGATTATGTGATATTGATTTCAAGTGCCGATAGGCGCCAGGGCTCTTGCTATATACAAAAATGTAATCTAACCTCAACTTTAAAAAAACACATGTATTTCCTATGGCAGCTATATGATATAGTCGTCTGACTTTGACCAAATTTGGCCAGAATGCATGAGGCCATCCCATATGCATATTATGACTTTTTGGATAAGATATCTCGAACATCAAAAAAGTTGTTCATACTAAGCCTTGATTTTCGACTTATCGTTCCAATGGCAGCTTAATGATATGATATAGTGGTCCGATTTTGACCAAATTTGGTCAGGATGTGTGGGACCATTTCATAAGCATGTTTTGTCATTTTAGTTGAGATAGCTCAAACAACATAAAAGCTTTTCATACCAACACCTGATTTCAGACCGATAGTTCATATGACAGCTATATGATATAGTGGTCCGATTTCAACCAAATTTAGTCAGGATATATAAAACCATCCTACATGCAAATTCTATAAGTTTGGTTGAGATATCTCAAACAACAAAAAAGTTTTTCATACAAACACCTGATTTCAGACCGATAGTTCATATGACAGCTATATGATATGGTGGTCCGATCCGGCTGATTTTTATACATAATCTTACTATAAATTTATAAAAATTTTGTGTTAAGTTTCAAGCCTCTACCTCTACTAGAAGTATTTTTGGCCGCCTTCCCCATACAACAGGAACCAGTGTGCGACCCAAAGCTGCGTCATACACGATGCCACGAAAATGTTCCTTTGCAACATAACTTCGATCGTGTCCGCTTTTTGCGCGGTCGCAAGCAGTTTGGCCCACCTTCTGACTTGACAACGCATGAGCCAATAAATTATAATAAATTAAAAAAAAGAAATTTGTTAGGTTTTAAAATTTTTCCGGGAATGTCAGTTCCAATACGGACAAAGGTGTCCACAAAAAGGACAAATTGGCAACACTGCCTTGGATATGGCATTGTATTAACATGTCAGTTTTGAAAATCCGTCTTCCAATTCAAAAGACATTCACAGTCAATTTTCATTTTTCAACTTTTATAATAAAAGTTTTAGAATAATTTCAGTTTTAATAATAAAAATTTAAAGATAACTTTTATTTTCAATTGCTAACATAAAAATTTAAAGTTAGAGTTAAATTATAATTTTTGACTACCATGGACCTGATGTTTTGTTTCGTGCAGTTAAACCCATAACACCCACTGAAGAGACACCACGGCCGATCACGAAGATCGCAGTCTTGCCTTTTAAAAAACCGGACCTGGAATTAATTTAAATCCAAACGTTATACTTATTTATTAATTTCATTTATTTGCAGCTCATTCTTTGCATTTGAAAACTACGCAGTAGATAATAATATATGATTTTATCGTATGTACGAAAATTTAATATTACAATTGACAATTGATCAATACGAACTTATAATTACAGTAAACGCAAATTAATTGAAAAACGTTCTGTTTGATTCCTCATCACAAGAATATTACGTATATTAAACATTGAAAAAATATGGAAAGACTAACATATTTCATTGACTTCTTTAACATAAAGTGATATATTACAACATGAGTAGCATGACAAAATTTTAATTAACATAATCGGGACAAAAAAAAGCTTACATTAATTACTTAACACGAATGCGTATACTTAATGTCGAAAACTAATAATTACACCATTAAAGTCTTATATTCAGCAATGCTCACGATACTGTAAATACAAAATTACCACATACATTGTGGTTGCATGGCCAATGGCCACAACATAGCTAATCTGATGTTAGTTGAAGATGAGAACGACTACTTGCGTTTAAACATGTTACTGAGGCGTCGCTTAGGAGGCGAGTTCTGCAAATGGACAACGTAAATTGTGAATGTACAAAAATAATTAATAGTATTGAGAATAAATTATGCTGAAATCCGATTTGATATTTTGAGATAAAAAAAACCTGCCTGTTGTCGTCAAATAGAGCTACTCTACTTGCTGGAAAAGTAGTATACGCTGAGCGATAGTGAAAGAAATAATGTGCCGAGCACAAAAAGTTGATTTAAACTCATGCGATTACACTGGCGGCACGACAAATGCATCCGATTGTGTGTGTCCCGAATGCCACTAGTGCCCTGCATAGTGTTTACGGTAATCTGAGGAAAGCGATGCGACTGAATATGGCCTAAGGAATGTGTGGTCCAAGAATGACGTGAAGAAGCGTTGGTTGTGTAACTTAAGCTGGCGGTTAGGTTATTAACGCTGTTGACCGGTTGGCTGAGTAATAATGGAATCCCATTTTGATTATGGCCACGGGGGTCCATCACTGAATTCCTGTATTGAAATGGTTGCAGGGCAAACTGGTCCTCCTCAAAATGGTTCTGCAATACCGAGCTAGTGTCTTTGTAACAATCATATGTGGCGACCAGCGCCTTCAGCTTTGACAGCTGCTGCCCCTCCATCAAATTGGAGCATGTGGCATTCGTAGTTACCGACGGTATATTAAAAGTCGCTGCTGCATCCAAACTCTGCTCCAGCGCAGATGCTATATCACTCTCTATTGAATCGAGAGAGAGTTTCTTCAGCTGGGTTGTGACATCCATAACCATCAGCGAAAGGTTGTGATTATGCGTACTGTAATTATTATTATCGTTATGTACCGCATACCTTGCGCTGTCTCTCTGCGTATGTCCTATCAGCTCTTCTTCTTCGTATACTGAATCATAGCCAGACAAATGCCTGGCCTGATCGAAACCTCTAACGCGCTGCTGTCGCATTTTGCTACGCTGCTGTAATCGTTGATAAACTATGTGCTCATCTGCATTTGATTTGACGCGAGATCTGGCCTTCGCAAAAATATTGCCATGTAAATAGAATGAAGTGTGTGGTGTCTCGGTTTGCTTAAAATCGTTACTAATAGGCGCAGCACTGCTGCATGAACTAATCGGAGCGAATGACTGGCGTCGACAGATGCTTAACCTCTGGCCTTGGCCGTTCGTCATGGCCAGTAGTTCAGCTTTTGATAGATGCGGTGTGCCATCCTTCTGTGGTTGATCTGATTGATCGTCTGATAAGGGATCACCTTGTACGAACATCAGCGTATGATCGATATAGGGCCGGGTCTTTCGCGGTGTAGAAGTATAAATCGCGCCGGAGGCACGGTGCTTCAGACTACGACGCTGCACACCCAAAAACAGTTTACGTTGACGATGTCGCCGCTGCTGAGAAGGAGCATATAGTTTTAAAATGTGCGATTGTGGTACTAACCACATAAAATCACAAAAACGGGAACGAGGACGACGACAGGCAGGTAACAATATGCTAAACTTACACACAGAAAACAACAGACCAAAAAACAAACAAGGTTTTCATATAACATACCTCGTCGCGTGGTAAGGAATGTCCGCCGCCTAGGCCACTACTGCCCATGCTGAAACGGGAAGAAAACATCTTAAAGCGCGCTGGCGTTTTGGCACAGCCATTATTATCAGAAGTTTCGCGTAATATTTCACGCGGCGGTTCTGAGCTGCCAAAAGATAAACGACCACCATTTTTACTAGGTGTTGGAGGTCCAGGACGCTTATAGTGAGTGCCCATAGACTTTTTACGTGTACCGACTCCGTTGCCTCCTTTAATACTTAGCAGCGTGCTCATGCTGTCATCCAGGCTTTGTTGGCCGTCCTATCGTAAGTTAAATGAATATATAGAATGATTATTAAGTGAGTAAGCCAGAACACAGAGTTTTATATACATTTGTACATAGTTTATGTGGCATGCCTGATAGAATGATTATTAAGTGAGTAAGCCATCGGCAATGCCTCTATCTAAAAATGTTAAATAAGGATAAGCACTGTTAAAGAAACAACGCCAACAACACCCAATTAACAGACAGAAATAGAACGACACATTACAGAATGGCACGGGACGTTTCTAATTTGCCGCTTTCTAAGGCTTTAATAATATTTGAGCAAATGCAACAATTGTAGCCTAACTTAAAACTTCGTGCATTGAAGATCTAAATGCCTCTAGCAGTAAATCGCTCGAATGTGTGTTGTTACTGTTGCCTCTGAATCGTAAATGTTATCAAAACTTACTTTGAAATCATCTTCATGAGTGCTCAAATCATACTGTGCCGCATATGCGCTCTTCAAATGCGGCGGCTGCAACGAATTGCGATATTGGAGCTCTTCAGCGCTGTGATTAGTATCAGAGTAATAAGGATTAGTGATTACTAAATTTGTTTTACTTTAGTTATATACTTACGTCATATCCGGCACACGACCCAACTTTAAATCTGTCAGATAGGTGTTATTAAAGACCTCTCCTTCCTCATCCTCCATAGCGAGATTGCTGCCTAGATTTGCGGAAGGCGCGCCCGGACGCTTGAAGAACTGCCATTCATCGTCGGCCACAGAATTAGCTGGTGTCTGATCGGTCTCTTGTAAGTGACGCAACTTAGTGTTAAGTACAGCATACTGCTTTTGCTGTTCTAATATTTTTTCATTTAGTCGTACAATCTGATTAGAGAGTTTTCGCGTGTGTTCCTCATACTTTATGTTCTGAAATAATTAAATTCATTATTTGTATAGCTTAATGCGCATGCGATTTTTTAATCAGTTTAATCAGTGTATGGGAACATCCTATATGCATATTCTGTGAGTTTGGTTGATATATCACAAACAACAAAAATGGTTTTAGTACTGAAACTTGATTTTCGACTGATCGTTTCTATGGCAGCTATATGATATAGGGGTCCGATCCAAATTTAAAAACAAACTTGATCTGCGTCCGGTATCCAGCAATCTACATACCTAATGAAGTCTCTAGGTATTATAGTCTCTGAGATCGACGCGCAAAAACAGACGGACGGACGGACGGACAGGCAGACGGACATGGCTCAATCGACTCGGCTGTTGACCATTTTCAATGGGCACAGGATATGAATGATGCTCGGTATGTTTGTATGTATGCATGTATGTTTGCATAATTCTTTGAAAAGCTGCAAAAAAAAGGGACTTTTTGTATGAAAAGGGGGAAAAGTTTAAATTATGAGTAGATTTAACTTTCAAGGTTGTGAAAATAAATATGCCGACCAGTGTATGTTGAGAGAGAACCAGAGCTCGCAAAAGACGGCAAAAGACAACATTTAAACTTTAATGATAACATTAATGTAACAATTTAATAAAACAATCAATAATAATAAAAAACACCTGCTCATCTCGAAATTTTGGTGTATAAAAAAACTGTGATTGGTCAAGAATTTTATTTAAGCCAAAAGTGTAGCAAATTTTATTTTCGCGAATGTAATCAGCGAATGTAATCAGCAAACGAAGCGAGCTGGGTTCGGGCCCCCTAGTTAAGCATAAAGCAAACAGTTTTTCAATTGAAAAATGAGTTTCACGGAACAAATTTTCACGAATAAAAAAATGTTTTCTATTATTTTTCCCCATTATTGTGTGCTGGTAATTAAACAATGTAAAATAAGTAAATTGCACTATTTAAAAAAAAACTAAAAGAATGCAGTTTGAAATGACACAATTTTAAGTCTATTAAACTTAAATTTTAAGTTTACCTTTTTAATCGACTACTAACCTGAGCACTATGTTTTTCCAGTTCCGCCTTGCTGCTGGCCGCATCACGCTCCTGTTTCTCCTTCATTTTGGTCACTTCCGCCGTATAGAGTGTGCGCTATAGTTATCAGATGTGGTTTGAAACACGACAGAAAAACGCACGTTAAGCGTGGTAGTGTTAGTAGTGAGTGTTGAGAAAAAAGTGAATGGGGACAACCGGGCAGCAAAAATTAATACATTATACTAAGAACGACAATTAATAATAAAATGAAACTTTGGTCGTTATCTTTCAAAATTGTGTTTTTATTCACTTGACTCTCAGATCATTATAAGAGACAATTTACTAAAAAAATTATTAATTTGATCTCACTGAGGGCCAGCTTTTATATTTTAAGCCTTTGTCTATCTTCTACAAAGGTCGCAAATAACACTCAAAAACAGAAGTTATTTAAATCAGTAGTTTCGTACTCCATCAAACAATTTATTTCGACGCGCTTGTGTAATCTGTAATACTGAAGTGTCTAAACTTAACTTAAAATCAACATTTACGATCTTCGATATTTTACAACTGTCTAAAAGTATTGGCAACGGTCAACATGGATTTGATTTTTATCATTTCTTTTGGTCTGATCTCCATTTTTGCAAGTTTACAAGTACAATTACTAGAAAATACATTCAAAATACATTTTTTTTGTTGGCCTTTTCCAATGAAATATTCTAAGAAATTTTTATTCAATTTAGAGCAGCGAAAAAAACCTTTATATTGTGGGGAGTAAGACCTTAAAGAAAAAAGTCGAATTCAATAAAAAGAAGTGAATTTACTTTTTCCTAAAAAAAAAAATGTGAGCCTCCAAAAATGTTTCCCTTGTATGTAGGCAAGATATTTCAAAGAATATAAAAAAAAAAAATGATTTATAAAAATTTTAAAGTTTGCTACCTAATATTATTAGCTTTATATTTCAAAACAGTACAATTCTCAAGATGACACGCGAATGAAACCAAATCAAAACTTGAATCGAACGTATTGCTGTTCCAAAACGAACAAAATCCAACAAATCCTTAAAGCAACTTTTTTTCTCTCCGTTGCCGCAAGTAGGAAACAGTTTTGATCAAGAAGTTATTGGAGAATTTAGGAAATCACATCTCTGAACACGATACTTGTATTCAGAATACTGTGGGCAACAATATTAATATTTCGTTTTATCTGTTAACATACTTATTTTTTAATGAACCACCCCAAATAAAGCAAAGTCACATTGAACAATTTTCTATGGCGAGACTTTCTATACTATTGCATAGACTATTACTATTTTATTTTTTGACAAAATGTATTGCTCATTAAACGGTCGAAATTAGTTCAAATCAATTGAACATTCGATTTAAAAAACATATACCTGAATAAAATAATTGAAATAAATGCTTACATTTGATTATTTTAAGCGTTAGCTTAATTTTCTTCACTGATTATATTTTTTATTTAATTTATCGTTTGTAATATATTTTGCGATAAAGGTCCCATAACTATTTGTACAAAAGTATTGTTTGTTTAAGGAATCATTTATTACATGAAACTATAAAAAATTGCATTACATTTTTTTTTTGGTTATAATTAACGAAGATCAGCATTAATGTACAAAGCAAATTTCGAAGCAATATTAAAACCTAAGCCCAAGAAATCTAAAACAACGACACTTGAACAACTAATATTCTGTAACATGCGATACTTTTGCAAAGAGGTATATTTAAAATTGTTTAGTATTCATATCCTGCATAAGCCAGTCAATTTTGTGAGGTTGAGTCAAAAATTCACAATTTGTTTTTATAAACCTATCTGGTTTGATGAACACCTCTTTTGGAATGAATGAACTAGAAATAAACTCGATTGATCGAACTAACTATAATGGGGCTCGAGCGACCTAAACGATTGATTCAATTGTTTATTAAAAAATTAAAACTAAATACTTGTAATACTAAAGTGTTGTCACAAAAAAAAACTTGTCATTATTTAAAAGACCAAAACCCAACGACATTTGAAGAGGCAAACCAGTAGATGACCAGGAACGCAATTCAATGGGAGATTGAAGAGGACGTTACCACACCAGGAACTCGTCCACTCGAATAAATTGAAACTATTTAATTTTTAATTCACAGAATTTTATTATTTTTTTTAGATATATAGAAAGTATTAAAGATGAATAACGAGTACCTTGTAAAACAATAAAGCCAGTTTTAATAATGCATTATCGTTCTTCCACTATAAAGCTACAAATATAAAAGTTGACCCTTGTATTACATTAAAATCAAAAAGACACTTAAAACTGTTTGTACTTCTGTGTCTAAAATTCAATTGGTTTTCGAGATCTTAAATTAATCTCAACATTGTTGCTTAAAAGAATCATATATGCTATGCCCATAAATACGACCGGCATAATTAAAAATTTGAAACACGTATGGGCGAGAAAGCCACAACTAAGGGAATTCTGAGCTCGATTTTGGAAGAACAATTTTGCGGTTATGTGGGATTTTGAGCGCTTTTCAGAATTGGCTTCCTGACAAACATTGACGGATTCCAGAATTTGGGTCTTGCAGTTTTTAAATGAGTTTATTGATTCGAGATGAAAGTAGTGTGAGTTGGTAGTAATAGTGATTAATATATACGGCGTGAAGACAGAGGAAGAGAAAAGGAAAATAAGAAAATTTTGTTATGACCATTCAATAAAAGAAAAAATTAATCTGCTTATTTTGTTTTCAGCCCCGTCTGGTGATGTTGGTGATGGCAATAACTGCAGAAGCATCGCTAACAATATAACATCGCAAATAAGAAAACAAAGGATGCCAGGCAAAACAGCGAAACAAATGCACTTAATTGAAACAGATGAGAATGTAAATTTTATTTTCATAGTCGACTATATCGACTTCACTCTTGAAATAGCCTGTCCCGCCTTCTTCTTTCTGTTACGCACCTTCACACTTTCGTTAAACCTCAAAAGACTTCTTACGCAAACCAGTTTACTATAGTCCCAAAGCCGATTTTTTTGGCATAAATTAAAAAATTACAGAATTAAGCAAGCAAATTTAAGAAAATGCGTACTTAGATGGAAAATGGAAAAAAGTTCTAAAAGTTTTCTGAGGCCCTTCAAGTGAAAATTTATTTCAAAATTTCATAAGTTTGATTTATAAATTTTAAAAGCAATTTGGAAAATAATGACTAAGTGATGAATAGATATCAGGGTTCGCAAAAACTACTCCGTAGTAGCAAGAGTTCCAAAAATGTTGCTACGCTCTCGCTACCGCTCTCGATTTGAATAGAGCCGTAGCATAGCCATAGCCGAAAAATAAAAAAGGATTTGCTCTGCTCGGAGCGGAGTTTTGTCGCGTCAAAAACTATGCTATAGCTATAGCAAAAAAATTAAATTATATGCGCTACGCCTACGTAGCGGTAGCTAAAAAACTGAGAGCGAGATGAGAGCAGAGCAAATGCAATTTTTTTCATTTACTACGGCTCTCGTGTGATTTTGATTTTCCTACAATTCTGTGATCGTTTTTTTTAATCTCTGTTTTGTAATGCATTGTTATTTTAACCGTTAATTACCAATAAAGACAGTTATGTAACAGAGTTGTCTTATGCTGTACTACCAGGATTACCACTTAAAGCAAGGTGTGAGGTAAGGATTGCCTCTGCAATCGACAATTTAAGTTTTTTTGAAGACGAGGATTAATTCATAAGTTTCCATTACGTAAAATTTGTTATTCCGATTTACTTATTAAAAACTTTGACTTAATTTAAATATTGTGAATGAATACACTACACATGAATAAAATTCAGATCACAAAATTTTAGGAAAATTAAAATCACACGAGAGCCGTAGTAAATGAAAAAAATTGCATTTGCTCTGCTCTCATCTCGCTCTCAGTTTTTTAGCTACCGCTACGTAGTCGTAGCGCATATAATTTAATTTTTTTGCTTAAGTTATAGCATAGTTTTTGACGCGACAAAACTCCGCTCCGAGCAGAGCAAATCCTTTTTTATTTTTCGGCTATGGCTATGCTACGGCTCTGTTCAAATCGAGAGCGGTAGCGAGAGCAATTCGAAATACTACGGAGTAGCGTAGCATTTTCAAACCCTGATAGATATCGATATTTATATATAATTTGATCACAATCGGATTAATATATTATTTAGCTTCCATTAGAAGAACAATCGAAAGCAAATTAACCTTTAGAACCAGAAACATTGTTTTTTTTTTTTTTTTAGATATTTTTACTAAACTCACAAATCTCAAATCTATCTTCTTTCCCGCCAAATCTGACTTTTTCTGGCCAAATCTAGGATTTTGAGCAGCGGGAATTGACTTATTCCGTTTAAACAAAAAAATTGTATATTATATAAATTTGTTATACAGTACAATCTCGATAAATCAACATAGCCATCTATCTTAAAGAAACCCAACGAAACTCGCAGATGTGACTTCTTGTTCGGTAAATATCGAAACTCTAGCTTCAATTCTTGAATTTATGTTAAAAAAAACGATTTTAAGATCAGAAATACATTTTGAAACACATTATTTAATTGACTTGATTACACCGCATTATTCACAAGGGGAAAGAAAGTAAGAATCGTCATTGTTTGGCAATGATTCCAGTCAATGTCGCCGTACCATACAGAACTGAAATACAGAGCAAGCATCGCACAAAACGTGTACTTACCATTTTAATTTTCATCTTTTCTAATTTTCCATCCATTTCAAGACGCTGATCTTTTAGCTTTTGTTCGAAGTGACTAATCTCTTCCTTAGCATCACGATACTTTGCTTGCAGTATCTGGCAGTCAAGTTCTAACTGCTGTGCCTTAGCACAATGCTGCACAATTTGTTCCTGCGACTTATGCAGTGTGTCTAACAGTTCATCACGGTTTTTGCGAAGCTCGGAAACTTCAGCATTGCGTGCACGTAGCTCATCGTTTAGAGTATTTAATGTTCTCTTATATTCAGTCTCACGTTCGACTGATTTTTCAAGCGAAATTTCCAGTTGTCTTATCTTTTCATCTAGTTTGCACTGAACCGACTCGTGTATAAGCCGAGTACCGTCAAGCTCCTGCAGTGCCTCCGATAATTGTAACTTAGTCACATCCAACTGCCGTTGCACATCTGTGCAGTGCGATTGCTCGTGCTTCTCAGCATTGCTATGCTGTTCCAAGACTTTGACATTGTTTACTAACTGAAGATGGTCAATTTGCTCTGCTGAACGCATTAAATACTGCTTTATTTCTGAGTTTAGCCCGCCAATTTCAAGACTCAGTCGCACTTTTTCATTCTCTGCTTCGTATATGGCTTGATTTTGCACACATATCATCTTCTCTGCATTTTCCAATTTTTTTTCAAGAATGACAATCCTATCTTGCTTTGCAACGAGTTCCGCTTCCTCCGAATTGCGTTGCTGCTCCAAACTAATTAATTTATCTTCGGCACGGTTGGCACGCTCTTTGTTTTGCCGCAGCTCCACTTGCAAACTCCCCTTTTCATTTTTTAATGTGCGGATGAGCTCTGTTTGTTCCTCTTGTAAAAGCTTGGCCTGAGCAACTTCGCGTTGCTTTTTGGAAAGAGCAGCTTGCTGTTCGCCTAGCTTGATGGCCATTTTCTCGAGGCGCTTGGTGGTCAGATTAAGCTGTGTTTCGATCTTTTGCTGTTCTTCCTCTCTGCTTAAAAGTGTATTTTTCATATCTCTTTCGTTCGCTAGATACTTGACTTCCATTTGTTTTATTTGATTCACCAGTACCTGGGATTTTTTCTCTTCATTTACAAGTAATTTTTGGGTATTAGAGAGCTGTTCAGCGCTCTGCAGTGCTGTTTGTAACTGTTGCTGTAACTCCCCAAGCTCTTTTTTCGATGCCACCAAGGATTGTTCTTGCTCGTGTTTTTTCTCTTGAAGCGCCTGCCGCAAGGAGTCTACTTTCATTTGCAGCCGAATATTTTCCATCTCGATATTTTGCTTTGTGGTAGAATTTAGCTCGATTTTAAATTGCAATTGATTTATTTTTTCTGCTACTTGTTCCTTCTCTATATGCTCCTGTTTTATATTCTGTACACAAAGTTCTTCAGATGCGAGCTCCTGTTTCTGTTCTAATAGCCGTATTTTGTTGCATTGATCACTTGGCGTTTTTTCTCTCTGTCCCATCTGTATTTGCCATTCGTTGCTAGTAATAAGACTTTGCTCATCTCTCGTCTGTTCCAATATCTGCTTGCAAAGTTCTTGCTTTGAATACTCCAGATTGTTTTGTAGCAGTATATTTTTTTCTTGCTTCTCATCTGCATTTTCCATGCTAGCTTTAAATTCCAGTTCCACCTGTGTGCTTTTCTCAGCGGTAGCCAATAGCTCGTTTCCTAATTCCTTCTGATCAAGACAATGCTTTTGACTTTGGATCTCTAACTTTTGCTCCAGTTGTAATTTTTCGATATTGCATTGTGTTAAGCGTTCCATTTCTGTATTCAAGCGTATATTCAAGCTACGATTCAAACTGACTACATCCGAAAGTTTCCTGTTTATCTGCAAGAGTTCTTGATCTTTATTCTCTAACTTCTGGCGAAGGCTGAAAAGCTTATCTTCTGATACTTTTTCAGACAGCTGCAATGTCTTGCTTTTGCTCAGAAGGTCGGATTTAGTCTCTGCCAATTCTCGATCTTTATTCTCCAACTCCTGGCGAATGCTGAAAAGCTTATCTTCAAATTCTTGTTCAGATTGCAGAAATGACTTGTTTTTGCTCAGGAGATCGGTTTTACTCTCTGCCAATTCTCGATCTTTATTCTCCAGCTCCAGGCGAATGCTGAAAAGCTTATCTTTAAATTCTTGTTCAGATTGCAGAAATGACTTGTTTTTGCTCAGGAGATCGGATTTAGTCTCTGCCAATTCTCGATCTTTATTCTCCAGCTCCAGGCGAATGCTGAAAAGCTTATCTTCAAATTCTTGTTCAGATTGCAGAAATGACTTGTTTTTGCTCAGAAGGTCGGATTTAGTCTCTGCCAATTCTCGATCTTTATTCTCCAACTCCTGGCGAATGCTGAAAAGCTTATCTTTAAATTCTTGTTCAGATTGCAGAAATGACTTGTTTTTGCTCAGGAGATCGGTTTTACTCTCTGCCAATTCCAGATTTAATTTCTGAACTTCATGCTTTAGTTTTTGTATATTATCTTCGTGAAGAATACTTTGGTGCAATATTGTGTCGTTTTGCGCTTGCAATTCCTTTGTCAGTTGCTGCTCTTGCTCATATTTAATAGACAATTGCTCCATGCTGTGCTTAATTACGGGCAGCATTTCCAATGACAAATCGTTATGTGCAGTAGGTAAATCCAGTTGAAAATTTTGAACGATCTGCAGGAGGTCTTCTGCAATACGTGACTTCTCCTGCGCATTAAGTTCGAGTTCTTTACGCAGCTGATCATTTTCCTGCTCCTTTTCACGCAATTGCTTATCAATTACGGAGGAAGCCAAATTTTCGGGAGTAGTATTCATGCTGCTCTGCAGTTGCGAAGTGTCTAGAAGATCAGATGAGGCGTTCAGGACCTCCCGACCATTCTGTAGCTCATTGCGAGTCTCTTGCAGACACTGCTGCAGCTCCAGCTTGTCTCGCTGAAGACAAGTAATTTCGTGATCCTTCTCGCTTAATAACTGCGTAGAGGTTTCTATGTGCGACTCCAGTTCCGCAAGTTGGTCCATGCACGTAACTATACGCTTTTCTGATATCTTTAACTGTGCATGAAGAGAAAAATGATAATACAGTCCCAATTAACACTAAATAGTCAAAATAAAAAGCAAGTGATTAACTTTGGAGCCAATCACACAATTCAATTCTTTGATTTTGAATATATTTTTTTTCGAAACAAAGCGGTCCGTTGCTTGCACCAAGACGTGGACAGCAAGAATATGAATGTTCTTTTTAGGCTACACATATTGTTTGAAAAGAAGGCAACAGGGTTTAAACTAGTCATTTTTAGGATTTTCAAAAAGACATAAAAAATACTAGCAAAATTTTTTTTTTGCAGTCACTCTCAGAATTGTTTGAAGAATTCTTTTGCATCAAAATATTTTTTGTAAAAAATCGAGGAAAAAAGTTGAAAGATAGACTTTTTTAAAAATTAGAATTTTTCAATGGGTACTTAATGGGTTAAGAATATGTTTGCATCATTCAAACGGAATTTAAACGACCTTTCCAAATGTACTTTTTTTTAACTGTGACTTACATAGCTGTTAGAATAAAAAAAAAAGTGTGTGCGAATAAATGTTGGTCTAAGTGTATATCAACTAAAAGGGGCTCTACAAATTTATTTGTTAATTTTATTTGCAATACTTATTATTTTGTTTTAAGTCCATGTTGTTCAATTTGCAAAATACATAGACCACGCTGGCAAATGTTTAAAAACAACTTAATCTGTGCGGGGTTTATAGAAAGCTGTGTACCTAATTTGACGTACCATGACGAACACCCAGACATAGCTATATAGCGATTCGGCTTATTGATGTTGTCCGAGAATATATATACTTTATTTGATGGGAGGTGCTTCCTTCTCTCTGTTACATACTCCTCCTACTTAACTTTCAGGTAACGGGTATAAAAATATATCACAAATTACTAGCAAGCACACCACCCCCAGCTTACCTCATTTATCACTATGCTATGCTCGGCCCTTAGCTCCAGCAGCTGTTCGTTTTTCACGGCAAGATCTGCTTCCATGAGGTCAATCTTCTTTATCAACCGACGGTTCAACTGTAATTCAGGTAAAGATAATCAGATATACAGTAATTGTCCAGGTATGGCACGACTTTACATACGTTTTCAAGTTCGCTAGTTGCATTGTTATCCATGTAAATGTCCTCATTGTTGTTTTCGCTTTTTAGTGTAGCCTTTAGTTTGAATAACTGTTTCTTTTTCACGGCGTTCTCTGTCAAAATGGGCAAAAACATGTTAAGACTAAGTTAAAACATAAAGATACGAACTTAATTTATACCTTTACTGAGCGAATTAATTAGACGCTCATGTTCTGATATTTGGTCTTCCAAGACAGTCTTTTCATACCGCTCTGTTTCTAGTTGAGCCTGCAATTTAATTAAGAGCCAGTTATAGGAAGCAAACATAATTTTTACAATTGTACTTACACGCAGTCCACGCAGCTCGCGCGTTCGCTGTTCAAGGAGCTCTGTTTTTGGTGTTGTTGGGGCATAAATTTGACTGTCGTTCTGGGTTCGAAACGCCTCTTGTTGCACCGGCGTTCGCATCAGGGATTTCGTCTTCCCACTCGCCTCATTGTCGATTGTGGTCGAATCCTTAATGTTGCTGCCCGACAAACTATTGAAGCCATCTGTGCTACCGTGAACATTCACGGTGGTGATGGTGGGACTCGAGGAGCCACTGCCACCAGAGCTTAAATGCCCAGGTGGAGAGCTATTCAATACAGGTAACGGTTCAGGAACAAGAAAACTGTTTTCAGCATCATTCACATTTACAATGGTCTGGCGCAAGAAGTTGCGTGTCAGATCAGGCTTATTAACAGTTTGCTGGAAAAATGCCGCGATACATTGCTGCACACTCTCTGGTAAATTATTGCAGATATCATGAAAGTATTTGCTGGGATTCTGAACGCACGTATAGTGCATAAGTAGTGTGTACACGAAAATGTAATCCGCCGGCACAACTCGGCCATCACAGTCCAAATTTGGCAAGAAATCTGGATAGTTATCTGCAATTGGCATTTCATTTAAAGCAATATATACAAATTAATAAACAACGCATATTTACCTTCAAGAAATGCGTTCAGCGGACCCAACGCAAGTGGATTGTCCACAGGGGACGCATACTGCACATAGTCGGCATAAAAGGCCTCAATATCGGAGTCTTCTAGGGATGAAATGTTTCCTATAATCCCCTCAAAATTACATTTTTTCACCTATAAGGTAGAAATAAAATATTTAATTTGCGTGTCCCCTTGTCGTATAGGCTTCTATAGACTTCTTACCCAGTCCAACAGTAACATCTTCCAAGCACGAAGCTCCATTGTAACACACAAGACATACAATGTCAAACACAAATTTTTAACATTAAATGCGCGCCCAAGTCGTTTGCTTGCCTTGTAGTGCAAATTTGCGCTCGGTCTAACTTCTATATGACATTTAACTTTTTACTTTATTAAAGACAGACAAAAATATTTGATACTTTTGATAAAGAAAATAAATCACATCCTGCGCGCTGTTTGAACACACGGGACAATGGTATAACCTAGAAACTAAGAAAATTTGCGCGCTTGCTACGAAATGCGATAAAAAAAATTTTAAATGAGTACTTTAACAATGCTACTCAGCTTGGGCGCAGAGTTGCTTTGAGGGTGCCCATACACGCCAAGCATGTTCGACGAGCATGTTCGGCTCGTGTGTAGGCCAGTTGGCGAGCAGTTCATTGCTTAAAGCCTAGTACCGACGTCAGAAAAAAGGCCTAGCGTAAGGTCAAACTCCATATAAAAAAACGCTGGCGTAAGGTGAATAAGAAGAAGACGACATTTATCTCCGCTTGTCGGTCCGCACGTCAACTAAACTGAAACTAAAAACGGAGTTGCCAGATAAGGAACGGGCGTTATCCAGCACTGTTTGAAACAGCTGTCAAGCCAAGCGAAACATATATTTCTTTAGAGTTTCGGTATCTATCTATCTCACTCTCTCACAATAAGTCAAAAGAAATGGCGGTGAAATTAACAAAAAAAACAGCAGATTGGATCTTTTCGAGACAGCAGACAAAATTCTGCTGATTAACGAGGTGGAAAAGAGGCCAATATTTGTATTTTTTCATTAATTTAGAGGGAGAATCCACGTGAAAAGTTCAAAAGCGATAAGTGCACCAAATACCCGCTGTGCTTGCGTTTCATCGCATATTTCTCCTCTATTAATATTAATATACATTTTTTATTGCCTATTCTCTCCTCTTTTTTGCAAATCAGCTCTGCATGTTCATATTTAAAATAAACCGCTGCTGACGCATAGAGTTACCATTCCATTTTATGTTATTTTTCTGTGCTGCATTGGCAACTCTGGCTTTACGCTCGTCGACAGCTAAATATTGTGCATTTTCCGCCGCTAAAAGTTTATCTCACGTCAGTACAAGGCTTAAGCCTAGTCAGAAAAAAGGCCTAGCGTAAGGTCAAACTCCATATAAAAAAAACGCTGGCGTAAGGTGAATAAGAAGAAGACGACATTTATCTCCGCTTGTCGGTCCGCACGTCAACTAAACTGAAACTAAAAACGGAGTTGCCAGATAAGGAACGGGCGCTATCCAGCACTGTTTGAAACAGCTGTCAAGCCAAGCGAAACATATATTTCTTTAGAGTTTCGGTATCTATCTATCTCACTCTCTCATAAGTCAAAAGAAATGGCGGTGAAATTAACAAAAAACAGCAGATTGGTTCTTTTCGAAACAGCAGACAAAATTCTGCTGATTAATGAGGTGGAAAAGAGGCCAATATTTGTATTTTTCATTAATTTAGAGAGAAAATCCACGTAAAAAGTTCTAAGGCGATGGGTGCACCCAAAACTCGCTGTGCTTGCGTGCCATCGCATATTTCTCCTCTATTATCATTAATATACAGTTTTCATTGTTTATTCTCTCCTCTTTTTATGCAAATCAGTTCTGCATGTTCATATTTAAAATAAACCGCTGTGGACGCATAGAGTTACCACTCAACTTTTTGTTATTTTTTCGTGTTGATTTGGCAAGTCTGGCCTTACGCTCGTCGACAGCTAAATATTGAGCATTTTCCGCCGCTAAAAATTTATCTCACGTCGGTACTAGGCTTTAAAGCCTAGTACCGACGTGAGATAAAAGGCCTAGCGTAAGTCAAACTCCATATAAAAAAACGCTAGCGTAAAGTGAAAAAGAAGAAGACGACATTTATCTCCGCTTGTCGGTCCGGACGTAAACTAAACTGAAACTAAAAACGGAGCTGCCAGATAAGGAACGGGCGTTATCCAGCACTGTTTGCATTTAGCTGACAGGCCTTGCGAAACATCGAATTGTTTAGAGTTGCGCTAGGTATATTGGAGATAAATGCCTGGCACACAAGTGAAAACGATGAAGACTTGCTGAAGTTGGTCAATAACGACGACAATATTGGTAGAATTTTAGCAAGAACGAAAGCTAAAATTGTTTTAATAGACATAAATTAGATTATTTTGTATTTTTTCATTAATATACAGGGAGAATCCACGTAAAAAGTTCTAAGGCGATGGGTTCACTCATACTAGAGATGGGCACGGGCCTCCTTATTAAGTGCCCGGCCCGGGCCCGAAATAAATCTTTCTGGCCCGGTCCAGGCCCGGCCCGGTCAAATTTTCAAGAGGCTCGCCCCGGCCCGAGCCCGATCAAATTTCAAGAGGCCCAGTCTGGCTCGAGTCTGGCCCGATACAACTATATAAACTCTTTTTAAAACTCTTTTTATTCATAATTTTTTAATGTCAAAAAAAGTGTTTTTTTATTTTTAAATTACTCAAATCTGACAATTAATCTTAATAATTCAATAAAATCAATATTTACACAATTTTATGCAAAGTACTAATTTGTACGCAATTTAAGTGAAATTCAAGCGAAAGCGATTTTCGTGGCACCCCGAATACTTTTAATAATCGATATGAAAAATTGACTTTCCGGGCCTACCGGGCTTCGGGCATTTGGCTAAGCTCTGGCTTGTACGAAAAAGCTCGTTTCGATTTTCATGCACGAAGCCCAGTGATTTTTGAAGAAGCCCGTGGGACATGAAGTCCGGCCCGGCCCGTACCCATCTCTAACTCATACTCGCTGTGCCGTCGCATATTTCTCCTAGACTAACTATAATCTACATTTTCATTGCCTATTATCTCCTCTTTTTATCAAAATCAGCGCTGCATGTTTATATTTAAAACAAACCGCTCATTGACGGTTATGTAAGAACATTAAATAAAATAAAAACAATAGGGCTCTGCCTCCTGCTCGTCTTGCCCTCGGACCCGCCTTCGCACGCGGAGGGGTGCGGCTTCAGTCGGGTTTACTTGACTGCTACTTATATGCTCCTATGACCAAATTTGTTCAGGATGTAAGTATAAGATCACCTCAGATGAATATTCGGCTGGATTAGTTGAGATAACTCCAAAAAATGTTTTTCGTACTTAAGCTCAGTATGTATTGCAAAAGTGCTTTACGCCGGCATAGGGTGTTTTCTGACGACTGCCAGAGAAACAGTGCTGCCAACCACTATTTCCAGATTTGTCCATTAGAAGCGGACATATTTGAGTAAATAAATTATAAAGAAAAATATACTAATAATTAAGAATTATGGTTGTGTTTTATAGTATACTTTTATTTTATTCCGAAATAAGAATGCAAAGAAGTTAGAAATAAAATCAAAGCCAACACTAGAAACTAAAAAACCTCTTTAATCAGTCTAGTTATTTCGCTCTTTGTGTTCGAAGGGCTCCATTCGGCTTTTATTTTGCTGCTTGTTGGTCGGCATTTCTGTTCATAAATATTTTGATTAGTCGAAACACTGAATCAATCTATGTTATGAAAGGCAAAATATGAAGCTGCCAGCTTGCAGCCCTTTTTTATATGGATATGATACCTTTCAAACTCGATTTTCAGTTGCTGGATACTATGCCAAAATCTGTGTGAAATACCGTGTATCAACTGAAAATGGACAAAGGAAAGTTTAATGGATTTGTCGAATATATGTAATAGGTAGAAGAATGCCTTTGCAAACACTGTTAATGAGTTATTTAAAAGATATTACAGGCACATCATAGTTAACGGCAAAACTTGCTGCACAACTGAAAAACTAAACTAAACTTCAAAAATAAAAATGAGAAATAAATAAATATATCAAAGTTAGACACAAACACTAACATAAAGTTTGAGAATTTAAAAAAAAAAGTTACTAAATATTTACATGCGGTGGCTCACAGCTTATTTCAACCAGCATGTGAGCCACTGTTACACAAAAGCTTCGATTACAACTAACTGAAAAAAACCTTGAACAATAGTATTTACAGAAAACTAATGTTATATCAGCTCAGTAATTGGAAAATAATGAAAATATTCGAAAATATTTGAGTTTTCGTAAACGTCATACTGTTTCAACTTTTACCTTCGATTCTTTACAAAAAATCTTGGGATGCAAAAAAATTACTTTATAGAATTCTAATAGTGTCTGCAAAAAAAATTTCAAAAGTATTTTTGCTGGTATTTTTTAGAATTTTTGAAAACTGCAAAAAATGCATTTTTGGCTGAAAATGAGGAAAAATGGGTAAATGGTAGCGCCTTAATTTACATATGTAAAGACATTGTCTTTTAGCGTTAGGAATCAAACAAATAAATAAAATATACGAAAGAAAACGAAAGGAAAGGCGCAAGATTTCGCAAAGCTTCATAGACTCCCGGTTTCATTCTACAAAGGACCAGATATATCCAGCTATTTCGAACAAAGAAGACAATGCTAATTACTGAAATTATTATTTTTCGAGTTTCAAATATTTACACTAACCAAAAATTAAAATTTAGATTAAGTTACTTTTCTTAAATCACTTAATAAGATAATTTAAGTGCGTATATTGTGTTTTTTTGTTTCTAGGTGTTTGCCTAATAACCTTTTTCTCAATTACTTATTTTAAAAATAAATGATATAATATTAATCAAATTTCAATGCAAGTAAGGGTGCGTCTAACCTTTTAACCAGCATTGTATACCGATTGATTAGTTCGCTCTTAGTATAGGTAAGTGATACAGAAGGGTCTGAGCTCGAATCCTAGAGGATTCAGAATTTATTTAAATATTTCATACTTTTTCGTTTGTTTTAAATTGTCTGCCTGAATGTATTATATCGCAATTGCCAATCAATCCAATCGATGGATTAGTGTAATGCTACAGCTACGAATTTGTGTACGGTAGCGGCCGAAGAATGCTTTTTCTTTTATTTAAATTTATATAGTATTTTTTTTTTAACTTTTAATACATTTTTAAAACTTAAAAATATTGCGCAGCCTTTTTTTATTGCGAATCGCACAATATTTGTAAATGTTTGTTTTCCTCCAAAGTGCCTGGGCATATACATACTAGGTGAAGTGAAAAGTAACGCTGTAATCGCAAAAAAGTTTATGGTGCCTTCTAAACCAATCATATTTAGGCTGACAAAAAAACTTCAGCTCAATCTTGCCAAAAATATGGCGTGTGCGCACAATACTTATCCTTGTGGCATCTGCTAAACGGGAAAACCTTCACTTTCCGGTCGACCAATACCATTTTATGTATTTTTTTGACATTTTCCTGTGAAATCCTTTTGGAGGGGCTTCCGCTGAGGACTTCATCGCCAGTGGAGTTTTGGCCACCACGGAAGTTTTAAAGCCAAAATTTTATGGTGTAATCTAAAAGAGCACTAGACCTTTAATATTTATACAACTTTTGTTTTGGTTCCTTCGCCGTTTTGTTTCTCAAATAATTAGGGTATTCACTTGACCCTAGCAGCGTTGCAGATTGAAAACGTTGCAAGCTTGCTGCGAGAACAGTGCTTTATGTGGAACTTGACGCAAATGAGCCCTATTATTGGCCCCAAACTATCCATGATCGAAATTATGATTATGGCCCGTGAATGGGGTAAAGAAATTAATGATCATATGAATGTTACAGTTTAATGACAAAGTATGCGTCATTCCTTTAAAAGTTTGTTCATTTTCTTTGATCTGTTTTTGTTCCACCCACAAATGTGTTTATCAATTTTTTTATTTTATAAACTGTTAAAGTTTACATTATATTATTTACAATAAAGCAAGAATCAAAAAATATAACGGCTCTTTTCCAGAACTTGCAGTTTGTTACTGAGAGAGATACAGTGAACCACTAATGTCTTCATACAGCATAAACTTGTCATGAAGACCTGTATGAAGACATTAGTGGTTCACTGTAAATAGTTACACAAGGACAACATGCAAAACTATCGTTTCTCTTTTGAGTTATAAGCAATTGCAATGAGAGTGTACAAGGTGTCCTATTCAAGTAATGAGGAGTGTAAATAACCCACGGTTCAGCCCTTCCAAGTAATAGGGGAATTCCTGAAGCAGTTTACATAAGTTTCATCAAAAAATATAGAATATTGTTCTTAAATTTCAACTCGATCCGAGTAATAGTTTTGGAGATACAGCCTGAAAAAGTTGCGATCTCCAGGGTAGCTGGCTCAAAACTGCGTTTTCAATGTTGATTGTAAAGATATCTTGGGAACTACTTGTATCTTGTATCTTGATAAAATTAGAGCTATTAAAAAAAATTTTAAAATAGGAGGCCGAAGATTTGATGCACTTGCAAGAAGCAGACTTGTTTAGGGTGTTTTAAGACAACAGAAATTTTGGTATCAGTCTAGTAGCGAAAAAAATAAAAAATATAAATTAAAGAGAGGGCGATTTATAATGAATTTTGGTGAAAAAATTTTTGCGGGTCTCCGCTACTTTTTTTTAAATTTAATTTAGAAATTTTTAATGCAAAATGCACAAAGCAACCATGCAAAAGCTCATTTTGCGTTAAAACTTTGAAAATTCCATAAAAAAAACCAGCGGAGACCAGCTAATAATTTTTACACCAAAATTCATTCTAAATCGTCCTCTTTTTTGAATTTATATTTTTTTTTTTGAGAGTAGTACCGCTACTACACTCCTGCCCAAAACTATACGACACCTCGAACATTTTAGTTTCGACCCTCGCAGGAAAAGGAGAAAGCATAATGAAATAAAATGAAGTATGCAGAATAATAGCAAAAAGTGTTCTGCACAAAAGCTGATATTCTGATCTCTGATTGCATCTCGCGTTTTCAAGTAACAGTAAAAAATGCAGAAAAGGTATATTTTTCGCTTGCCTGCAAGTGTATCAAAACTATACGACACATTTGAAATATAGCGTCTAGAGATAAAGGTTTGGTGTCAATTATTTTTTTTTCTTTTTCAGTTAAAAATTTAATGCATTTATAATAAAATGCAGCGCGAAAATTTGTTAAACTATGAGAAAAAGGTGACAATAAGAGCTTACAATGAATATGACTATACAGGGTGACCAGAAAATACGGAGACAAACTTTAATATGTCCGTAAGCAAAAGTATGTTACCGGATTTAATTAAATGTTATTTTATCGTATTCTCCATTCTTTTTTGTACTAGTCACAACATTTTTTATCCATTGCTGTTAAATTTTCCTGTGGTTTCAGAATGTCAAGTAAACGTTGTGCAATTTTAGAGCTGTTTCATCAAGAAAAACGTCAAATGTGAATTTGTTCGTTTGCTCGAGGTGCCTAGGTAGACTGTGTCCAAGGCCACCTGCCACTTTAATGAGATTGACCATGAAGGCTATCGTCCGGGAAGAGGAAAAAAAAGCACCGTCAATACTTCTGCCAATCGTCAAATCATTCGAAAGCGGGTGATGCGAAATCCGAGGGTCTCCATGAGGAAAATTGCCCGTGAGACCGGAATGAAACGTGATTCTGTTTGGTAAATGGCGAAGAAGCACCTTGGACTCAAGCCGTACAAGCTCAAAAATTTCAGATCCTCACGGATGAAAACAAGCGCGTGCGACTGCAAAGATGCCACCAACTCAAGCGTCGGGCCGCAGGTCAGCGATAGGAGCGCGTCCTTCTCACGGATGAGAAGCTGGTAACCGTCGAGCAGGCTCACAACCACTAAACTGCAGGATCTGGTCCGCCGAACCTTCGGGTACGTCGACCATTGTCAAACATCGCCAAAATCCGAAGTCCGTTATGGTCTGGGGCGGCATTTGCGCCAGCGGCAAGAAACCACTGGTTTTCGTGGATCAAGGGGTTAAAAGAAACCAAGAAGTGTACCGCCACGACATTCTCGACGCCGTGGTAATTCCTTGGGCCCAACTGCACTTCGGCGATGCGGACTGGACTTTTCAACAGGACTCTGGCCGGCTCACAAGGCGAAAATGACGCAAGACTGGTGCAAAACCCATTTTCCGAACTTCATCTCGTCTGCTGAGTGGTCGCCCATCTCGCCGGATCTGAACCCGATGGACTCCGGCGTGTGGTCGATTTTGGAGGCCAGGGCCTGTGCTAAGTCTCACTAAAGTTTGGAGGCGCTGATGCAATCGCTGCTCTTGGAATGGAACCGACTGTCTCCCGAGGACCTGCGGCCCATGGCCTACAATTTTAAATCACGTTTGGACCTGTGCATGGCAGCTGGAGGAGACCATTTCGAAACCGGCTGAGAATCTTACTACTAGTGATCCCCTTTATCGTTACTAATTGTTGCTTTGCTAAATTTCTCTCGTTCAGTAAAATTATAGTTAAAAATGTTTGTCTCCGTTATTTCTGGTCACCCTGTAATACAAGCAAAATATCGGGATAATTCGGTCGTTAACGCTGTGATATCACTTAATTTTGAAATGATCTCGATAAATATGGTGCTAAGCATAACTAAGGAAGAAAACCCAAGCTGTCTGACCGCGATAAACATCGCACAATACTCAAGGCGAGCAATTCATTTGAATCGTGCCCCACACTTTCTGCATGTTGCAGGCTGCCTGTGGTACGGGTGACTGTTTGGTGGACGCTGTAATCATCTGAAAACATTGTCAGAGGATATTTAAAAAAGGACACGTTCTTAAAACTCCACCACAAAAAAACCCGACTTCAGTTTGGGGAAAATAACTTGGAGAGAAACTGAGTCTTAATATAAAATTTAAGCTTTATTTTGTTTATAAAGCTTTGTTGAATATTTTTCATTTAAATCATTTTTTCGGATGAGAAAAAGTTAAGTCTTGACAGTTTAGATGGGTTTCGGCACTATTGGCGAGATCTGCCATAGGAACCACTTATTTTTTGCAAACCCCATTTCGGAGGTGGATCCGCAATGGTTTGGGGAGCATTTCATAAGTCTGGAGCTAATAATCTGTGCTTCACAAGCTCAAAGATGAAGAGTGGTGATTGTGAAAAGCTATTTGAGGATTGATATTTGCCAGTTTTGAAAGGAAATGGAGAAACAGAATTTATTTAATGCATCCATCCACAAGATCAGAAAGACATTGCGCATGTAAATGAGCACTCAGTCAATGTGTGTGATTGGTCAGCTAGCTCCTCTGACTTAAACTCAATCGAAAACATTTGAGGTATCTTAGCCAGACGAATTTATGCCAAGAATACAAAATTTGGGAACGTTAGAAGTCTCAAAAGCGAAATTTTGACATAATAGTCTCCTTTAGACCAAAATATTCTAAAAAACCTAATTAATTCAATGCCTTAGAGACTTTTTGAGGCAGATAAAGCTTAAGGCGGCTCTGTTAACTAATAACTATTATTTATATACCAAAATTAACACAAAATATTAAGTAATTTCAAAAAAATTCAAATGTGTCGTATAGTTTTGATACACTTGCAGGCAAGCGAAAAATATACCTTTTCTGCATTTTTTACTGTTACTTGAAAACGCGAGATTCAATCAGAGATCAGAATATCAGCTTTTGTGCAGAACTCTTTTTGCTATAATTCTGCATACTTCATTTTATTTCATTATGCTATCTCCTTTTCCTATGAGAGTCGAAACTTAAATTTTCGAGGTGTCGTATAGTTTTGGGCAGGAGTGTAGACTTTTACCAAAATTTTCCCCATCTGCGAGCTTAGTTGAAACATCTCCAGACACCACAAAGATGACCATACTAAATCTTAATTTTCAATCAGTAGTACCTATGACATCCATATGATATTGTAGACCGATTTAAGCAATAATCAGTCAGGATGTATAAGACAATGAAGAAATAACCAATCTGTGAATTTCGTTACTGAGGTACCTCCAGAAACAATAGAATTTTGTTTATTAATTCTATATTTTCTATCAATTGTTCCTAAAACAGGTAGATGATAGATATACGATCCAAATTTAAAAAGAAACTTGATCTGCACCCGGTATCCAAGAACCTACATACCGAAATTTGAAATCTCTAGCTCTTATAGTCTCTCAGACCGAGGCATTCAAACAAACAGACAAACGTACACACAGGGCTTAATCGACTCAGATGTTGATTCTGACGCCCCCTTCTGCCTATTACATAGATTTTACGAAACTTTTATACGCTTTTTTGCCCATTTTCCACGAACAGTGTATAAAAAAGGGATGAAACCGTAACCATAACCGTAACCGCTAACCGATATTAACCGATTGAAATTAATAACCGGAACTGAAACCGTAACCTATACAACACTTTTTTATTATACGGATACCGAAAAACCCAAATTATTCAAACCGATATAACCGTTAAGAAATCGATTCGTGCAAAACGGTTAATTTGGGTTTGGCCAAGCATTAAATATAATTATGTTGCTAATGTGCTATCATCGTTTCTTAAAACTTAATCTAATTTTTATTTCTGCCCAAATTTAATTTTTTAATTGAGGTCAATAAAAGGTTCCACAATTGTGAACATTTGTTTTCAAATTTACATATCTTTAACATATTTAATATTTTTTTGTGAACTGAAATCATACCGGTATTTCGAATCCGAAACATTAAAAAACCGGTAACCGTAACGTAACCGATATACACATATTTTGCATAACCGAAAACCCAAATGCGAACATAACCGAAACCGTAGCTGAAACCGATATTCTTTTCGATTTGATGCCCTGGTATAAAAACATCTTAAACATATTGAAGTTGCGTGTAGAATGGAAAAAATGTTGGTTCATATGTATTAGCTATAACAATGTACATTAGAGTGCAACGATTTTTTTCACAAAAAATGCCAACCCATTTTTGTAATCTATGGTCAATTCTAAGATGTTTTTACGAAGAAACCATAGCTCTAATATGAATTCGTGGTCCGCGCTTTTTGAGTTAAAAAATTAATTTTTTGAACATTTATATATTGGGTGTTTATAAGCCGATCCTGCCAAACTTGGTGTCAATACTCTTGTTAGGACCAGGACTTTTAAAATTTCACAGAAACAAAGGACCAAATGTCCTTTAAATATAACTTTCGTCCATGGAATAACGATTTCCCGATTCAAGTATGTCAAGATATACATACATATTTAAAAAAAAATGAATTTTTCAAATCAAAAAGCGCGTACCAGGAATTCATTTTAGAACTATGGTTTCTTCGTGAAAACATCTTAGAATTGACCACAGATTTCGAAAATGGGTTACCATTTTTGAATTTTTTTGGGCCCATACAAATCGATGCACTCTACTGTACATACATATGCATGCGGTTGTTTACATACACACATGTGTATGTGTATCATGGCAAAGTTCCAAGTATTCAATGCGAATTACGGATTACCTTACGCATTTAATGGCATAGGATGCCAATTGATTGCTCTAAATACCTACATAAATCATAAATCCTCATTCCGCCCACCAACGACAACAAACATTCTAGCTTAATCAACTAACTAACTAACTAACCGAGCAGCTAGTAGGAGCCTCATTTACTTAAGAAAAAAATAAAAATGCACTTTCATTATAAATGCCGAGTTAACGGATTCAACATAAGTGGTACATATGTAAGCAAAATGTATTTTTGAGTTTTAATGTAATTTTAACATGAACATGTATTTTTCGTTTCGTTATCTATTTGTTTATTGATAATACCATAAGCATTTAGTAATAGGGTTACTTTCATTGTTGATGAATTCAGCTAATTACAGACATTCATTTTATTTATTACTTTTGATTTAGGTATAAATTGTACATAAGAAATCATAAAAGTACAGTATTGTACGTACGCATTTGTGATTTTTTGTAGCGTATATGTATTGCATGTATATAGCATTTTAAATTTACATATAAATTTGTATAAAGATTCTGATAAAAACATAAGTTAAATGGTTGCTTGTTGTAATATTAACCAGAAAACATTTATAAGAGTAGTTTTTGTTAAGCATTATCTTGCATTTCGACGTGTTTTAAAAGTTTGACGAATTATCAAATCTTATGAATATGACTAACAATTTTACTTTGTTTTCAGTTATTAATATATTTTTGTTTGTAAACTAAAATGAGTTTTGTGAACGTTCATTAAAAAAAACTCTTGATTTTTTAAATTATACATATGCTTTAATTTCTACGGGTTCAATACAACTGTGATGTTAAATAGAGGTCATAAACAAATGTATCTTTTGGAATTTTCGTTCATTTTGCTATTTAAAACGGGATTAAGAAAATTGTCTGTTTGATTGCAGGTTCTTTCGTATTAGCCGCTAAAAGCAATTACATTAGAATAAAAAAAGAGAACGCTGTTTTTGTGATGTCTTAAGATTTGTTTTTGAAAGAATTTAGCTTTTATTTTCATGATAATATTTGGGGGACCAGTCGTTTATACTTATTAATGTATTTATTTTTGTGCGGTACTTCGTGCAAGCATTTTGTTCCAGTTAAACTTAAAAATTATATAATTTAGGTTAAAAATTTAGCGACTCGTTTTTATTGACATAATTATCTTTCTTTCATTGACCCTTATTTAAATGGATTTTAGTGTGCTATGTGGGTATTACAAAATATGAACATAAATACAATTGGAATTTTAGAAGCTCATACGTGTCTTATGGTCAAACAGTAAATAAAATACATATGAAATCGCAACCCTCTCTCCAGTTGTAAATTTAAGCATAACGAACTCGCGAATTCACCTATCCCGTAACAAATCATGATGTTAATGAGCCGGTCACTAGATTTGAACATTCAAACATTGTGTTGTTGTTGTTGTTGCTTTGTTATGCATTTGAGTGTTGTACTTTCACGATCATTACTTCTGTTAGTCTATATGTTAAGATTTCGTTAAACATTTATAAATTTTTTTAGGTTTTAAAGTTAATTTTTCCATTTATTATTGTAGCTTATATGGCCGTCAATTATATATGTAAATAGTTTTTTTTTTCACTAATAAGTATGTTATTTAAATCATTCTTCTTTTTGTTTGTATATAAATTAAGGACTTAAACGTTATAAGAAAATGTTTTATAAAGTGTATTGTTTACTGCTTTTTTTTTTAATTTCATTACATTAAATTTTGTAATTTACGCAATATTTTCATGCCTTTTTATGTTCTATCTGTAATTTTTTGTAAATGCTTTAATTTTATTTGACTTTGCTTCATTAAGACCAACTTTTTGCCGTGTATGTATATTCATATGAAGTCGTTTAAGAATTTTAAGAAGTGATGTCTGACAAATTGATCTGACGTGTCACCCGTTATTCATACACATATGGTACGGATAATCACCATAATTCTCATGTACGTGCTATCATAGTAATCAACAATGGTGCACACTGAATTTCATTTGACTATACAGCAGACGTCGCCGTTACTAATATGTATATGACTATACGATTTGAACTAACAACACGTACTTTAAACTGTAACTGTTACCGGCATTCGCATTCTGACTATCAGTGACAGCTCATCATAGGTTTTTGCTTCGAATTTTTCTCTTCATTTACACTAATAATATTCTTGTATGTGTGTATGTCTAGATGTATGTTGCTGTGTATGTCTGTGTTTTGGTTTGTTGTATAAGTATAAGTATATAGCAATATAAATAATTTGTATATAAAGTTCTTCTTTTTGCTGTGGTCTATGTTGCAGTCAACGCAGTTGTTTCATCAATATCGCTGCTGCCATTGCATCAAGCGCTTCAAACATACTCTGTGGCTATTATTTTTTGTAGTGGCTTAACAACAGTAACAAGGAACCATTGACATCTACACCTATATTTGAAATGTCGTTTTGTTGCTGCTGTTGTTATTGTCGCTGCTGCTTAACGCCGACTGCGCGCAGCCACTGCCACGTTGACCCTACCCCGCCCGATAATACGCATTGTGCACAACACTTAGTTCCACACGCGCAAAAACGAGTCCCACGATCCTGTTGCAACTGCCATACCATTTTCGGTGACCCCCAAACACGACACACGATTATCATGGCCAGCAAGAATGCCTGAGCGCTCTGCCTTCATTGTGTCCCACACATTGCAGTTGAAGTCGTCGTATCCCGCTAATAACAGGCGGCCGCTTTTTGAGAACGCAACGGAGGTGATACCACAAATGATGTTATCATGCGAATACATAGCCAATTCTTGGTCGGCACGTATGTCAAACAGACGACAGGTAGCATCGTCAGACCCTGTCGCAAAGGCTTGTCCATTAGGGAAGAAGGTGACTGCATTGATATCAGATTCGTGACCGGGAAACGTTTGTTTGCAAAGACATTCTCTTATATCCCACAACTTGGCCGACGCGTCACATGCACCCGATACAAAGGTTTTACACTGTGGAGCCAGAGAAAGGGCCATTACATCTCCCGTATGACCAAGAAATGAATTAATTTGCAAGCCAGTTTCGATGTCCCATAGGCCGCACGACATATCACCTGAGCTGGTCACAATTTGATTGTCGTCCAGGAAACGACAGCATGATAGATAGCCACCATGGCCGGGCAGCTCGCGGGACACACGTACATTACCTTCGCGTGTCTTTAAATTATAGATTGAACACATGTTGTCAAGGCCACCGCAGGCGACGTAGCTTCCCGATGGAGCGTATGCACAGGTCATTACCCACGAAGAGCGCAGCGGTATAGCGTGTACTTTGTTCGTGGTATGAGAGTCCCAAACAATGAGTTTACCATCCTGTGAGGCTGATACCAGGTTCCTGGAGTCGTTACCCCAGTGCATAGCATAAATTTTGGCCAGATGACCTCGTAGTGTACGTCGCGTGCGCATTTGTATACGTCCAATAGGTTCCAGCGATGCGGCAGCCTGCAACAAAGACGTGTCGCATGCAGCCTTTCTTGCATCTCGAATAGCATTCTTGAGAGATTCAGCCTCTTGTCGTAGACTGTCAAGTTCATTCATCTTTTATTCGGCAAAAGTCTTCTTCTTTCTTCAAGTTGATGCTCTCTCGTTCCCACTTGTAGTGTCGCCTCCTTAGATTGTTGATTCGTTAAATACTGAATTTATTGATTTGTAGGATTTCTGTTTTCAAAACTAAAGATGTAGGTTCAATTAGTTTCAAATATATTTCATTATTAATACAATAAAAGAAAACTCACGGTTATAACTATTTTGATTGCAGTGCTTCCGTCAGCGTCGTCTCCTGTTGTTTTGGTTATACTGTTGTCGCTTTCAAGTACGCCTGCATACAAGCAATATTTAGCTGGACAGATTATAGCCGATTGTTTGTCAAATGAAGATGACTCTTCTTCTGGGTCCTATGGTAAAATTTTCGTTGGGTTTTTATCTATTAAATTTTTCTTATATTTTTTAATCGTTCTTTGCGAACAGCTGAGCTTAATTTATATATATATATATAAATATGTATACATCTATATGAAGATATATGTATATACACAAATATATATATATATAAATAAATATAAATGTGTGTGTGTGTGTGTGTATGAATGTATGTGTGTGTCTAGATATAATTAATTTATAATTTATATTTATTATATATACATTTATATTTATATATATATTTATAATTTATATACATATGTATAAATAAATGTATATATATGAATTATTAATGATTCTCGTTTTTAATCCGTGTGAAAAAAACGTGTGAATTGAGGACTCTGTATCAAATCGGTGATATTCTCGCCTGCTAAATGTCTCGATTCGTCAGTCGCTTATTTTGACTGGACCCGCTTACTTATTTTTATGTATAATGAAAATTATTTAGTTTATAGACCAGCGCCGTTGGATTCAATTTGCACAGAAAGTCCTCCGTTTAGGTTCACTTTTTCATGTATATAGCATATTAACTTGTCAGCACTATCATTTTTACACTGCTCTTAATTATTTCTGATTAAAGTATGCTATATTGAAACTTTTAATGATAAAAAGTATGTTGACTGTCGTAAGTAAAATAATTTTCACTTTAGCTGTTGGCTGCTCGTTTGGTCCGCTTGAATTCACCCGTGCTGCTGCCTTCCCTTGGTTACCCCATTCGCTTTTTTGGTACACCAAAATTGCAATTTTTGCACCACCGCTGTCAATAGCAACGATACTAGTACGAGAAAGCAGTACAACCAGTGTATCGTTGTGGCAAGTATGGGTATGTACGTGAGCGAAAGCAGACTAGCATGTTACCACAGAGTAGCGGAGCGACAAGCATAGATAAA
This sequence comes from Drosophila recens, assembly GCA_037043495.1. NCBI lineage: Eukaryota > Metazoa > Arthropoda > Insecta > Diptera > Drosophilidae > Drosophila > Drosophila recens. The sequence continues at coordinate 98,221 of JBAMBJ010004536.1, forward strand.
TGATAATAATCATTTATCCCATTCGCACCAACGAGAAGTACATTGGTGTTCCATGGTATTGAGAGAGCGAGAAAGAAATACAAGGAAAAATCAATTTTAAATACTAAAATACTATACAATATTACAATTATTTAATGTGAACTGCATTTATCAGCACAAATACTAAATCTGTCAAGCTAATATATTTGTAATTAGCTAAAAAACTCGAGTCGCAAATGATTTTCGATGCAATATACCTACGTTCAGGCATATGTATTTGTATGTATATAAGTACTTGTGCTATTTAAAATATCTTATTGGTGAACATACACCTGGTGGTCAGCTCGGTCAATGCCTTTCAAATGCTTATGCGTTACTTCTTATTTTTAATGTTATATACACAGTATTCAGATTTAAAAAAGATATGGAATTATCTATATTTGTAGTTATTAACTGTCAACTTATCGTCTGCGAATTCGAAAACTTTTTTCACAATTTATTAATCTTAACACACTTCTCATATGCACTCTACAATTGGCAGCCAACACCTAGTAGTTCAGGAATGCACAAAATATCGATTATTATTTCAATCGATATATCCCAACACAGTATATGTTCGAGCACCCAATAGTTGGATTCCTCGAGTAACGTTCGGTTCAACGCAGAATAATCGCATCGGTGTTTCTATTATGAACGCATCCATATCTGCGTCCACCTACATTACCTCGATTGAACTCTTAGATGTTTAGTATTTATTTTAAAAATCAGGATTTTATATTGATACACAAATCAAAAACAAATAAAACACAACGTGTTGATGGAAATACAAGCACCAGGAAAAAATATCGGAACTGGTAACGGAACCTTTAACCGAAATTATCCGCTTCATATTTAGTGCCGGATCCAATATTTGTCTCGGTGTAATTTCCAGCGAAACATAAGTTATAAGTGATGAGCATCAAATTAAATCATAAATTCGGTTTTAGACTTACTAAGACTCTTGTCAAGTTTCAAGTCTCTGCTTAAAATTTAGATTTTATATAAGTATTCTACACTTTTTTTTCATAGTCCGATAAGGAGGGGAAGGTGGAGGCGTGGTCGAAATAAAAAAAAAATTATAATTTATCTCACTAAAGTTCATGCAAAATTTACCTTTATGCCAAAAAAAAAAAACAGGGATTCTGGCCAAATGTGCAATGTGGGACTTGCCTCAACTTCACATAAAATAACGGAAGCGTAAAGAAAAAAAGAACTGGATAATTCTGTCTGCTGGTCGATATGCACATATTTAACGGCGCTATCCGCTTTAATAATTAAAATTGTGGCACTCTCAATTACAGCTCCTTATCACACGAGCCAGGTAAGTTCCCATAAGTCTTAGTATGTCATTTTGTCAGTTAAAACTATTTGTTTCGATTTTGCATGCAAACGGCGATGATAATTTTTTTGACCCGCTTGTTCTTATTTAATTGTATTTTTACTTTTGTCAGTTATGAGCTGTCACTTTAAGCTTACTTTAGAAAAATAAATGCGCGAAATTTTGTTTATATATATATATATTTTTTTTAAATCTCCAGAACGGAATTTTATAAACCAATTTTGACACTGTCTTTAAAGGCTTTCTCACCATACAAATCACGCAACCTTTTAGCAGCCTGAGCTGCATTTTTTCCTTTATGGAAATAATAAAGTAAAACATGACGAAAATGCTCTTTTGTGGGCTCCGTATTAAAATTGACGCCCATCAAACAAAGATAAACAAAATTACGCGCACTTTTTTTCTAAAGCATGCTAAAAGTGACAACTAATAACTGACAAAAGAAAAAATACAATTAAATAAGCACAAGCGGGTCAAAAAATTATCAACGCCGTTTGCATGCAAAATCACCGGTTTCTTTTCGGTCAACCCAATAGCTTGATCTGATCGAACATTATCAGAAATTTTTCATTCTTCTTGTATATATTGCTAGTCGCCTTTCTCACTCTTCGTGATGCTTTCGTCACTTGCGTGGACTATCTTCTACAGTAATAACGTACATGAAGTGTGGTGACGCACTATTGAGATTCTATGAATATCGATAGATGATTTATACAATAGTGATGCACATATCGATAGTCGGCTTGTGTATTGAATTTAATGAATTTATATACCGATACATTACTAATTTTTTCTGTTTTCCATCTAGAATTATTGGTAATCATATCACAATTTGGAGTATGTAAATTGATATCCTTTTAGCAAAGTAATAATGTCAGAAGCATATGAAAATCGAAAAATGTTCTGAAAATTTGGAATTTATGTAAAAGTCAATTTTCAAAACTTTTTTCCTCGATTTTTTAAAAACAATTTTTTGATCTTAAAAAATTGAACAATTCTAAGAGTAACTGCAAAAAAAATTTCCAAAAATAATTTTGCTAGTATTTTTTATACTTTTATGAAAATTCTAAAAATTACCATTTTTACCCCTTATTCCAACTTTTCACACAAAAGTGTCTTTTTAGCAGTTTTCAAAAAAAACATAAAAAATACAATAAAAACAATATTTTTTAAAATTTTTTTTTGCAGTCACTCTTACAATTGTTCAAACCTTTTTTTGCACCAAAAATTGTTTTCAAAAAATCGTACAAAAAAGTTTTGAAAATTGACTCACATAAATTCGAAATTTTCAAAGGGTACTTAAGGGGCTGAGGAAAACTTTATATCATTTAAACGGAATTCAAATCACCTTTCCATTGATGCCAATATAACGATAAGAGAACAAATAAGCCAACAAATCTCAAAATGCTTGATATGAAATAAGAATTTTTTAGACTTACGGATTTTGATACTTCATCTCCTACCAGGGTTGTCAGGACACGCAAAATTAAATCATTTCGTTAAGAGCTTAAGCAGAAACACATTTTTCGCACCAAATGGTGCGATCAGCCAACTGCTCAAGGAAAAAAAGGGTCTACTGCGCACCGTCAGCGCGCACACACTGCGCCTTTGCTATGTTGTTGTTGTAAATTTGTATGACGGTCATAAATTCAAAAATGCCTCGCCTCAAGCTGCTCCTATGTTGTTGTTGTTAGCTTACTCGCGAGTCTTGTGTGCGTTGCTTTCGAGTCTTGTGTGCGTCGTTTTTGTTGTTTTTAGGCAGAAATAAAGTTGGGAGCTCCTAGAGCCCATGCGTGCCCACCACTGATTTGAAACATCAAAACTTAATATTTTTCATTAGTTTAATCGTGTCTATTTCTTTTATTTATTTTTTTTTTATTTAAAAAAAAAAGGATTGTGTGGTCCGGTGGCTCACTGGTTAGAGTCGCCGATCTGTCACATAATTAGAACTTTCAGTTTGAAAAACTGGGTTCGATTCCCACCGTCAATTGTAGTCAAACATGTGTATTAACGCAAAAATAAGTACTTCCCATGATTAAAAAAAAATGACACTACTTCTGCGACTAATTTTGACAAAATGTATATGTGTTTCAAGAATTTCGCACGAATTCAAGTAACGGTAAAGCGAACAGCGATGGAATGTGAGAAATAAACATAAAGAACAATCACCACAACCGATGTACATATGTCGATTTTAATTTTAATAAAGATACTGAAGCCGAGAGTAATCTGTACAATCCACAGTGGTTCCGCTTGTATGGAGGCGCGGCCAAAAATACTTCTAATGGTCCTAGAGTGCTGAAATTTTGATCAAGGCTCTTAAAATATATTTAAAAAAAAATGGTTAAGCGGTGAACATGATTTGCTGATAAACACCTCCCTCTTTCATCATCCAAGCACAACCACCACCATTTTTTAATTTATTCGGCCAATAATTTTGAAGTTACAAGCAAAAGCATGAGCATATAAAAAAATAAACAAAATTATTTATTTAAAAAAAATATATTTTAATTGACTAAAATTAAAACAAAAAATACTAACCTGATTTTTTTTTTGATAAAAATTTTATTTTTTTTTATTTTGGTTTGTGTGCTAAAAAAATGAAAAATGTATGATTTTTCCGTATTTTACGCCCTTTAAAGTGCCACGCCCACTTTAACTTTTAGTCCAACAATTTCTTTGGGGGTATTCAAGCATTCACTCTAAATTTCAAGTCGATAGCTTTAAAATTACGACTGCTATTGAATTAAGTCCCCCTCGATTGGCAAAATCTTACACTGTGCGCTGGGCAAATTTCACCTTAAAAAAAAAGGACGGCGTGTTAGTAAATTAACGATTACAAGCACATCCGCACGTTTCCGCAGCTAATCTTAACGGACTCATTACCTTAAAAGTCATACAAGTACACTGGAAAAAAATCCAATTGGGGAATTTGGAGGCAAAACAACTATAATTTAGGGTAAACAAATAAAAAACGATCAAAAACAGTACAAGCAAGTAGGTTAGATAAAATATTAATTGTAAACAAAATTACTAAACAATTAGTTGTTATTAATTCCAAAAAATATAATAAATACATTGATCTTTAAAATCCATTTCAAATAAATACAATATGTTAGCTTGTGGAATTGCCGGACCAATTTGAAGTGCGCTTTTGCTTTGAAATATTTGACTGGCGCCTAGCAGCGCTTTGCAAGTGAACACGTGTTCATGCTTTTAGTTCTCTTTTTAGAAAGTCCCGTTAGATTTCTAGCGAAAACCGGTTTACAAATAAGAAGACTGGACATTAGAGGGACAAATTGTTAACATTTTGTGAAAATATTTTCTGCTCGTTTGTTTTGATTTTTGGCCTATGGGTGGAACCACTGTGCAATCGTTACATTAGAGTCTGAAAGGGTTAAACTTCTAGTAGCAAAAGTAACGAATAATATTAAATGTTATATATTTATTAATCAAGAAAATATTGTATAGTAACGACGGTATCAATGTTGTCAGATAATCACATATCAATATAGCTATAATTCCCGCCAACCGCTATTTTAAAATTTATCCCGTGTATGGCATTTGTAAAATGCCAGAAATGGCGGGAAAATGGCTAAATTGGCAAACCTGGAGCAGAGTCTGCGTAACTTGATTTTTCAAGTTGGCTCTACACTGCAATTAAAAAACGTTAAATTCATGCGACACTGCATTGTGTGCGAATGCGGTCGGTAGTTTCGTACTTCAAATGGCCACCCAAAAGAATACTAAAACAAATAATTGTTCATCAAATTTAGCTTTTTAGCTATTTCTTGCAGTGCATAAAATAAGAAATGCGCGCACAGACCCCCCCCCCCCACCCGTTCATGGTCATGGGTGCTACTGTTTTCGCTAGAGCTTGAGAAACATCAATGCCAACATCGATACATCGATGTTTTTATGTTACATGAAAACATCGATGTTTTTTCAAGCACCGAACTTTTTCAACACTTCCTATTAAGTGGGTTTTTTTCTAATTCAAGGTTTGATAAGTTTGTAATTCCACATTTATGTTATCTTATATTAAAAGTTATAAAAAGTTATTAAAAGTGTCTTGATTTGAAATTGTGGCGCTACAATAAAACCCATAAAAAACCCTCTTTACAAGGTAAAAGTCTAGTGACGAAAACATTTTCATGCCTCAAAATTTCTGATATCCAATTTTGTGACGAATAATATTAAGTTTTACACATAAATTATTTTAAACAAAATTTTGGCACCCGGCCCATTGCGCTAAAATGTTTAAATTCTAATACTAAATAAAACTCACTGTTTTGCGCAGTGCCGAATGCAAAAATTTTGTTTAAAATAATTGATGTGTAAAACTTAATATTATTCGTCACAAAATTGGATATCAGAAATTTTGGGGCATGAAAATGTTTTCGTCACTAGACTTTTACCTTGTAAAGAGGTTTTTTTATGGGATATCAGAAATTTTTGAATAAGACATCAGAAATTTTAAAATTGCAATACTTGATGTGATTTGTTGTGTACATTTTTCTTAAATTGTCAAAATGTGGGAAAAAATACCTTATTTAACCTGTAACTGTTTACCCTTATAGAACAAACGATTTTATATTTTTGATTATAAAATGATTTATCTGCCGCAAAAAGAATTCACCACTTGCAAGCAGTTTATTTTCGCATTACGCTGCAAGCAGTGTACATACTGCATATGTACATGCAGTAGTGTAAAGGTAAAAGGTATATTCAGTTAATAGGTAATATCTTGTCCAAACGAATTTTGACAGATATGTTTTATATGTCAAAAAACGCGGAATCTAATTGCCTATAATATATAACATGTTTTAAAGTGATTTCATGTGAAGATTTTTCTTAAATCGCCAAAATGTGTAAAAAAAAATACCTTGTTTCACCTGTAGCCGTTTACCTTTTTACTTAAAAGAAAAACTTTGAAGGTATGCCTAAGAGCCCTTCAAAATACCTTTGCAACGATATATAGATCGCATCTGTAGCTTCTATCGTTTGGATGCTATGAGGGTTTTTTTTAAGCGGTTTTTAGCGATTTCCCGCTAAACTAGCGATTTTTCGAAAAAGTCGTAGAACAAACGTTTCTATATTTTTGAGCGGGAACAAGTCCTCATTCAAACATTTCAGCTAAATCAACGCTTTGATACTAACAAACAAACAAACAAACAGACAGACTGACTTTTCATCTCATTTTCGGAAGGCCCCTAAAAATTTCAAAATTAATTATCTTTCGAACCAGCGGTCGGATTTTTATGATCGAGGTGTCATTCGACGCGTAATTTTGATAAGAATAGTTAAAAATTAAAATTAAAAATTAATTAAAAATTCAGAGTCTCCAAAGGCCCCATTAGCTCCAATCATTTAAATTTTGCTATTTTGCCATACAGTCTGTAGTTATTCTGAAATGCTGAAAAATTCTGAAATATAAAATAATATTGGTTAACATTTTAACACAGAAGCCGTAAATTACTGTTAAGTTTTATTTTAAAAAAAAAAAAATGAAACTCATTCATTATCAAAATTTTTTTGAGTTTGATTTTTTTTTTGTTCAAGAATAATGATTTTGTCTAAGTTTTATAAAATTACTCAAAAATGATTATAATTAAAGAAAAAGTAAAAAATTTTACTATAATCATTAAAATGTAATTATTATAATATAATATATAATGATTACGGTCCCTGTTTTATATATAAATAAATAACATAATAAAATATTTTAGTTTTTACTTTAATCTTATGTTATGAGAAGTATTCGTCTTGAAAAGTGAATTTAAACAGTCGGTTTTGGAAAACAACGATGCTCGATACATCGATGTTTTGTTGTAAATATATCGAAGCTTCGTAACAACGATGTTTCTCCAGCCCTAGTTTTCGCTCCGCTCATTGCGGTTGTGTTTTGCTAGTGTATTGGTCAATCAAGCAGCTGATTTGCACGGTGTAAGGCTGTGCCCACCACTGGCCTTGACTAGTACAACATATCGATAACTTTTCTTATTATTTAACTTTGGGTCCCATTTACCCATACATATACACCCAGTAAAACTTTACGGAACGTGTGTTCCCAAGAAATTTCTTGTGTGTCAAATGTGCCCGCAATTCCTGAATTTGGAAGGCTTAATGTCTGCGTTTTAAACGATCAAAACGCATTAAATTGCATTTATATATTTGGTAAAGGTCTAGTAGCGGTACTACTCTCAAAAATATATAATTTAAAAAGAGGGCGATTTATAATGAATTTTGGTGAAAAAATTTTAAGCGGGTTTCCGCTATTTTTTTTTAATGGAATTTTTAAATTTGTAATACAAAATGAGCTTTTGCATGGTTGCATTGCGCATTTTGCAGTGAAAATATCAAAATTTCAAAATTCAATTAAAAAAAACTAGCAGACACCCGGTAAAAATTTTTTCACCAAAATTCATGATAAATCGCCCTCTTTTTAATTTATAATTTTGTTTTTTTTTTTGAGAGTAGTACCGCAACTAGACTGTTACCAACAATTTTTTAATTCTGACTGCTTTGTAATAGAAAAATAAAAAACACAAATTTGAATTTTAATGGAAATGGAAGCTGACAGACCATTAACAGACCAGTCAAAATAGCCAAAAGGCAAATTTAAGAAATTTCTTCTGGAAACTACTTTTGGTCAGAATTGGAATGTTTCCGGACGTGCGTTTTGGAAGAGGCAAAGTTTTAATGGGCTACGATACTTTCGAGCAGAGGAAACTACACATGTATATATCGATGGTTAATGTATCGATGTATTTACATACTTAGTGTAGTGCATACAAACAAACATATTTACAATTCAAAAAGTACATTTCTTTAGCAAGGAAAGACCAAGATAGCAAAAGAAATGTTCTTATACGTGTATATTTTAACTTTCAGTTAAAATATACGCATGTAGATCTTCAAACCGATTAATGATAAAAACAATAAATATTTATTACGTGTTGCAGCTGCTGCTATTGAACACAGTTTTCGTGTGCGCATGCGAAAGAGTATGCATTCATATATAGAAGTTTCCTTAAGCATATATATTTACATAGTTTATACAACCAAATTAAAATGAGGAATAACGAAATAAGTCCGACAAAGTGATTATGTAGTGATGTAAATGCTTGTCAGTGGTCGTATCGAAATGTTAAAATCGTTGCAAAACAACAATAATTACATTCGTCATTAAGTACATAGCTTTCTTACGGAAATCGTAGTAGCAGGTCAAGTACAAGACTCAAATACTGAAACTGGCAGGTATCCACTGTGAACCGAAGCAAGAGATTATCGTATCGCAAATAATGAATATAAAAAACAAATCAATTTACTGTGCCGAAGTACTTTAATTTGCTGCAAAAACGAGAAAAACGAAATAAAAACAAGAAAATAAGAAAGACGTCATGATCTCAACTTCAACGTCATCCAATGGAATGCCTGTTACAGAATCGTCGAAGCAGGACTTTCAAGAGAATATGCTCATTTCAACTTCTGCGGCAATAGTTCCCAGCAACTTTATAGGCCAACACCAATGTGATAAACAAAACAAATTATCTAGCACTTTGCCAGATTCGTTAATCAGTGGTGCCTCCGACATGAGCACGTCAACAACACGCTCTTTGTTCACTCATCCATCATCCTTGAAAACATGCATTAAAAGTCCACCCATTATAGCGGCCGTCCATCATCACCAATCACAGCATCTATATGAGCTCCAAAAACAGTCATCTGGAGATAGTTTTCAAAGTGACAAAGAGTTAAGACAGCATACTTCGCTTTCCGTTAATCTTCCGCTGGAGACACCAACATCGGTTTGCTGTACTGCCGTTAAAGTCAATGCAAATCCGTTGATTTTACAGAAGATGACACGAACTTTACCGTCAGATAAAGTAAGTGTTATCCTTTTGAATTTATTGAATATATGTATGGATCTATGTATATGTATGTATCTCATTAATTCAAATTTTTATTAATTATACATATGTATATGCATGTCTCTAGGGTATATTGTACTCGTACCAGGAGGAGGGGCAAATCCCGTAAAGTCCTATGATTAGTATCAACAACCAAGTCGATATTGCCACGCTCGTCTGTCCGTATATAAAGAGATCTTAGAGTGGTACGCCGTACAACTTTTTTATGTTTACCCTTTGGTTACCGATCAGACTATTGCATTAATAGGGTCCATGACAATGTACACATGACGACAATAAAATAGGTGTGCATTTTTTTTAAGTGCATGGTATTTATGTTATTGTTTTTATGTTATTTCTTGAAAACTTTGATAAGCTTGCGAAGCTGACATAAATTATGATTTAAAAATGTAATTTGAAGGTATCAAATCAAAGCACAAATATTATAATCAGCTTCAATTCGTTTTCACTTGGATCAAATTAAAAAACGACCAATTTTATATTGGATTTCCCTTAAACAGCTAGTGACTAGGTAAACCAACATCAATAAACATCAAAACGAATTTAAGTGAATTATAATTATTGCCTTCAAATAAAGTTTTTAAACCATTAAGAAGCTCCATCATCATCAGTAATTTGAAGTTACAGAAATTTGAAACTTCAATGTGAACATTTCATTTGTCATTAGTTGTGAATTTTTGTTTTGGTTTGACAAAGCCTTCCACATTTTTATCACATATGTATGTAAACATCTCGTTTAGTTAAATTATATCGAATGAATCCTTTCTTTTTGTGAAAAACACATTAAGTTGGTTTTCCAAAAAATTGTGACTTCATTTGTTTTGTATTTTAGCTCGGTACCCAAAAAAGGTACAAGAGCTATTAGATTCCAGAAAGCTTCTATTTTGTCTCTTGGAACATTATTATCTCGAGCCTATAAGAGTTGGATCAACTAAAAACGCTGACAATACTCCTAGGATGTCAACGCATATTAGACAATTCTCTATCGAATGCATATATTTAATGTTACTCGATTCCACATACGAATGTCGAAAAATATTATTCGGAATACGAAGACTCCGAAGATAAAATTAGGAATCCAAAATTGGGAATAGAGTTATGAGGAATCCAAAATTACGAATCAGAAATTAGGAATAGAAAGAATTAGGAATTTATTAGGAATCCAAAATAAGAAAGACAAAATTGGGAAATCAAAAATAAGAAAGACAAAAATTGTGAAAGCAAAAATTAGAAGAAGCCAAAATCAATATTAAAATCAATGCTGCCGCGTTAGTTTTTCAGGAATACCAAGCTGAGACATGCCTGCATATGCCTGGGCTATCGAAAGTAGTCTTGTAATCGATAAAAATAAATGGTATGTGTCGAGAACGTTTTCATACGACTCCTCCAGGCCATTTTCCAGGTCGGAAACCCTACTGATAAGGTCCAATCAGTGCCTCAGCCCACATAATACGCTCGTTATATACAACCGATAGATGAATAAAGCCACAATAGTTGGTGCGCAATGCGGCGTCCTTATTTTTCGAGACGGGGCATATCAGACTGAGGTTCCTATCGTCGGGCATGCTCTCCAGAAGCCAAATATCGCTGATGACTAATCTTCGCCACCCTTGAACAATTTAGTCGATAGGCCGTCGGCACCTGGTGCTTTATTGTTCTTCATTTGCTGGATTGCGACCTTGACTTCTGAAGAGCATGAAACCGGTACGTCGACCTCATCATTATCGATTGGGGTTAGTGGATCATCTAATGACTAGAGTCAATGTCATGACCCCAACTGGATCGCACGTTAAGTATGTAAGATGCATGCCTTGCATCAATCACAACATGATCGATCTGATTCCGAGTCCGTCGATCAGGTGACAGCTAGGATGCTTTGTGAACAAATCCAATGGTATAATTGCCGATATACTTACTTACTTATAATCCATCGACAGTAAATCGCATAAAGTGTACTGCCTTGCTTGAGTTAATATAATTGTAAAGCTTCGAATTGAAAAGGAGTGTTGGTATCGCTTTTCTTTGCCCAATGTAAAGAGACAACGTTGTTAAAGATCGCAGCTGTCATGAATATGTCCATGTTAAATAAATTAGTCCATCTTAAACAAAAAAAAGTTGAGGTTCTTTTTCTTACCAATCGCTAACATAATGTGAAAGACATTCTCTAACAAAAGGTTAGAGTTTGTTTGTTCCGTTTGTCGGTTCCGTTTGTTTTTCGCCTGTCTGCGCTTCGTATTTTTGGCGCAGCCGAACGAACCGCTCTCACGAGAATTGCAAGGAAATATCTGGGGAAGCGCACACTATAGTACCATCCCATCAATTCTGGGAGCGAAGCGACTCGGGGTTGGCCAGCGAAGCGAGCAGGGGGCGAGTATATACTATATACATAGCTTTAAGGCAGCTTTGCCGTTGGCAGTATTCATTATCAAAGTATATTTAATCATGTATTTCTATGGAGTTTGTAAAGTAGTTGGACGTAAAAATTTCAATTTTTTTTCAGATCAACTTGCGTTTAATACTGGTTAGCGGAAAAACAGAAGAATTTTTATTTAATCCATCGGATTCCGCTGGTGACATTGCACAAACTGTTTTTGAGAATTGGCCAACAGGTAAGCAACCAACAAAGCTTTTTTGGTAAGCCTACTTAGTCTGGAAAAAAGCTCAAAAATTCTAGTTTAGTCTTATTAATATTCAAGAAAAATTTGAAGTCAATCAAAAAATCACATCGTAAAATTGTGTAGTGTGCGATCGGATTTTGTGAGAACAAAAAGTCGGTGGCAACGATCAAGGCGCTACTCTCAGAGCAACTGCGTGCCCATCGCTGATTTAGAGCATAAGTAATCTGTAATATCAAATATATATCAAATATCAAAAATACGAGAAAACTACTAAACAGAATTTTAAACGACACTATATAACGATCGAAAGGTATAGTTTTAGCTAGCAAAACTGCATACTAAGACTTTTGGAAACTCACCTGGTTTGTGAGATAAGCAGCTGTAAGTGGGAGGGGCAAATGCAAACTTTTGGTTAAAATTTAATACTGTTCCTATCTAAAAATACGCGTTGAATGACACCTCGACCATCAAAATCAGACCACTATCTCAAAAGATAATTAAATTTGAAAATTTTAGTCGCCTTCCGAAAATGAGATTTAAAGTCTCTGTTTGTGTGCTTGTTTGTATCAAATCGTTGATATAGCTTAAATGTGTAAATGTGGACTTATTCCCGATCATAAAACTAGAAACGTTTGTTCTACGACTTTTTGAAAAACCGATAGTTTAGCGATAAATCGCTAAAATCCGCTAAAATTTTATGTAGGTATATTGGGCATTTCTTAAAACTTTTTTTCCAAAAGCACAGTACGCGCTCTAGCTGAAAACATTTTGGGCGCTCAAAATGTTCGATGTTTTGATGTCCTGACCAAATGAACAGGATAAGTGGAGTAGCAGCGAAACACTTATTCAATCGATGTTTTGAAAGGTATAAAACAGTGTCGAAAAACGCCCGAAAATTTTCTGAGCTGCCCATATTTAGGTACAGCGTACATGGCTTTAGAAATAGCCTTACAAACCTTTTTTTTATATGGAGTTTTGTAAAGTCAAAATCACACTGCACATTTTGAAGATGCCGATGGACAAAATCTAAATTAAATCTACCTTAATAAAATCAGGGCACGGAAATATTTTCGAACTATGTAAACTTATGCAGATATACTTTTTTTCTATAATGCTTTCAGATTGGTCACAAGAAGCTGTATCCAAAGCGGAAATCTTGCGCCTAATATATCAAGGTCGTTTCTTACATTGCAATGTAACATTGGGAGCATTGGGTCTCCCATTAGGAAAAACTACTGTTATGCATTTAGTGCCCCGTGATAATTTACCGGAACCTAATTCGCAAGGTAAGTAATCCGCTGGTTTACAATAAGCTCCATATCAGTAGGCAACTAAAATGACTTATTATCTTTTTAATGAACCAAACTCAGTTTTTGTTTACATATGGGGCTCCAGATGACAAGAAGAAAATCACAGCGTATAAGAACTAGTAACTTAAATTTTGGTTCATAGGTTTCTGGATACCATAAGTAGATTCAGTTTTTAAATTTAGATCAGACTACTATTTTATATAGCTGCCATAGCAACGATCAGTCAAAAATCAAGCTTTAGGACGAATATTAAAAAACAAAACAGTTGTTTTTGAATATTTCTCAACCAATCTGACAGAATATGCATCTGGGATAGTCCGTACTAAATTTGGTTAAAATCGGATCACTATATAATATAGCTGCCATAGGAACGATTAGTCGAAAATGAAGATTTAGTGTGATAATAATTTTAAATTTTTGTCAGACTTTGATGTTCACAACTTTTATGTATTTACTATATCTATGTGGCCATTCTTGCTTAAACACACTGCAGATATTCTTCTGGTTTTAAAAAAGTTTTTCTTCTACTTTCAGATCAAATTCAGAAAAGTAAAGGTGGATCTGGACGTTGTTGTTCTACTACTTGCTGTATTTTGTAACTAAATGGTCTTATAGTTTTATGTGTATATCTAAAATGTTATTGCAGTGAGCAACAATTTTTTTTAATTTAAATTGTACTGGTTATTTTTTAAAATATTATATAAGTGTGCTTGACTCCATTAAATAATGTAAAATATTCTCTTAATTGTAATCCAATATATTTTAGGGGTCTAAAATGGAAATGCTTAAATATTTGTAATTGCTTAGACATTAGATTTAAATACAGACGTGTGCGAAATAATAAGAACAGCATATGTGAACAATTAATTTGGTAAAAAAAATGTGTTAAGAAAACATAATTATATTAAACCCTTATATAATTTAAATAGTACACACTTTAAGCTATGTATATCCAAATAGAATTCAAATTCTGCTGTGTCCATGTCTTTTATAATGGCAATTTTGTTGGGTTAAGTCGAAATTCCGGGGTGCGAAATAATAAGAACAAAGTAAGAAAATAACGGATTGTCGTTTTCTACATAAGTTTTAACAATTTCTAAGTATACACTTAGTTGCCTACATTTAGCATAAGTGGGATCCACCCCTTTTCCGGATCATTTAGACACATCCGGACTTTATAGAAGCTATGAGATCGCGGCATCTAGAGATAGGAGTATTCTTTCAAGTATTTTCTTCTTCTTGCCACAATTGTCAAAAATTTTTTATCCATAGCATCTCTCACTTCTATCGTTACATTATTTATTGATGATCCACTGGGTTATGGCTCGGCGAAAGAGTCAATCCCTCCTTAACATCAATACTGTAGGATCCTAAGCACTATTTCGCTTGACTTGTGATGATATTTGGATTACTAAAGTGTGGATTAATCTAACGTGGAGCATCTTATTTTAAGCATAACACTTGCCCCTATTATTCTATATTAGAAGTTGAGATCCATGATACCCACAATTCTAGTAATCGTATATCCGCAAAAAAAAACCCACAATTCTCTATAGCATCGGTCTCAGACCACCATAATCATAATATCATAATCATCATAATCATCATAATTTCTGCTATTGAGAGCTGTTAACCTACTGTTGTTTATTATCTTAAGCGAACTTTACCACATTTGGCTCAACTGATCATAACAAATGGTGTCAGGATCAATTCATAATTTTTCGTATATCGAGAGTTTTTATGTCCCATGGGGTTTTTTTTGCGGATGATCTTATTACTAGAATTGTGGGTATCATGGATCTAAACTTCTAATATAGAATAATAGGGGCAAGTGTTATGCTTAAAATAAGATGCTCCACGTTAGATTAATCCACACTTTAGTAATCCAAATATCATCACAAGTCAAGCGAAATAGTGCTTAGGATCCTACAGTATTGATGTTAAGGAGGGATTGACTCTTTCGCCGAGCCATAACCCAGTGGATCATCAATAAATAATGTAACGATAGAAGTGAGAGATGCTATGGATAAAAAATTTTTGACAATTGTGGCAAGAAGAAGAAAATACTTGAAAGAATACTCCTATCTCCAGATGCCGCGATCTCATAGCTTCTATAAAGTCCGGATGTGTCTAAATGATCCGGAAAAGGGGTGGATCCCACTTATGCTAAATGTAGGCAACTAAGTGTATACTTAGAAATTGTTAAAACTTATGTAGAAAACGACAATCCGTTATTTTCTTACTTTGTTCTTATTATTTCGCACCCCGGAATTTCGACTTAACCCAACAAAATTGCCATTATAAAAGACATGGACACAGCAGAATTTGAATTCTATTTGGATATACATAGCTTAAAGTGTGTACTATTTAAATTATATAAGGGTTTAATATAATTATGTTTTCTTAACACTTTTTTTTACCAAATTAATTGTTCACATATGCTGTTCTTATTATTTCGCACACGTCTGTATATGGCACTATGTACACATAGAATTGTCTAACGTAAATATAATATTTGACTTTATGTAGAATACAAAGTATGTAAAATAAATATGTAAAATTGTATAGTGTTAATAATTAATGGGGGCTTCAACGGAAAATATTTGTTTTTATCATGATACGAGTTGTTTGGTGCAAAACTTTGTGCTCATTGAGTTTAAGTTTTCATAGCGAAATAGAAGTCGACTTCGACTTAATCTACATACAGTGGCGGAAGAAATAATAGGGACAAAAAAACTTGGTTGCTTCTTTTCAATATTATTCTCATCCTTGCAAGATCCAATGCATATAAACTATTAGACTTAATACATAAACGCTATTTCTATTCAAATTTAACAAAAATTTGGTCCATATTATCGTACAAGAAGAAAAAAACAGAAAAGAACAAAAATTTCCGAAATTCAAACTGGCAAAAAAAATAGGGACAAGGAGCATTAAGCATAAAATTTTTGTTTTTTACATATTGGTTTTAAAATTTTGTGGTAGCATTTATCATTTTTAATATTCTAAAGCATCTTGGATGCATGGAGTCCACAAGTTTGGCACAGGTTTCCTCAGGAATTCCATACTTAGCCTTTGCACCTGTTCAGAGAGCACCTGCTGATTTTTGGACATGTCAGACCCTAATGCCTAAACTTAATGCCGGCTTTTGATCTTCCCAGAGCTCCTCTATGGGAATTAAGTCCGTGGAATGTGCAGGTGGTTCCATGTCGCCAATATTTTCGAGACCAATCCATTCCCTGACCAAATTCGAAGGGTTATTTGGGTCGTAATCTCGCTGTAAAGTGGGTGTAAAGACATTTCCTCTTCAGCAAATGACTGAAACGTAGTCCGGAGGATCTCTAGATAATATATTGCAATAGATTTGGTCAACAGCAGATTCTGGTAATCATTTATTAGATCATGCTTTAGAACAGCGATGGGCACGCAAGGGCTCTGGGAGCTAGCGGCTGCTCCTGATTTCAGATTTCGTGCCCATCGCTGTTTTAGAATATTAAAAATGATAAATGCTACCACAAAATTTTAAAACCAATATGTAAAAAACAAAAATTGTATGCTTAATGCTCCTTGTCCCTATTTTTTCTGCCAGTATGAATTTCGGAAATTTTTGTTTTTTTCTGTTTTTTTCTTCTTGTATGATAATATGGACCAAATTTTTGTTAAATTTGAATAGAAATAGCGATTATGTATCACGTCTATGAGTTAATATGCATTGGATCTTGCAAGGATGAGAATAATATTGAAAAGAAGCAGCCAAGTTTTTATGTCCCTATTATTTCTGCCGCCACTGTAGTTAAATGACAAAATCTTCGAAATGGATCGGAATATTCTAAGGCGATTCATTTATTTTAAAAGGGAATTTTCCCTTAATCACTTAACATTTCCTAACAAGCAACCTAATACTTAATTTATTGTGTGGAGTAACAATTCTATAAATATTGTCTTGCTTGGGAAATATTTTGGGCGCTCAAATTGTTCAATATTTTTATGTCTGGATGGCAAACTTCAGTGTGACAGCATAATATCAAAAATCTCTAAAAAGCTGAGTGGTAACACTGTTGTCGCAGCTGTGCCCAACAAAAAAAAAAAAAGAAAAATTGCAAATAATTAAAGGACAAAGTGAACATGATTAGGGAAGTGGCAGCGACTAACACCCTAATGATTAATTTACAAATTATTAATTATAAAAATTCCATAAAAATGTTTTTTGTCGGTCAAATCCCACAATATTGGCCTCTGTGCACTTCTTCAATCAGTCTAATTCGCAGTTTGTGTCCAACGTGCTCAATTCGGCTTTTATTTGTTGCTTGTTGGTCGCCAATGATTCAATCGATGTTTTGAAAGGTCAAAAAAAGCTGCCAGCTGTTAACCAAAGTGTTGTAAGACATATTTAGATACAGCGTACATGGCTTTAGAAATAGCCTTACAAATTAATTTCGAGCCAGTTTGCAACCCTTTTTTTATTTGGAAATATCTTTCAAACTGGATTTTCAGCTACTGGATACTATGATTTACGCATTCTCAAATCGACTTGTGTTTATAAGCTACCGATACAGTTATCCAAATATAACGCTTAAGCATAGTACGCAAACTCAAAAAAAGGCCTGGCGTAATCCCAAACTGCATATTAAAAAAACGCTGGCGTAGTGTGAAAAAGAAGAACTTGACATTTAGCTCCGCTTGTGTGTCCGCAGACTCAACCCTAGTACCGACGTGAGATAAAAGGCCTAGCGTAAGTCAAACTCCATATAAAAAAAACGCTAGCGTAAAGTGAAAAAGAAGAAAACGACATTTATCTCCGCTTGTCGGTCCGGACGTAAACTAAACCGAAGCTAAAAACGGAGCTGCCAGATAAGGAACGGGCGATGGGCAGCACTGTTTGCAGGCCTCGCGGAACATCGAACTGTTAAGAGTTTTTATAGACATACATAAATTAGATAATTTTGTATTTTGTAATTAATATAAAAGGAGAATCCACCCAAAAAGTTGAAAAGCGATGTGCACCCAAATACGCGCTGTGCTTGTGCGTTATCGCATATTTCTCCTCTATTAAGTTAAATTTAAATTTTTCATTGCCTTTTCCTCCTCCTTTTATCAAAATAAGTTCTGCATGTTCAAATTTGAAATAAACCGCTGTTGACGCATAGAGTTACCATTCAATTTCATATTATTTTTTCGTGTTATCAAAATTGAAAATAAAAATTATTCTTTAAAATAACTTTATATTATGATTTTAAAATAAAAGTTGGAAAAAAAAGTTTATCCAGTTTCTCATTACTCTTTTTTGCGATCCCTGAGTTTGCTAATTTCAACTTTGTCTGACTTTCCAAGTCAACTTTTGTAGATTTTTTTTTTGCCATTTTTAATGCTTTAAAAATCTCAATTTAATTTAGTAAATCATGTGGCAATGCATATTTTGCCTTTAATAGCTATTCCCAGACTTTTGCTTTCCCGTATACTCATGTTTTACCCATCTTTCTTTTTTCTGTAATCTCTCAACCTTATGCGATCCTTTTCTTGCACCTATTTTAAAACATTTTTTTCTTTATGCCAATGCTGAGCACCTTTTTATAACAAATTTATAACTTACCAATTTTGTCTATGCTGTTTGCTCACCGAAAAGACAGAGAAAAATGATGCCGACCCGCTCACTCTCCCAGCAGAACACTTTTTTTTTTTTTTGCTTCTCCTGTATTTGCACACAACTCTCTTACAATAACAGCGTTCGGCGCTCAGCAGCGGAGCAAAGCGTGGAATAGAGAAAGGTATAGGGCGATAGCTTGAGGCACAAGTGTTATAGATTTTTGCCGCAGTTTACTCACAAAACCTAGCGACACAGACCTGCTTCCTTTCAGTCGCTCAGTCGCCTAGTCCGCGATAATTTTGGGATGGCTGACAGACTAACTCATGTCTAGGAACCCTGGATTAAACTAATTTACTTAGCATGGAAAATTGTTTTTGTGTCTTCATTTTATAATCTTGTCAGGATGATAAGACAAGTTTTTTTTTTAACAATTTGACATGTAAATCTTAATTCCGAAAAAAAAATCACAGACAATATGAAAATCTTAATTAAAAGGGATTTTCGTAACTCCCGCAGGCAACACTTGTCGCACGTTTATGTTTATACGTGAATCGTTTGTATAACGGTCAAATGGATTCCAAAAGATTTCATCTTTAACTTGATCGAATAATACTAAATCCATTGAATTAGTATCCATGTTCAACTCCTCATTGTTTGTATCTTTAAATGTATTATCAAGCAAATTCCAAGGCTCTTTGCCTTCTTTGATAACACGTGGAACAGCATGATAACAAAGACGGGACTCCATTGACATAACTAATACATCTCCACTGCGAAGATAAAGTGCCGTAGGCTGCTCTTCTAGTGATTTGCCACCTATAAGAAAAATAGCAGCTTGTCCAAAACTGAATAAGAATTTAAGATACTTTAGTAGTATATATAGATATTTACAACAATTTGTATACGTACCTAAACGAAAACAATGGTGCTCCAAGATTCAGCTCCGAACGGTCCGTGTGCCCTGATAAGGTAGTTCCTATTGGATAATAGTTGACAATGGCAGCTTGTGGAGTAAAGTTGGTGAAGCCAAGGACTAGAGAATAGTATTGGCACATATTGCTCAGGTCGCTTGGAAATACAGAGTGCATCGCTTCATTGTAGACTTTGGTGTCCCAATTGTGATGATACCCCAATGTTGTCCAGCGCATTGCTGCCTTAATCCGCTGCGCGAGAGCAACATTGGTGCATTCTTGCAATCCTCCCCACCAATCAGATAAAGCCGCAACTGGAACTGGCAAATTATTCGCGTCCAAATTTGTAATGTTTGGGGCGCGTGGGAAGTCACGAAGACAGCGAGCAATCCAATAACGTTGCCCGTGTGATGTGAATGAATTGCGTACAACCAAGAGTCCGGGATGGTTTAATACTCTGTAGCAACGCCACATATGTTTTGGGCGCAAGCCAACTGGCAAAGGTTCACCTTCACTTTTGTTTATTTCAGAGATATTCACAGGTTTCACCAACTATAGTTGGGAAGGTGCAATGCACATTTGTATGTATGCGCATACATAATTGAACATACATATTCATCTCATCAGTTTTCCGATCTTGTGAACTATACACGTGTGTGCATGTACTTACATTACACCAACTGCTAGACGAATTCTTTTCTTCAAACAAGTCAAAGTCAATTACATCTTGCAGGTCAGATGCTGGAGTTTTTTTCTTATAGATCTTGAAAGCTTGCTTAAACATTTTGAAGTTCTTAACAAATTGATCAATAAATAGGGTCCCCAATGCGTAGAAGAGTTGTATTTAATCGCTCAGAATAATTTCGGTTGAACTACTCAACAAAGAACGAACGAACTATGTTCCTTGTTTTAGGTCATATAGTTCAATTTTTGTTTGCTCGCTCGTTCGAGTTTCATTATGGATCGCCATCTTTATAGAAAAGAAAATATGTATGTACATATCTGTTTCTGAATTAAAATCAGGCAAACAAATCGATGAATATTTAAAAGAGAAATAGCTTGGAAAATAACCAAGCATGGTATCCATTAGATAAAAATCTAGTTTGAAAGGCATCAGCTTCATACAAACAAGAAAAATAGGGTTGCAAACTGGCTCAAAATTATTATTTATGACCTTTCCAATCATCGATTGGCTCAGTGTTTCGACTAGTTGAAATCTTTTTTAAACAGAAACCCACAAGCCAACTAACACAAAGTGCGAGTTAGACTGATTGAAGAGGTGCAACAGAGGTCAATATCGTGGGATTTGACCGACAAAAACATTTTGATGGAACTTTCATAATCAAAAATTTTTAATTTAATCATTAGGGTATAAGTCGCTGCCACTTTTATTATTTGCAATTTTTCAGAGATTTTTGGTACTATGCTGTCACACTGAAGTTTGCAAGCCAAACATAAAAATCTTGAACACATTGAGAGCCCAAAATATTTTAAGCTACTGGATACTATGCTCTAACAAAGAAAGACAGGTTTGCCAATGCAACATGAAAATATAACAAAAAATTGAGTGGTAGCACTATGCGTCAACTGTGGTTCATTTTAAATTTGAGCACGCAGAGCTGATTTGGGTAAATAGATAAGAGAGAATGGGCAATGAAAAATTTAAGTTAAGGTTAATGGATGAGATATATGCGTTGCACGACAGTCATAATAATCGTTATCGAGTATGTCTTATGTTAACTCTTGTGGCCAGAAGCGTAAGTTTGTGATTTATTTCACTATTAATTGCAGAATTGTATTATCACTTAATTTTCCAATAAATGAAACATAAAGTTCTGTTGTTTATCTTTTAAAATTTGGCGCCAGACGTTCTGTAATCAACTGATAATACTTTTTGAATTTCAAAATAGTTTTAAAATATTTAATGAAATCCGATGAATAAAGCGTAGTTTTCTGAAAATGCCCAATACTCAATTCACGCTGGGCCACATCTAGCATCTATTTTTGTGATGTTCCCATCGTTTAACCCGTGCCGAAATAATACCATTCGTTCCACCATCTCCTATAGGTGTTCCTCTCCCATACGTTTCTTATCAATTTGAAGTCGACATTTTTCGAATGCAACACTAGAAATTTGCCATTCGATACGAAATTGTAAACAATGTCAACTAAAATGAATGGCAACTAAAGTTGTTCATTGTAGTTCAGTTGAGGGATTTAGTTCAGTAGCTCAATTTGTGGTGAACGAACTAATCGGTCAGTTTTTTTTTAAATTATCCGCGAAGGGTAAACAATTACCTTTTGTTTTGTTGTATTGCATTGTATTAATTTAAAAAAGATAACATTTTTATTGAATACTGTTAACTTTTTTCATACTTACCCCTTGAAGATTTTTCAAAAACTTAAATTTGCATGTTATGTTATGTTGAAAATGTTACCATTTTCCTTTAGACATGTCAGTTGAATCATATTTTCAATTTTGGTTCTGCATCAAAACTTTATTCAAACAGAAAATGTGATTTTTTTCCAACATTTTTTTCTTTTTCCATGCTTAAGCGTCGACACTTTTTCTAATCTTTTTATTTTATTATTTTTATTTTCTGCAACTTACACAGACTGATGAGGGTAGCTATAAGTCGAGCACTTTCTTTATACAAATCCTTTTTTAAATTTGGTTTACTTAGAGTCAAGGTATATTTACTATTAGGTAACGTGGTGACAGCTGCTCTCTTTCGAGGATACAAACATTTGACAGTATGCCTGCAAACGATGTCGAAAAAAATTGTGTATCGCATGTTTTTTTTATGGTCTTCTTGATTTCGTTTTAATTATTTTGCGAAAACAATTTCTTTGCTGTCATCTGAAACAATAACAAACGAAGAGTGTTTATCTAGCGCTTGTCTCTCTGAGAGCGGAGAGAGAGAGGTGAAAAAATGATTGTATCCTCACCACATCGGACGACGTCACCTTTATATTAAGTCCACCTTGCTTAGAGTTTGCTGTCAAAGATTTGTTTGAGTTTGAGCTAAAATAAAATTTACGGAAAAGAGGGAATTTGTCAGGTTTTGCAAGATTTGCAAGCAGAGAGAAGATATAAAATAGAAGATGGACTGGTCATGGATTCGACCTGAGTCGCTGAAGCCGCAGGCGCCTCCGCGAATCGAGCACTACATTCAGCCGGTGAATGGAATCGTTCAACCGCCTGTGATTCCCCCGTCCTAACGGCCGGGACGACTAACCAATGTCCTGGACAGCCTGAAGAGTGCGCTGGGGATTATCTGGAAGAGTCGCCTGTCCTACTACTTCCGATACCCCGTAGATGCCGTCAGCCTGGGCATACCCGACTACCACAATGTGATCAAATATCCGATGGATCTGTCGACAATCCGCAAGAGATTAGAAAACAATTACTACTGGCAGGCTGACGAGGCGATGGACGACTTCGAGCTGATCATCGACAACTGTCTGGAGTTCAACGAGGAGGGCACGGAGGTGCATTCGGCGGGGAAGGAGTTGAGGGAGGCATTCCACCAGAGATTGGACTTGATTGATATGACAAATGAGGTGGAGATCGTGCCACAGGCGGGATCAAGGAAGCGAAAGGCTCAGACAACATCTTCATCCCCGGTTGACGAGGGTTTGACTCACACTAGACAACAAAAAACTAAGTTTGAATATGACGAGTATCAGGAGGAACCCGATCCTGAACATCCCGACTGTTATGGCGAATCTGATTCCAAACCTGGACCCGAAACCGATTCTGGACCCGAACCCGAGCCCGACATCGAAACTGTTGGTGAACCTGTTATTGAATACCAGCCAGTTTTTGAGCCCGAATCCCAGCCAGAATTCGAGTCTGAAGCCGAGCCTGAGCCCAAACCGTTAACAGATCTGGAGAAATTGCAGCTGAAAACGGAAGAGCTTCTCAAATATCAAGAGTATTCCATTGAGAAAAGCCACTGCGAATATCTGCTGAGAGTCTTAACCAAACGAAAACGGGCCCATCACAATTGGCCCTTCAATAATTGGGAACTTTGGCCCATTTATTGCCAGAATGAGAAGTTTTCTAGTACCGAAGTCGAGAAATTGGACTGGACAATTTTGGGCGAGAAACTGGCAAAGAACCATTTTGATGGTTTGGAACACTTCGTGACGACCATGCGACAAATGTTTCAAGATGCTTTGACTTGTTTTCCACTCGATGAGCTTTTAATTGATGCGGTTAATAAGACGGACGAGGTACTCGAATCATATTTGGATGAATGCCGCGATTCGATTAAACACATGAGGGATGCACTATACAAAGAAATTGATTACTTGGATTACGAAATGACCGACATTTTGGAAGCAAATGTCGACGAAGAAGAAAGTAAAGCACCATCTCCGGATAGTGAGAGCGAATTATTATCGTTTTCATCTTAAATTCAAATAAACCGCCAAATGCATGTCGTCTTATCTTACAGCATCGTATTAACAGTGCCCTTTTGAGTGTAACAGCAAGGCAGCCAACAGCAAATGGTAACATGATCTAAATGTTGTCTTCCTGATACAGCACTACGTTAACATAAAATACATAATACAATTGCACTTTATACAAATAAACTAAACGAATTTAACGACATTTATGATTTATGATGATTTAAGGTGAAATACTTTTTAGGGGGTCTCCACTAGTTTTTTTTTTTTATTCAATATTGAAATTTTAATGAAAAATTAACAATATGCACAATGCAACGATGCAAAAGCTCATTTTGCATTAAAAATATCGAAATTTAAAAATTCTATAAAAAAAAACTAGTGGAGACCCCCTAAAAATGCTTTCACCTAAATTCATCATAAATCGCCCTTTGTTTTTAATTTTTTTTTATTTTCATGCTGACACCTGCTAATAGACTGTTACCCGATCCAGGGGTGCTTGCGTGCAGCACCAGTACCAACACCTCCTTATCAGTAGGGTTTCCGACCTGGTAATCCACTATCGACCAGATTTTCACACTATGACAAATTCTGGCGATAGCCCACAGCGAAAACGCCTATAAGCAACCATGTCTGAGCAGACAAAGTTTATGGTATGCTCTAGCAGACAATCGCGGCGTCTTGATTCTGGATTCTCAGCTGACTGCAGGAAACTATTGCTGGGAGTCCGTCAAAGAATTTACCTTGGCTCTGCTATTACTGGAAGTAATAAAATGTCAGCCTTGAGATTAAGCGAAGAATTACTTTTGTTAACAGGTGCTTCGTTGGACTCAGTAGGCAAATCAGAAGTATAGCCCTCTCTTGACAGAAGAAGACAACACTCCCAACACTGTTGGGGTGTTCGAGAGGAAAATACTGTACCGATCGTATCTGGTGGAACTTACAGCAGTATGTCATCTATATATGTCGAAGAGCTCTCAGTCGAATGAACACACAGTGACTTCGCTTTATGGGTCACGTGGTACTTATGAAAGAGGAAGCTTCAGCTCGTAAAGTGTTTGATACGATAGTAGGCGGACAACGGAGGAAAGGAAGACTCTGGAAATGTTGGCAGGACCAAGTGACTGAAGCCCTGTCAACCCTTGGAGTTACCAACTGAAAGGGACGCGTGAAGGCAATTTGTGCATCAGGCCATTCCCCAATATGGGATACTTGTATTAATATTAATAATAATGACAACATTAAAACACAACTTGTAAATTATTATGTTTCTATTATCCATTTTTTTTTAATTTATATACATTACCGGCATACATGAAATTATATCTGGAAATACATAATGCACGATTGGAATGGTATTGTATGATTCCACAAGTTGCTAGATGTATCACATACAGCAATTGTTCTTTTTGTTTTTATTTTTTAATTATTAGAATTGTTTGTTTTTACGTACGTATGCTTTTTGATATTATAATAATGTATGTATATATTTACATTTGAGAATAGTTATGTCCTCGAATTACTTGTATGTCCATTTCAAATTTTCCATTATACAAATAATACAAATGCTCTTTTTTTATATTCAAATATAAATATCTAATTTAAGCTAATAGGTATTCGGTGTTTTTATTAATTTAAAGTCTTATTTATGTATACTTATTTACGAGTATGTGTGTATGTGCCTGTCGCTGCTGGTAGACCTAAGTGGGAAGCAACTCGTTGCGAAAGGTTATGGTTCGCATAACTAATCTCGGAACAAGTGAAGATGAGCTTTCCACTTTTCTTCATTATTGTTCAGTGGGAGAATTATTTTTTCTACTTTTTTAAATAGATATTTTAACCTTGACGCATTAATTAATTAATAAATATTTCCATACATTTTTTTTTATATTACAAAAGCGTGTTGGTGTCTTCTCAGGATTTGGATGTGCTGGATAGAGGTAGGGCCAAAGAATAGAACACAGGACATAATGGAAGTGCTTGAATTTTTAGAAACTTCTATAGCTTAAAATAGCATTGTATTCTCAATAGATTATCATCGACTTGGTGTTGCCGGTGAAGCAGACGGTATGCCTATGACACTTGCGGGACCAGGGCCATGAGAAACACATGTCCCGGGTGTGCTCACTACTATGCCTATAGTATGATCCGGTTTTTTTTTCGTTGTTATCGGGGACCGAGTCAAGGGATCGACAGTTATCATATGTTGTACTGCCATATTCATTGTTGACTGTGGCGCCCCTGGCATCTTTCCCATTCCGATTGTGGATAATTGCGATTGGGATGGCTGTGATGGCGGTGGTGCACCTGCTGAAGCAATAATACTTACGCCTGGAGGTGGCTGCATTCGAAGATGTGTGGCAGGGGGACCCAAGGGACCTGCCGATGGTGGCGGTATGGGACTCGGTTCTTTTCCTCTCAGATGAGCTGCAGACTGTGCTGCATAGATGCTTAAAACCTTATGACGCTCCTCAGCTTCTTGACGAAAAGCAGCCTCCATTAGGGGGTTGTATCGCAAGATTGGTGCATAGGGGTCCCGGTATGGATCAATGCCCCAAGCTGGAGGACCCGATGGGGGAAAATGTGTGAGTGGCCCACCGACTCCTAATGTAGGTGGCATCATGTTGCGAGAAAGATGAGGCGCTGATGACGGTAGTCCATGCGAAGATCCATGCCGACCCGTAACCATGAAATTAGCATGATGATGAGCTGCTGCCACGGCTGCATTTGCCTGCGCCGCGGCCAACGATGAGGTATGATAACGCGGGTCCCCGACGCCACCGGCCGCCGATACACGCATAAGAATCACCTCTTGTTCTTCTTTTGAACGTGGATGTTCCTCTTTAATGCGAATTTCGGTATTATGTTCACCAATGCTACGATGAGGAGATCGATCCCGTGGCGTTGATGATGCTACAGCCGCTGCCTGCTTATTACTCTCGTTGATGCGTTGTTGCTGCAGTAATCTTTCACGTTCAATCTCACGTCGCTCTATTTCACGTCTCTCACGTTCTTTACGTTCACGTTCTCGTTCTCTCTCGCGCTCCAGCTGCTCACGCTTTAATTTTTCTTCTTTCTCTTTTCGTTCGCGTTCTTCACGTTCTCGTCTCTGACGGTCACGTTCCCTTTGTTCTCGTTCTCGTATCTCACGTTCACGTTCACGTTCTCGTTCTTCTGCTTCGCGACGGGCATTCTCTAGCGCAGGATCGGACTTAATAGTCCAGCCACTTGGTCCAGCTGCGGCTTGAGGATGGTACGACACAGATCTTGGAATAGAACTTGTTCTGAAAAATAAAATATTAAAAATGTTACTTTAGCCTAGTTAGGTACATTTACGTAGAAATACAACTTTGAGTGTGTAAAAAAAATCCATTAGTTTGTAAAAAGTAATCTATTTCTCGCGTTGTAAAATTCCGATCGGGTTACACTAAACGGAAAAAGGAAAACATTTTTCTAATAGTTTTTTTTGATTAGTAGATATGTTTGACAGTGCGACAAAGATGATAACCACCAAACAGAAAATACACCATATTATATTTTAATAACGGTAATAATATGTAAATATCGTAAAATCTTTGATAGAAATGGTTGAGAAGCTTAATTGTGAAAAATTATTGTTTACTTTCTAAATTTTTTTTTCAAAACAAAAAAAACCGACTTCATTTTTACACAACGCAATATCGTATACATTTAACTTTTTGCCTCTTTAAAAAATCACGGGGCTTCGTGCATGAAAATCGAAAACGGACTTTTTTCCGTGCGGGCCCGGGCCTAAGCTAAAAGCCCGAAGCCCGGTAGGCCCGAAAAGTCACGATTTAACACATACTTTTCAAATCGCTTGATAACAAAATTTCACTTATGTGACGAAGAAAAATGAGAAGAGAAAAAGCTTAAGATGTAGCTTGCAGAAAAGGCTCAAAAATACTATTTTTGTCTGAAGAAAAATAATGAAATAATAATTTAAAAAAAAAATATTTTTTATATAGTTATATCGGGTCGGGCCTCTTGAAATTTGATCGGGCTCGGGCCGGGCCGGGACTCTTAAAAATATCCTTTCCTCTAGTTTTTCTTTTTAAGTTCTGAATAGTTAAATGAATGAATTAATTGTCATGTCTGGTTAAAAAAAGCTTAGAAAAAGTGAATTTTTGATCATCAAAGTAATTTTACCTATTTATATTTTTAAGATTAGATATTTCCTAAAATGTTCCATTTAAAAGTAATTAGATCGGAGATGGCTTTGTTTGTTTGTTTTCAAAAGGGACAGCATACAACTTTGAGCTTGTCTCGAAAACTTGAAAGTTTGATAATTAAGTATGTGTTAAACAGAATTGCTTACCTCCATGCATCTAAATGTCCACCCAATGCCATGTCACGTCCATAATGTGTCAGACCGCCGAAACCAAACGATCCCACATATCTGCCAAATGGGGAAACTGATGTCCCTGCCAGAGTTTGACGACATATTAACATAAAAGGTTTGGTAACTTACTCTTGCTTAACTACAACTTACCGATATGGCTGGGTGGTGCTCCAATAAAACTCGCTGCCAGAGGTGAAGTTTCAAATGGCAATCTCCCGTACGTCGCTGCTGGAGTCAGTTCCCCTGATCGATGAAGTAAATGCGGTGACGTTGTATTTAAAGTTAATGCCGAAGAGGTTTTCATGCCAATTACAGATGATGATCCACTTGCTGTCATCATATTTCCATTAGTAACTGAAGTGGTGGCGTTGCTTGCAGGTATGCCTCCGGTGGCAGATCCACTGGGCATATTGACTCCATTGCTTATTGAACTAGACGTCCCCGAGTTGACACTAATACCGCAACTACTATGACTTGTACCCACAATTGACACAGAACACACAGATTTTTCAGAATTTTGCTTGTTTTGGTGATAGTAAATTTCCCACGCAATGCGGACATGCATTGCATTCCAACGTCCAGTTTTCTAATTTATAAATGGACAATAGATAATATGAGTAGTTAGAGTTTGTACGCTTAGCTGCTCTTAATTCCCAACATATCACGCGTTGCGGGATCTTGGAAAGGTAAAAATCAATAGTATGTAATAATAAAATATTGAATACTGAATGCATCAAATTGTTCATTTTTAAATTATTCGAAAGTTTATGGAAAGAAAGTACTTAATATTTCAAGATTATTACATGATGTAAAAATAACAAGTACTTAAGGGGTACATCCACATGTGGATGAAACTTCATACTAATTCCGAAACTTTTTAAGGAATTTTAAAAAAAGAAGAAAATAAAACCATAAATAAAATTTTGGGAATCCAAAATTGGGAAGAAAATATTAGGAATTTTAAACTAAAAAAATAT
Organism: Drosophila recens; assembly: GCA_037043495.1. Lineage (NCBI taxonomy): Eukaryota > Metazoa > Arthropoda > Insecta > Diptera > Drosophilidae > Drosophila > Drosophila recens. The sequence continues at coordinate 127,688 of JBAMBJ010004536.1, forward strand.
TCTGGGTACAAAAATGATGAAAACAAATTGGGAAAAGTATCTTTGCTTTTCCTGTCATTGAAGATACATAGGCCGGAATAAAAACTATCAATATATGAAAGTGTAGACAACCGTCTTAAATCTCTACTCAATACATACGACCAACACAAAGATGAACAAATTGTTGATTTTTTATATAAGGTGGCGATGTAGATTTGAAATAAAAGGTTCAAATAAATATCACATGCGCTGGCAATCGAAGTCCTGATTTTGAAATAAATGGTTCGACAAGTGTTGTCTTTTTGCTAATAAACGGGAAAAGCCGAAATCGCGCGATTTTTAATAAAATATTTTTGATTTCGGCTTTTTCTAATTTTTGTTTTCCCAATTTTTGTTTTCCTAATTTATTTTTCCCAATTTTTTTCTTCCTAATTTTGTATTCCTTATAACTGGTTAATTTTCTTATTCTGACTAATATATTTCGACATTCGTAAATATTATATAGTAGAATCCACGTGGATACACGTTTATAATTTTTCTCGATTAAGAGCTGTAAAATTAAAAAAAAAACAAAAAACAAAATAAAAGAGCGGAACATTTGAGTGCACTCGGCAGTAATATATCCTGGATATACGCACGTAGATGCTGCTCGGTTTGGTTGAACAAACTACGACTCAAACCTACGACCCCACGCACACGGACTTGAATGTCAGCATAAGACCAATGCACGGATTGATCTGATGCATACATTCAAGCAGACAATGCAAATAAACGGAAAGTATTAACTAAGTTCCCGACTATAGGATACCCGTTACTGATTTTAATAAATTAAAAATATTTTTTATTGCATGCTTTTAGGCATTTAAAATGCTTAAAAGCTTTAATCAGTCATTTTGCAATTAGGTTTTGCTTTTAATATTTTAATTGTATTGGTTATGTTACAAATTTGAATGTACGGATTCCACACTTACCAAATAAAAGAAATTTTGTTATTGTTGTTAAAAAAGTCATTACCACCTTTCTATATCAGATATTATAACGGTTTAGTAATATGATAGGTAATAATAGTAGTTAACGTTAATTATATTAATTAATTATATTAATTAATATTAGTTAATTATATCCTAATATCTTGAAAACTGTGCGTGAGGTGGCTTTTCGCGATTTACAGAGGCGGAAGAGGGCGTGGCAAAAATTTGAAGCAAACTTGACCTGCGTAAGGTTTATATAAAGCTGTGTGCCAAATTTTGTTGCTCTAGCTCTTATAGTCTCTGAGATCTAGGCCCTCACACGGACGGACGAACAGACGGACATGGCTATATCGGCTCGGCTGTTAATGCTGATCAAAAATACATATGCTTTATATGGGCAGAGATGCTTCCTTCTCCCTGTTACATACATTGCAACGAATACAATATCCCCTTTTGCTTATTTTTAAAGTAACGGGTATAAAAAGTTCTGCATCCAACTCGCAGACACTCATATTTCGCATGCCGCCCACCTTAAGTTTGACCACCCCGCTACTTAGGCTGATGCTGACAAGCTCGATATACATTTATCACATCTGGCAGAGTAAATATAAAATGAATTAATTAATCATTAATTCTACTTGCTGTCAAACACACACAGTGCGTGTCAATATCTTCACTATTTATGGCTTAATCGTGTTAAAAGTTGGTGATTAGTTTCAATTTATGATTCACCTGTCGGTATAAAAAATGTATCATTCGAAAAAAAAATAAACCCGCTCAGGGCATAAAATTAAATGTCATCTCAGTGTAATTCGAATTACGCAAACCACAGTGGACGTAGCAAACTTTAAAAATAAAATGGTATTGCCTGCCTTATCAGGAGTTCACTCTTTAACATTGCTGGCTATAGCTTTTACCATCTCTGAGATTTGCAGATTTGCTCTTAAGAAAAAGCTTAAATTAAAAAAATTAAGTTCTACAATGGAAAAAAGTTTTTTATCTGTCTTACCATATGTATTAAAAGAGTGGGTTTGGTTCAAGTTAGAATCTGGCTGTTACATAGTATTTTTTTTAGTTGTTTGTCACTTCAATACCTATTATGCAGTTGTATATATTCACATGTAAAATGAATATCACACAATTTTGAACCCTTCGGTCACAGAATGGATAATGCTCCACATAAAATATTCAAAATACAAAATATGGCTCGGCTTTTGCTTTAAAGGAATTCAGATTTAAATATTAGGTTATTGTTCTTACCTTTGGAGCAAAAGAGGTTAAATGGTTTGGTGGCATAAATGGAGTTGGCCCACCCAATCCAGCTTGCAGAAGCCCTGCCGGGCTATATCCGGTATACCCAGGGGGCAGTCCGATGCCTCCACGGTAAAACTGGGGATCAACAGCTGGTATTTTGGGAATGTCTTTAAATAGTGGTGGTGGAAAAATCTGTGCTGAGGTTGGTGGTGTTTGTGGCAGAATAGTGTTAGCTGACGACATAGGTGCAGCAGACAACATTTGTGGATGCTGATGCAGGTGCGTATGCTGATGTTGATGGTGGTGCAGCTCTTGCCGCAAGTATGTCGACGAAGATGTGGGTGGAGGTTGGGCTAAGCCAGAGCGATCCAAAAACCGACTATCGAGCTCGCGGCGCAATAAGTCTGCCTGGTCATCTAAATTTAAAAGAATCATATAAGAATTAAATATAAGTTGTAAAAAACAGCAACCAGTGGGAACTATTTATACTTTTGCTAGGCTGAAAAAGAGATTCTGCCGAAAAGGGATGAGGAGTGGGTGTAGCTGCACTGGACACCGTTGGTACAGTGGATTGTGTAGTCCCCGCAGTGGTGACCAATGATGTAGTCGTTGTCGCTGTGGTCATCGATGCAATAACGGCTGATGTGTGAGACGTGATAGATGCAGGCGTAGTTGAAGATGAAAGCGTCGGTGCTAGTGAAGTGGCGAAGAACGTGTTCTGAAAGTTGCCAGGCACACTGCCAGAGGAATGTACCGCGTGTGGTGAAAATGCATTTCCAATAGCTCTTGATGGTGTACCAGGGGCTCCCGAGGTCAGCGGTGAGGGTGATGGCCGAACGTTACCAGTAGACACAATAGGAACAGATGATGTGATTCCTGTTGTTGGCATAACGGAAGGGCTGAAAGTAAATAATACTTTACTTAATACTTTATACTGTTGGGGTCTAAAATATTATACTTTAACCACAGCGCTGTCTTTGAAGAAAAGTTAGTCATACTAGGACTGGTAACTGCTAGAACCGAATGAGTCGACGTTGACAATGTAGACGATGATGAAACAGACGCCCCACTAGAAGGTGTCGAAGGCATAAGGCTGCAAAATTGCGGTCCTAAACTGATGCTTTGAGATCCACCAGCCATAGATACGGTATTGCTTGGGCGTGCGGTTGCTATGCTACTAATGAATAAAAAATTTCAAATTATTCTTCTTGGCTTGTATTTTAATAGGTTAGGGAAAAAGAAATGTCGTATTTTGTCAATAGATGGCGACACTTAAACATATCTTGTATTGTACTAATCGCATCTGTGCTACAAGTGTTTTTTTTTTGACAGTATTGTGATCGTACGGTTCAGTCTCAAGTTATAGCGCGTCAAAGATGGAGTCCACCAAGCAAGAAACTCGTAATATTTTACGTTTTTACTACCAGAGAGGTAAAAAGGCAACGAAGGCGGCCGAAAAAATTTGTGAAGCTTAACCAATAAAATCGTCGAAAACATCCAAGTAGACCGTCGATTGGACAGGAATTGGGTATAGATAATTATATAGTATGTTAAATAAAGCGTCAAGTTTCGATCACAAATACGACATTTCTATTTCCCCAACCCATTATAAAACTAATTCTAAGTCCGCTAGCGTTATGAGCAAGATATTATTAAGTCGGAATCAAACTAAAACGAACATCGATTCCGGTACGTTCCGAAAAAACCTTTGGACCAACAAACGATCTAAGATTTTCTCCAACTGTGCGACTCTGCGAAACAAGATCCCTGGGGCAAGGCATATAAAACGGTGGTCAAACGAATTTATGCCAACAGACAAGAATCCCCGAGCGATACCACGCGACTTAAGGAGATTCTAGAGAAATTTCTTCCACACAGGGAAAACAGTCTTGAATCCAGAAGCGGCGTATTGTGCTGGGCCTTTCAACAGCTTCTTCTGAAGTTGAAGCTTTCGCCGATGACGAAGTGCTCGCAGTTGCGCGGAGGATAATATCACCTGGCCCAGACTCCATAAAGAACAGTGCCGTGAAACTGGCAATCAGTTCGACCGGGAATTTTACATATACGCAAATACGCAAATTGCATAAGCTGCTCCAATGGGCCGATTTGCCTTATTAATGCCATAGGCAAGGTACTGAGCGGCTTATCTGCTTGAAATTAGAAGTAGCTATCAGTAGAGTTTGCGGGCTTTGACCACACTAACCTGGCTTTCCGAAATCATTCTCCACTATTGAAGCAAAGACAAAAGAAGGTACCGTATGGAAAGGTGAATTCAACCAATATCGCCTCATTTCTACGCTGAATATTAGCAATGCGTTAACACGGCAGACTGGGGAGCATCCTCGACGCGCTGAGCAGTTTTGGGATCCCGCCGTACCCTTTTGCACTGGTGAGGAACAAATAACTGAGATACTCTACCGCGGGTGGCCTCTGTAATGAGCCGGTATGTATGACAGAGTCCAGTGAATGGCATTGCGAATCGGATATGCGGATGATGTCGCGCTCGTAGACGTTGCTAATCCTATGCAGAGTAGCCTTGACCCCGACCACTGGAAAGTGATGCTAATGGCGTTATTGCTGGGCACCTTGTTACTTTTACATGCCTGTCTAACCACAGCATTAAAGAAGGAGCCGAGGCTCGCAGGTGGACAACTCATGATCCCCTTAACATGCTAGCCGCGGTAAGCAGTGTAATATAAGGCTGCGGGAGGAGACAATCCTGCAATAGGAGCAGGAATATAATGGAAGCTGGACGCACAGACTCATCCCTGAGCGGAAGCCATGTCAAAAAGTGCAGGTTGACTTCCGCCTGGCCCAAGTGCTGACCGCGCATAGTTGCTGTTCGCTGTTGCTTGTCCGCTGGCAAAAGCGGAAACTTGAAGCAGCACATAATATAAGAAGGACCCCTGAGTATTTCGTTGCCACGATGATGGCAAATTGCTATCAGCCGTTATGAAACAATTGCGCCGACGAGAAAGAAACGGAGCGGAAACCTTATAGTGCGACTGGGTTATTTCCTTGTTGTTCTTCACACGAGCGTAATTTTTATACCCTGTGCCCATTGAAAATGGTCAAAAAGACCACATCGGACCACAATATCATATATGTAGCTGTCATAGGAACGATAAGTCGGAAATCAAGTCTTGGTATGAACAACTTTTTTGTTTTTTGAGATATCTAAGCCAAACTAAATGTAGGATATTCCCATACACCACCAAGTTTGGTAGAAGTTAGACGACTATATCATACAGCTGCCATAGGAACGATCAGTCGAAAATCATGTGTTAGTACAAAAAACTTTTTTGTAGCTTAAGATATCTGAACCAAACTGACACAATATGCATATGGGATGGTCCAATACATGCTGACCAAATTTGGTCAAGGTCATATAGCTGCCATAGGAACTATCAGTCAAAAATCAACTTTTAGTACGAAAAACTTTTTTGGAGTTTGAGATATCTGAACCAAACTGACACAATATGCATATGGAATGGTCCCATACATCCTGAAATTGGAACAATTCGGCGTGCGTAAAGGCGTACATGGGCACAGGGTATCTTGCAGTCGAGCACACTCGACTGTAGCCGCAGCGGGGGTAGGCGAGCGAAGCAAGCAGGGGGCGGTCGGTGGACCCACCAGTGTCTAGGTTGCATTAGCCATTACCTGCTCAGGTTTGGCTATGGAAGCTCCCTACACTGCAAGGCTGCGGAAATGTGACAGAGGGAACGAAGCATATCATTTTTGCCTGCAGGCGTTTGATCGACTTAGAGATGATCTCTGGTGATCGGCGGGTCGTCAACTGACATCCAGAACGGGGGGGACGATGATGTTTGACGGCATTCAACAATTATTTCCCCGCCACCATGGAAGAACTCCATAGACGCGAGCGTCACTGAAGAGAGTCAGCAAAGGAGCAACCTTTGTCTTTGAAAAAGCAATGCTTTGCGGCAGTTTCGCAGGGACACGCAAATTTTAATGATTCCATCAATCACTGCGGACGAAAGTCCGCGCTATTGACGAAAGCAGCACGAAGGCTGCGAAAAGCGACTAGAAATATATGCAGGAAGAATGGAAAATTTGCTATAACTGTCCGGTCTGGTCGAGTTATATACCGATCGAAAGGTATCAATTTAACATAAAAATGGTTCGTGAAATAAACAGGTGTAAGTGAGAGGGTCAAAATGTACACGATCGGAGCAAATGGGGCCGTTGGAGCTTTTTGGTTAACTTTTTTAATTTTTTACTATTCTTATCAAAAATGCGTCGAATGACACCTTGATCATCAAAGTCTAACAACTGGTTGAAAAGATAATTAAGTTGGGAATTTTCAGTCACCCTCCAAAAATGAGATGAAAAGTCAGTCCGTTTGTCTGTTTGTGGGTTTGTATCAAAGCGTTGAAATAGGTTAAATGTTTGAAACGTTTGTTAAACTAGAAACGTTTGTTCTACAACGGGAAAACCCGTTAAAATTGAAACCCCCACCCTATCCAAGCGATACAAGCTACAGATATATTCTATTTATATGGCATTTAAAAGGTATTTTAAAGGGCTCTTAGCATACCTATAAACTAAAGTACATAGGTTAAGGGATACAGGTAACATAAGGATTTTTACCCCACATTTGGACGGACTTAGAGAAAACGCCTCAAAGATTTTTTTTCACATTTCACTATATTGTAAAATGTTAAATTTCGCGTTTTTTGGTGTATTAAACATAACTTTCAGCCAGGGGGTTTGAAAGATATTACCAGTTAGCTGAATATATACATTTTACTTAAAATTGGAATAGGACAGCAGCAACAAAGTGTCGTAGCAGCCAGAGCTTGAGAGTGCTGATAGCTTTTGCGCTAGGCAATTGTGTTTGTAAAAATAATCTTTTTCTGATAATGAAAACAAAAAATATTTATATTCTTGAGAAAATTTATTATTGAGAAGAATATTGCTTACAAGAGAATTGACCTTCATACTTGTGCATTGCAAAACGAACCAGTGTTGCCAAATAGTTTGTTTTTGCTTGTAAGAATGCAGGCTTTAATTAGTTTAGTTTAGTTTAGGGTATACATATACATAAATACATTCGGGCAGGCAATTTTAATAAACCAAAAGAAAATTAATAAAGTCCTGTATCCAAAGTGGCACAATTGAATTAAATAACTTTTAATTCTCTTTGCTTGCCGCTTAGACACAAAGGCACACTGATTGGCACACAAAATGATGAAAGTTGGTGAGCAGTTTAGCAGTGATTTGAGGTCTTTTGGAATTACGCACCACGGTAAGCGTGCAAGTTTTTAAAATTAACTTGATCTACCTGACATTATAATGAGCCAACATTTAAAATTTGGTAAACATGGATTTAAAGCTAAACTTAATAGATAGATTAAATATATTATTAAAAAAAAACCTTTAAAGAAGGTTTTTATTACGGTAATAATGAGCGTAACGGGAGATTGACATATTTTACTGATTTTCTGCCCTTTATAGCAATAGTCCCTGAGACCTAGGTGTCAATTCGGCCAGACAGACGGACATGGACATATATTTTGTGGGGTTTGCCATGCCTACATTAATACGCATTTCGGGACGAAATTTAATATATTCTGCAGGGGCATAATAAACCGCGGAAGACCTTTAAGACATTTAAACATAAAAATTCATGATTTGTGGTCTATCGATTAATTATTTCGGTATTATTGCCGAATTTTGGGGCATTAAATGCAGAACTACAGTTTTATTTTTCACCTGATAAAGCATAGTCAAAAAACTAAATTAAATTACCTCGCATAATTGCCTAAAACCGAATGCAAAATCATAAACATGCTTTATGAACTATCTGCATTGGCTTTAAGACGTCTTTCTTTCTTAAACTATGTGATATATATACATATATATATACAAATATAACAAGTACCTGTAATTTATGTCCCGATCTCGGCTAGGGCTTTCGCTTTTAGGCGAAAGATTTTTTTGGATCACAGATGATGACGCTGTTAGAGGCGTATTTATTGACGACGTTGGCATCGCGGTCATTAGATTTTGTACAGTGACAAATGAAGGGTTCGTGGTGCCCATAGACGTAGTGGTACTGCTGCGCAAACCCGACTGATGGGTCGGCGCTGGTGGTGCAAACTGTGGATATGAAGTCATTAATTGTGGAAGATGTGAGGAATATCCAGATTGCGCGAGCATTTGCGTTGGTGCTGATGATAATAATTGCGAGGTAACCATTACTCCAGTTACGGCGGGTGATAGTGTTGCGGTTGTTATGGCTGGCCCCGTTGTTGATGCACCAAAAGCAGCTGCCGGGTATACTGATAACTGATGTGGATGACTCGTGTTAACCAAAGGTACTGTCGTTGTCGTTGTTGTAGACGACATTCCCACAGACTGACCCGCAGCATTACTGCTAATCACATAGCCAAGTGGCGTCGCTGAACGCAATCCTGATATCCCATTAACGTTGTGCTGTGATGTAGCTGTACTTGTTACTGGTGCTTTTAGGGATGACGTTGCCGGCGACTCGCGACTGTTGCGTGTATCGGAGCGGTGGGGCGAAGATAAAGTGTTAGGCGCCACTGTTGGTAACACTGAAGGCAGGTATTGTCCATGCGAAATGCTATTATATGGTGCATATAATGAATAATTCGTATAAGGTGTACGGTATGGCGTCGCTTGAATTAGCATAGGTAATCCCGCACTCAAATGGGGCATTGACGGAGGTCCACTATGAAAAACCAATGATGATCCCGCAGTTCCGACAGGACTACTTCCTGTATTAAATGACGATTTTGTGATACCAGAGGCAACAGACGCAACGGAATTGCTGGATGTATTTGGTGGTAAGTTCATAGGGATAGGAAGTACCTTACTCCCTAAATGTGGAGAAATGCAAGATAAAACCGCTGATGTTGCGCAGCTTATAGGTGGATATCCAGGGAGAAATCCGTTAGCAACTGTAGTGGTTGACATCGGCAAGGAACCAGTTGTGTTTTTTTGCAAATCTACGGGAATAGATGTTGAGATTCCCCCGTCATTGCCAATTATTAATTTATCCATTGATTTCACATTGGTGGCAATTAAGACACTGGATGCTCGCTCGCTAAACGAACTACCTTGTAACTGTGCAACCGTGACTGGTGTTAAAGGAGTACTAGGCAACAAAGGCCTTTGTGCAACATTATCCGTCCCCAGTAAAGTTACCATCTTGGTGCTTAAAGGAATTTCCGGAGCAGCTGCAGACGAAGTCTGTCCTAGTCGACCTTGGCCAGCAGATGATGTTATATGTGAATCGCAACCAACAGATGCACCCACATTAGTTACCTAGAAAAATACTGATATAGTGAAAATACAATAAAGAAACGATATCCTCGGCACGCCGAGGATTTTATAGCCTTGCAGAGCCCTTTATTCATTTTCAACAGATCGATCCTGTAGTATAAAAGGACAATGTTATCAAAATTTAGCCAGTACGAACCAAATACATAAACTCTGAGTTTGGGTAAATTATTTTATGAAGTAAGTACTCCGATTTCCTCCACAGTTAAGGGATTAGATCGCATAGAAACAGACGGACCGATTAACATAATAATTAGCTCGTCTCCCTGATTTTGAATATATATAAGGTCTGCAAGGGTATAAAAAACAGCGAAATATGATAGCTTAACTTACTTGTGAAATAGAGGTTACTGCTGGATTATGCCGGGTTATGTTAATATCCAACGGATTATCTGTACTTGACATTGACTCTTGGTTATCACCGCTTTCAGTAATAGAGTTCGTTGATAAAACTGTATTTGTAACACCAAGATTACTTTGTAAACTATCAAAAGAGCCGCCGCTACCATTCTTCTTAATAATAGTAAGAGACCCAATTGGCTCTGTGCAAGTTAAAGTATTTGATACAGGGCTTCCTTCTGTAGCTGATAATGCAGTCGAAGAAGTCAAATCGCGGTCACCGGTCACAGATTCCATGCGAATAGTCTGCGCTTGCAAATACTCTGAGGATTTGCACGAAGATGATTGCCTGGGTGAAATACTCGCAGCATGGGTTGGCGTCGAAGGAAAGTCAAAAGCAATCACGTTTTCCGATTTCTGCACAAATATAGAAAATAACAATAGGTCTTTAATAACAATATGTTTGACTTTAAATTTTACATTTTTATGATACAAGTCTAAACATTTTTATGGTGTCCAAAATGTGTATTTCCCTATCCCATGGGATATGAAAAATGATTTCATAGTAGCCTTTTGGACACTACTGGTCTATAGTAATTTTTATTCGCATTTATCAGGTGTGTTCCACGAATCTCTAGAGGTTTTAAAACAAATGGGTCCTTAAATGAATATAGGATACCCGTTACTTAATTAAATAAATTTAAAATATTTTCTATTGCATGCTTTTAGGCACTTACATTGCATGAAACTTAAATCTACTACCCTTATGGTTAGGTCTTCTTTTTAATATATTAATTGTGTTGGTTATGTCACTAATTTGAATGTACGGATTCCACACTTGTCTAATAAACTTTGTTATTGTTATTGTTTAAATAACTACCCTTATGGTTGTCCAATCTGGTTGCGATTAACTAGCATAAAAGCTTATAATAGCTAACGTTAATTACCAAAAAATATACGTAATATTCCTTAAACGCTGCGTGGGGTAACTTTTCGCGATTTGCGGACGTGGAAAGTGGCGTGACAAAAATTTGAAACAAACTTGATCTGCGCGGGGATTATAGAAGTCTGTGTTCCAAATTTGGTCGCTCTAGCTCTTATAGTCTCAGAGATCTAGTCGCTTACACAGACGGACGGACGGACATGGCTAACTCGACTCGGCTGTTGCTAATCAAGAATATATATACTTTATAGGGTTGGAGATGCTTCCTTCTTTCTGTTACATACATTTCAAGCAATACAATATACCCTTTTACTTATTTTTTAAGTAACTGGTATAAAAACTATTTTAAACGTTTTTTTAAGCATTTTTTTAAAACATTTTTTATTTTTATCTTATTTAAAAGATGCGCTTAAACTTGTTAACATTACTCATTCTATTGAAAATGCCGCAACCGGGAGCATGCACCGGTGAGCAGCTTCAACAAAAAGAGCAACAGGGATAACAGCGTCGATGCTGACGGCTAACAGGAGCTTAACAGATCTCCATAATCACAATTAACTAATTGGTTACCTACGAGTCATTACAGAAACAACAAGACAAACATGCCATTGCATTTTATTTTGATGTTATATATTGCACAGCGCACAAAACGAAAATAAGTGAAGAGTATAGAAAACCAAACAAACATTTTTTCTATATATCAATATCTGTCGTCTCTCTCACGTCAGACTCTTTTTGACAGGTTCGCCAAGAGAGAGAGCGAATACATCACCATGTATAAATCCACCTTGGTTTCGATGCAAAATGAAATTTTGCAAGGCTGATTTAATTACTTTTTTAATAATTTGAAACGTTATCCAACACTACTTTCTATCAGGTATGTAAATTTTTGTCGATTACCATCACTACGTGTATCGGTATTCATTAAAAAATTTGAATGTGTAAAAAATGTTGATGAAAATAAAATTCTTCTTTGGATAAAATTTGGTGGTCATCATCAATCATCACCAATCGTCTAAATCATCGGTGGGCACAAAATTTTAACTTGGGAGCTCTACAATAACAACAACAGCAACAGCTACAACGGCAGCTGCAACAACAGCCCTTTTCGTGGCTACCTACTCTGTCGAGCTACCCAAAAGCGCCTCGACTCGAGCTACTTGCATGCGTCGTTGTCGCTAGCATGATCGCGAGCTATGCCTGCATTGTTATTGCCTCGACTCGACTCGAGCTGCTTGTGTGCGTTTTTGTTGCTTTTCATTGGAATCACAAAATGTCTCAACTCGAGCTGCCTGTGTGCGACTTCACGGCGCCGAAATAGTTAGGAGCTGTCACATAGCTCCCAGAGCCTATACTGCCCGTACCTGATCTAAATCGTAAGATATTTTCAAATTAAAGTCAGGAATGAAAGTTTTGGGTAATCTTCAGCACCAGTCGTCAGCATCATCGTCTGCCTACAGGATGGCGGCGACGTAAAGGGCACTGGAGGCGCACTAGCCCTATACACATTTATACAACTATATTCGTTTGATTCAACTTCGCCGTTTTGTTTTTAAGAAAATAAAGTTTCATGAAAAAACGAAAATCGTTTTTTTCCATACTCAACATGAAGCCAAACACGTCAAAAAAATCGGCTTTAAAAAAAAAAAACGATTGTATCGCGCTGAAATTTTTTTTATGTGCCTATATATGATTGGACTAGAGGGCACCAAAAACTTTTTTGCGATAGCAGCGCATTTTCCTGGTCAAGGAGGCTACTTTTCACCCCGCCTAGTTTGCCCTGACTCATTGAGAATCAACGTGTAGGCCAAACGGTTTAGCGTAGAAAGATGAAATTTTCACACACCATAGATGAGACAATTTCGTCGTGCAGCGAAATTCGACCTGTAAGTGCGTCAAATTCGGGGTCAAAGTTCGAGGAATCTCTTAGTATGAAAAACTTTATTGTTTATTAAGATATCTCAGCCAAACTCACAGATTGTATGTTTGGGACTGTCTCATACATTCTGACCAAATGTGGTCAAAGTCGGATGACTATATCATATAGCTGCCATAGGAGCAATCGGCTCAAAATAACCTTTAGTATGAAAAGCTTTGTTTCTTAAGATATCTCAACCAAACTATGTCATATTGGAACAACCAGATACAAATAAAACTTTAAAATCAAAAACTCTGTTGTTAAATGAGATATCCTAACAAAACTTACAGATAAGCTTTTCTTGCCAAATCTGACTCTATTTCCCGCCAAATCAGAAAATCTGACTTTTAGACAAAGTTCACTTGCAGGGAAAACACATTAAAACAGAAAGCGGTACCTAAATATTTTCTTTTTTCTATTTAAATTATTATAATTTATAAATTGTTAAGCCGGAAAACTAAATACTTTTCAATTCTGCGATCGTCGAGATTGAGGTCGGGGCCTCTTGGTTATACCTGTTACTTAAACAATAATTAAAAGGGGATATTGTATTTGTTACAATGTATGTAACAGGGAGAAGGAAGCATCTCTTACTCTATAAGTGTATATATTCTTGATCAGCATCCACAGCCGAGTCGATATAGCCATCTGGCCGTCCGTCAGTGTGAGGGCCTAAATCTCAAAAACTATAAGAGCTAGAGCCACAAAATTTGGCACACAGACTTCTATAAGCCCCACGCAGGTCGTTTGCTTCTAATCTTTGTTACGCCTCTTCCCGCGTCCGCAAGTCGCGAAAAGTCACCACACGCACCGTTTTTAGAATATTACGTATCCTACTTTATCGCAACCAGATTGGCTAACCATAACAGTACTAATGGCTGATTTAAGTTTCATGCAATGTTAGTCACTAAAAGCATGCAATAGAAAATATTTTTGATTTATTTAAATAAATAACGGGTATCCTATAGTCGGGAGCTCGACTTGCCTTTGTTCCTTTCCCACTTGTCTTTTACTATTCTCGATTTGATAAAACCGACACCTTGTTCAAAAGATAATTATATTTTAAATTTTAAGTGGCTTGTTTGTAGAGTTTGCTTAAATGTGTTCCGATCTTAAACCTAGAAACTTATATATATATGTATATATGACACATAACCATTAGCCAACAGGATTGGAAGATATTACCTGTTAACTGATTAAATACATTTACACTACTTGCCTACATGTAGATTACTGCTTGCATTAAAACGCTGTTCGAAAGCTTATCCGCTTTGGATGACAATTTCAAATTATGAAACTCTTGAATGAGTCTACAAGAGGCAAAACGGTTAATTTTAGACTGTCTATTGGCCCAAATGAACTTTCAGTTCCTACATTTTCACCACCCACCCACTATATCAGCTCCTGCACTAATTAAATTATTTCGTCTTTGTCTCCTTAAACGACTTTTTATACGGGTACACAGGTGCAGGAACTGGGATAGTGCAATTTAGATTTTTTTTTCTACTTAAGACTCTTTACTTGATATATGTGTTCCGTTATGTGATCCATGCAGGTCTAAAAAAAACCTGTCTGGTATACGAAGGAATAAACTAGCTTGAAGAATTAGAAATAAAACAGTCTTTTCCTTGGATCTTTCTCTGAAATTGAAAACTGAAGAGCTGCAGCTTCGAAGGGATCCTAAGTTTTATATGTTTTTCATGCCAAGCGTAGTTCATCAACATTTCAACAACAATACAATCGATATTTTCACAGGGACCGGACGGTACAAGCCCGATTCCGCCTCCGAAATGCTTCCATCGTCTGTTACATACATTTTAACGAAAACAATATACCCTTTTACTTATATTCAGGCCTGTTCTGAATTCCGAACGTTTTCAAAAAGAAAAAACGAAACGAAAACGAACGTTTTACTATTTGCTGTTTCAAACTCCGAACGAAATTAACTTGTTTTTCATTTCGAACTCGGTTTCGAAAAAGTTTCGATAGCAGTAAGTCATCGACCGTATCAGCTGTCGTTAAGAGGAAGAAATTGCTCAAATTACAACAAGCTGAGTTAATTTTTCAAAATGCCATCAGCTTTGGATATTGTTTGCTTGCAGGCCAAGCTGATTGACCTGTGAATGTGCATATTCATATTGACACGAAGCAAATGATCCAATTATGGAGAACCAGAGCTGTCATCAATTCAAAAATAAAAGCATTTAAGCTTCAATTTGTATCTTACATACGATTAGATTTATTTAAAACTCTTTTTTAAAATTTAATTAAAATATTTCAGGTTGAATATAGCAGATAGAAGCTAAATTAGACTAATACTTTGTTGTCCAATTTAGTTATTCAATTGAAGCAACTCTAGCAGCTTTCGATAGCAAAGGTTGGTATCGATAACAAAAATGAAAGTGGAATTCAGAACAGCTCGGTTTAGTCGTTGATGCTCGGTTTTGCTTTTCATGCAATATTTTATAGATGCTTATAAAAAAATTCTTTTAAAATATACTTCAACTATTTGAAGTTAAAGTAGTAATGTTAAATGTTTCTAAAAATGTTCAATATTATTATAATTATCAGTTTATAATTTTAGGTATTTATTTTAATTCTTTAAATAGCATTTACATTTAAAAACGGTGACTCTAAAGCACACGTTTTGAAAACGACAATTATTGTCGATTTTCGGAATTCGGAACAGCAATCAACTCGTTTTGTGGCAAATCGACTCGTTTTCGGAATTGAGAACAGGCCTGATTATAAGTTTAATATTAGCTTTGTTCAATTAAATATATTGATTGTGATCGATTACATTAAAAAAAAAAAAAAACGAGGGGTGCTCAAATTAAAAAGTATAGCAATTCAACAATGCCAAAAACTTAAGGCGAATCAACTTTTTTCCACTATTTTTTTTGTTGATAGTAATGTTATGCTTGTATCCGATATAGCCAACATAATTTTGTATGACTTTGGCGATTCTTTTTAGCATACTAGCAATAAGTTTGCGGCAAGTCTGCACTTAAATCCTATACCACGTTTTTCGTACAAATTTCCAAAATTCTTTAACATTTTGAAACGTATTTGTACCCATTCGACAGTTTAGGACTCCCCATTGGTTTTCAATTGGGTTTAAGTCCATTGACTTGGCTAACTTATAAGTTAACCTTGTTCTCCGAAAACCAAGTCATGACCAGTTTTGGGCGTGCTTTTGGTCGTTTTCCTGTTGAAAGACCCATCTCAAGTACATATTTTCCTAAGCATATGGGTGCAAGTTGTCTGTCAATATGTTTTTATATCCGAATTGGGTCATAGTATTTGTTATGTGATGTATCGGTTCAACGACATGCCAAAAAAACAGCCACAGACTATTACATACACCCGCCTCCGTGCTGAACCGTTTTCTTTGTGTACTGAAAATCAAATTGATTACTGTGGGGAATCGTAATTTATGATTCGTCTCTCCATAATATAATATCCCAGTTTATACCATGCCAAATGATTTAATTGACTCTACATATTAAAGTCTGGCCGAAGACTATAAAAATTAAGTACGAGGTCTAAAAAAAATACACCACGTAAAAGTCTTTTGACAATGCTGCAATCCCTTAAATTTTCCCCACGAAATTATATCCCTATATCTCATATACTATTAGAGTTACGAAAACTTGGCGATATGATCATAGCAAATTTCTCTTTCTCTCTGTATATATTTTCAGTCGCCTTTTGCACCCTTCGACACTAACGCACATTTATTTAATCTGAATTAGAGTTTTTTTTGGTCTGTGCGGCACTGTATTTAACTAGTATTCTTGATTTAAAAAAAAAAAAAAGGGTGTATTGTAGCATGAGTAATTGTCTAAAAATATTGCCTACAAAAAAAGATTAAAAAGTATATTAGCATTCGGAAAGTATTTCTGCACAGCTAGTCACTATTTTTTACTTCCGTAATGATTTCCATAGGGTTATTAGTTTAAACATACCTTATTTTCGCCTTGAGATTTATCACACTGAAATTAAAACCGAGATATATAAGCATATATATATTGTTAACAAAATTGATAAATACGTACGATATTAGTTAATTTGTTGTTGTTGCTACTGCAATGATCCGACATCTGCGCAAAAATATTTCACATTTAAATACATATTCCAAGAATTTATTAATTATATTTCAACTCACATCAATAAAACTTTCATTCAGATCGTGCTCCTTTTTAAGCAAAATGCTGGCCTCAATGACTTGTGCTGAGCCATTCGCGAAATCGGGAATCTTCAGCGTCAAGTCCGATGCTGTAGCAGCCATATCGCCTTCGTTGGATTCAAAAGTATTTAGCTGCTTTTGGTATGCAGAATATGTATTAGATTATATTTTGTGAAAAAAAGATAAGACTCACTTTGATTTTTGGGCATGAGGATGAGGACAGCATAACATTATGATGATTATTTACTGCAACTGTATCAGTTGATCTTGTGCCTTTTATGCTAATATATTCTGTAACTCCACTATTTGGTTGATTAGCATTGCTTGTGGAATTTTGCGTTTTGACACCGGTACATCCACTACCACCAATGTTATTTAGATCTTTGTGTGGAACAACGACACTCACGGATAGCGGCGATGGTCGCGTAACATCAGCCATGAGCTCTTCATTACCGTTCTCCATTAAGCAGGCACTACTGATAGTATTAACTGTCTCTGAGCTTGAAGCATTGCAGCAGTTGGTCTCGGTTTGCTTGGAATGGCCCATGGGACTTACTTGTTGGCAATTACTAATTTCATTTTGATTTGCATTACTATTAATATTAATGCTTATATTACTTTTATTTTTAGCACTGCCAGTTAGCTGATCTTGTTGCTGTTGCTGTTGCTGTCGATATTGATCTCCTGGCCAAGTTACCTCAGCTTCGGAATCTGGTGCTGCACACATACTAACTAGTGGAACCGTATATACTGCACTGCTATTGTTGTTATTTGACATATTATTACTAGTGGTACTACTGTTTGATGGAATCGCTATTGCATTCCCAATGGTGAGAGCCGGTGGATGGTGATTAACATCTTTCAAATTATTGTTGCTAACAACAGTTAAGCTGGAGAGGTTAGTAGTACGAAGCGGGTGGGGATGCGGTTGTCCTGTATCGTTGATCTTTGGCATTTTCATTTCCTCTATGCTGTAGGTGCACGTCAACTCTTCCAGTGCCGAAAGGCGTTTCTCTTTGCGTTTTTGGCCCAATTTAATTGCAAACTGTTTGCGTAAAGATATATACATATATATATATATTATGTATAAACATAAATATTAAAATACAAAATAAGATGTAAATAATGTGAACTAAACTCACCTCAAGATCTTCATACGTTTTGAACTCTAATATGGCAAACCCATCAATAATCTCCTCTTCAAGAACTGGTGATCTTGGTAGCTTTCGGCGAACGGGAGGTGGTGGTCTTGGCGGAGGCTTATCGCGAGGCAGCAGCAATGTTGACGACGATGACGTTGAAAGGAGATCTTCATCCAGTGACTCGCCTTCGCTGTCACTAGGAGTGGCCATAAGACCGGAGTTACATTCGGGTGAATGCGGTGGATTTAGTAGCAATGATGCAATACTGTCTGTAGGTGGCAACAAATTATTACTACCGTTGCTACTGCTAGTAAAGTTTCCATTCGAATTATTGCTGTCTTCACCCATGCTTCCTGCACTGTTAAGGTGATATAACATGCCATTACCAGGGCCCAATACACTGTTACTACTCATTAATACTGCGGGTGCAGTTGCGGCGCCAATGATACTACCATTGTTACCTCCAGCAGTAGTGACCATACCAAGGCTGACAGCCACACCCACAGATCCTCCAATTAATGTGCCACTCAATGCACTTGAATTACATCTGTTATCACGCTCTGCCTGCAGGCGCTGCGCTCGCTCACGTCGACGTTTTTGCTGGCGTTGCTGCTTTGTGTTTAGACTTATTTGAGAAGAATTAGTTGTAGTATTGCTGCTATTAACGTGCCCGTTGGTCGCCGTTGCCAATATAGTCTGAACTGGTGCACACGTAGATGCTGAGACTGATGGAACAGGTGAAGTGGTAGTGTGATCTCCTATAGTAGCAGCAGAATTTGCTGCCGTCGCCGCCGCAACGATCGAAAGTTCCGTGTCGGAATCAAAATCACTTGCGCAAAGTGCGGACGTTAGAGTAGATGTTGCTATTGGATCAGAGCCAGTGTGCAGGGGTGGCGTTGACGTTGACGTTGTCCTAATGTCTGTAGTCGTACACGGAGGCGGTGCTGGCAATAAACAAGTCAATAAAGCTACATCAGCTGCGGAGCCTGTAATACTAATGTTCGGCGTTGGCGGCGGTAGGTTCAAGGCCGTGGGCGTAGTAGTTGCTATTATTGAAGTTGTGAGAGTTGAAGGGACTGACGACGTTACGTCAAATCCTTGGGGCCGTTCACTTATGGTTGTCTCATGGTGCTGTTGATTTTGGATAGCACTGACTGTTGCTACGACTACCGGAGAAACATTTGGTGCTGGGCCTATGTTCTGTTCCTGTTGCGGTACTTGCGCTTGCGATTCTTGGAGATCGCTGCAGGTTGCGTACGACTTTAACTCTGGCGTTGCAGTTAATTTTGTATTGCTGGTGTCCATGTCAATGACGCATATATATGGTGCTGTTGCTTATGATTGTGTGCCTCTGTCAGTCTACAGCATCCAACCGTTGAAACTGCTATCGCTGCAATTGCAATTGTATTCATCCAAGTATAAATCCCAGTGAGAATCCATTGGTGCGATGATAGCCGTGGGTTGGAGTGCACTTCACCGTCCGCGTGAAGTTTAATCGGATTTTTGGGCTGATAGAGAAAAAATTAAATTCGTCTTCAGCGATTAATTCAATATATGAAAGTCAGATAGTTCCACATAAACAGAATGCAAAAATCTATGCATTACTCATTTTGGTGTTAGCACTCATAAATTTAACACATTTTTCAGGTTTTACGGTTGTTTTTGATTTCAATTGGTATTGCACTATTTTTTCTATACATATATTATACGATGCATAATAGCAGAAGTCCGGACAAAAAAAACGGATTAAATAAATCGCCTTTAAGGTCTTTAACTGATTCATATAGAGTAAAAATATATGCACTCGAAGTATTATCATTCAATACCCGTTCCCTGTCCCTCATCAATATTTTACACTTTTTATAACACATTAAGAAATTAACACACACTTTAAATACTAAACAAAACAAATATCACATAAATATAGTTGCACATACATATATATAGTTACATATGTATCTTATTAAATTTGCTTTGAATGCTTTCATTGATGGAGTTTTTTCATATATTAAAGATATATGTGTGTATATAAATATATATACACACATATACATTTATCTTATGTATATATGTATGCATTTATTATATATATTAAACATATGTACATAAAGACATGTACTTATATACTTTTATTGTTAAATGCTACGCACATGTGTGTATGCATTTATTCTTATTAACGAC
Source organism: Drosophila recens (assembly GCA_037043495.1). Classification (NCBI taxonomy): domain Eukaryota; kingdom Metazoa; phylum Arthropoda; class Insecta; order Diptera; family Drosophilidae; genus Drosophila; species Drosophila recens. The sequence continues at coordinate 147,936 of JBAMBJ010004536.1, forward strand.
CGATTTTTGTATTGTTTTTTTTTTTATTTTTTTTATACTGTATAGTTTGATGATGTCGGCTACAAGAGCGCCCGCGCGCTAGTTGCCTTGTATGTATATATGTATATGTAAGATGTTGTATACAATGATTCTAGTAGCAATAGCCATCTCGCTTGCACTTTTTTAGAGTGTAGTCAACATAGTAGTGTTTTATACGTGTTGTATACGCAGCAACAGCTACAACACCGAAAGCAGGAGAACACAACACAGACTATATTTAATAGCTTCAAATTACTTTTTACACGAATCTCACTTTATTCACGCAGCACCATGTACACAAATGTATTGTGCTTAATTCTTATATACTTTTATATTCTTGTATAGCCATAATAATAGTTTAATATTGCATAAAAAACATTTATCTATTCTCAAACTTTTCGACTAAAAAATCGAACGCGAAAACAGTGAAGTAAAAACATCGATTTTTACATCTATTGTATGACCAATAGTTTCCCCAAGAATATGTATCGATAGTTGAAAAATGGATAACAAAAATTTCTTAGCTCAAAATATGACTCAACATTATGGATATTCCTGAAATATATGTAGATGAGATTATATAAGAGCAAGTCAAGTTCTAAAAAGGAGACTTTTTGCACACTGATTTGAAATTAAGAAAGTCGCAAAATATACGCGCAAAAAAAATGTGATAAAAAAAATTGTAACAACTTTTTCCAAGACATAAATAATCTCTGAATAGTTGAGTGGTCACACTGTTTAGTCAGCTGTGCACAACAAACAGATATTAAATAAATTGCAAATAATAAAGGTTGGCCAAGTTTCACAAAACTGGCCTCGGTTGCACCTCTTATATTAGTAGGATTCTTTCTTCGTTTTCGAAGAGCTCAATCCGGATTTTATATTGCTTGTTATGCCATGTCCTTCGGAAGTATTTCGACTACTCGAAACACTGAATGAATCGATGCTTCGAGGTGTCGAAATAAAACTACCAGCTGTAAAACTACAGTGCTGTAAAACGTCAATCACTTTACGAGCTCCCTATCTGTTATGTACTGGATACCGACTATCAAAACAGCCTCACGAAAAAGTTTTTAGGGAAATTGTCTCATCTCTGCGGATAATTTTAAAGGAAAAATAAACCTAAAATGAGGGCAATTTATGATGAATTTTTTTATAATTGAATTTGAAATTTATAATTTGTATGGTAGTTTTGTGCATGTCGTCTCTAAAATCAAGAATTGACATGTGAGAGAGAACGTAGTGTTGGTAAACGTTTCATATTAGTGACAACATGCATAAAACAACCATGCATAAGCTTATCCAGAATAAAAAATTTTAAAATTCATTAAAAAAAAAACTAGTGGTGCTCCCTTAAAAACTGTTCACCTAAATTCATCATAAATCACCCTCTATCTTTTTTTTTTTCTTAAATGATCTGCAGGGATGAGACTATTACCGTTTCGAGCTCCTATTTCGAGCACTTATTTTTTTTTATAAGACCCTCGGCTGCAATGACCCTTTCAAATGTGTCAAAAGGCGACAAAAAAGTGGAAAATCGTTAACTTGGTAAGTATGCGGGCAAAAAAAAAATATCGCGCGATTTAAGAAAAAAAATATTCCTGCGGCGCTCTTGCAGCTCCATTTCTCAATACTTATTCTTACAATAACCAATGCTGAAATATTAAATATGCCCTGTTCCTAAAAGTTGTCTTTATAAAAAGTTTGCATTGGAGGTGGCTAATTTGCCAAAGCTTTACATAAATGTTTTTATTATAATAAACATTTAATATTTATCACTTTGAGGCGTTAATGCACTTCTTATAGTGTCATAAAGCCCTCAAAAAAGTGACTTAAGACCTGCGGGCGACATGACACTATTAAAAGCGAAGCCTTCTGACACAAAAATGCGCTCTCTCAGCAAGGTTGGCCGCTCGGGGGTTCTATTGAAAAGAGCGTTCGGCTTTTGCCGAAGGCTCTGGAGTCGCATTGCATGCTAAACAAATGCGCTTACAAAAATGCTTGTTTGACACCTCTATGTATTGTATGCTTTGTGTAAAAATATAATCTGAATGTGTTTCAGGAATTCAAAAATTGATGCCAAAAATTGTTTTAATAAAATAAATATGAGCTTACTTGTTGTTCATTGTTAAGCATAGTTTCCAGTATCTGAAAACCCAACTAAAAATGTATCAACTCCATGTAAAAAAAGGGCTTCAAACAGGCTCAAAATTATTTCGTGAGTCTATTTCTAAAGCACAGTGCCTAAATTTTGGGTGCTCAGAAAATTTACTTACGTTGTACAACACTGCTAGGTAAACAACAGATTTTAGTTTCAAGATAAGTAAGAGCCTTAAAGCCTAGTACCGACGTGAGATAAATTTTTAGCGGCGAAAAATGCTCAATATTTAGCTGTCGACGAGCGTAAAGCCAGAGTTGCCAAAGCAACACGAAAAAAAATGAGTGGTAACTCTATGCGTCAACAGCGGTTTTTTTTAAAAATGAACATGCAGAACTGATTTTGATAAAAGGTGGAGATAATAGGCTATGAAAATTTAAACTATAGTTAATATAGGAGAAACATGCGACGGCACAGTGCGTATGAGTAAACCCATCGCCTTAGAACTATTTACGTGGACTCTCCCTCTAAATTAATGAAAAAATACAAATATTGGCCTCTTTTCCACCTCGTTAATCAGCAGAATTTTGTCTGCTGTTTTAAAAAGAGTCAATCTGCTGTTTTTTGATCTTTTCCGGTCTTTTCGTTTGAGCTATTGTGAGAGAGTGAGATAGACAGATAGCGAAACTCTAAACAGTTCAATGTTTCGCTGGGCCAGTCAGCTGTTTCAAACAGTGCTGGATAACGCCCGTTCCTTATCTGGCAACTCCGTTTTTAATTTCAGTTTAGCTTACGTCCGGACCGACAAACGGAGATAAATGTCGTCTTCTTCTTTTTCACTTTACGCTAGCGTTTTTTCAATATGGAGTTTGACTTACGCTAGGCCTTTTATCTCACGTCGGTACTAGGCTTAAAGCATGCAATAAACAATATTTTAAATTTATTTTAATAAGTAACGGGTATCCTAGGGTCGGAAGTTCGACCATACCTTTTCCCCGCTCGTTTTTATATGGAGTTGAGGCTTTTTCTAGGCCTTTTTTAGTCTTCATACAATGCTTAAGTCAAATCTCTCCGTCACGCAACAGACCTGGTCGGACAACGGCCGATCGCATTTGGTATTGATCCATATTCGGAACTGTCGCACAGTGGCGCCGCAGAGGAATGGTCGAACGCAGATTTCGAGTTCGGTATAAAGACACATATTTGTATGCAAATCAAAGAAAGTAATCACAAGCTGTGAAGTGCAACAAAAACAATAACAGCCACGGTTGGCCACATTAAGTTTATTAAACAAAATTCAACACCGCGACAACGCACATCAAAGACAAAACAGAAATCAAATCGAAACTAGTCCGGATCGGACTTGTTTTTACAAATTAATTTTTCAAATTTCGGAAAAATAAATAACTAAATAGAAAACATTTTCCGTATTTAAATTAAATTTTAAATAACATTCCAATAACTTTTTTTACGTATCGTGCGTTTTTATTCATGTCGATTGTTCTTACAGTTTTCGATTCATTTTGAAAGCCTAGTACCGACGTGAGATAAATTTTTAGCGGCGAAAATGCTCATTTCGTTTGAGTTATTGTGAGAGAGTGAGATAGATAGATAGCGAAACTCTAAACAATTCAATGTTTCGCAAGGCCTGTCAGCTAAATGCAAACAGTGCTGGAAAACGCCCGTTCCTTATCTGGCAACTCCGTTTTTAGTTTCAGTTTAGTTTACGTCCGGACCGACAAGCGGAGTTAATGTCGTCTTCTTCTTTTTCACTTTACGCTAGGGTTTTTTTTATATGGAGTTTGACTTACGCTAGGCCTTTTATCTCACGTCGGTACTAGGCTTAACGATGTCTACTGACTCCATTCCCCAAATCCACCTGTCGTTATCGGGAACTTTAAAATGTTGATTGTCATGACTCGGTTTGCTGAGTTTGCAGCGAACATGCATCAAAAACCCCCCTTGAAAAATCTATGTCAAGCGACAATGAGGGGATTCTAGCTGTTTTAATCGCCTTCCCGCCATTTCGACTGGGTTTTGTTCTGGTTTTATAACACCTAAAATTGCAAGTTCTGTCACTGAAATCCCAACTGAAGTGTATTCTGCGCCTGCCTGGATCCCGCTCAAACGATTCAGAAATAAGAAAATGCTGGACACTTCCCACTCTAGGTAGTCCACCAACAAGTCTACAATTGCCAACAATACACGCTCCACAGTTGACGTTTCTTATAACTTTATCTCCGTGTCCCTAACTTTGCTTGTCGTAGGCGCTAACAGCCATGGTAATTCGGCAATTGCCAAGGGGAAGTCTTCTCCTCTCTTTACTGATGTTGGGAAATCTCTTAAAAATGTCTCTCGTTCCTATACTTGTCACGGCAACAGTTTTGCTCTGCTGTCACCTGACGATAATGATAAGTTTAAGGATTTGGAGCCACCCGGTCAACCCGCTGATGTCGATAGCAATGGATGTGATGCCGCGAGCCCCAAGAAGCAGCTCGTTATCAGGCTGTCCCTCGCACGAAAGTAACCTAATTTGGGACTAGCTCTCGCCCCCCCCCCCCCCCCCCTTTTATTTTCGCTGGACTCATCGGTCTTCGAAATATCGCCAATTTGATTAAAACGGTTACTAACAGCTTAACGTTAAAGAATATTGGCTGCTCCTCAGATAGGCTTACCGTCGAGAATGGCGATTTCTATCGTAAAGTCCAGAGTCTCCTTCAGACTAACAATATTTTGTAGAGCTCAAGGCAACCAAAGGAAGAGCACTCCTATAGACTGGTTGCCCGTGACTTGCATGCTGAAGCCGACAACCAGCATGCAACTGTGAATTCCCCATACTCTTTGGACAGCTTTCGGACAAATTCATCACAGCTGGTGTCTGGAATGGCTGTCTGGGTCTGGGATTGTTTGCGTTCATGCCACAGAGGCTCTTCTCCGCTCTCTTGTGTCACTAACTCTAGGCTTGATATTCGATGAAGCTATCGCTGCACTTGCGAGAATCTATAATGCCATGCTTCAGCTTTCTCACTATCCCCGCAATGGAAATCGGTAGCGGTTGTCATGGTAGCCATGAAGGGGTTGAGCAATAACACTGTTGACGCTCTCCACCCCATCAGTGTTCTCCCAACATTTTCCAAGATGTTTGAGAGAATGCTCGTCCCAACCATCAGTTCGGTCTTAGAACTAGTCATAGACCTTTGAAAGAAGAAAGTATTGTTCTGGTATCTTCTTGGATGTCAAGCAGGCGTTCGACAGGCTCTGGCTGGATGGCTTTTTATTTAAACTGACGCTACTCCTTCCGCATCAGCTTTTTTCCACATTGCGATCCTTCATTCTTGGACATTCGTTTGTAGTCTAAGTCATCGTCTAGGATGATTCTTGGCCCAATTTTATACAAAGTATATACTTTTGACCGTCCATTTGCTAACTTTCGCCGTACATCGACTGCCATATAGGCTGACGACACGGCTTTCCTTGCCACCAGCCTTTGTAAGAGGACTGCGTCCAATACGGTGCAAGAATTCGTCAATGAGCTTCAGTTTTGGGCGTCGCCATGGAAGATTGTTGTAAGCCACAGCTCGCAAAAAAGGGCAACCCTTCAAAGTGTCCGATAAAAAACAGACCACTTACGAACACTTTGAGGAGAAAACGTAAAGAGACAAATTATCAGGGTGCCACAGAAATCGCTTTCGCTTGAATTTCATAAAAATTTAAATGAAATTCAAGCGAAAGCGATTTCTGTAGCACCCCTGTATATTCAGACCAAAACCGTTTTTTTTTGTACCATTTGCTCATACACTGTTTGGTATTCGGTTTGCTGAGCTGAAAATGCGGAGCGAAGAGCAGAAGCGAAGAGAAAAAAATGTTTCGGCTTAAGCTTTTTCGGTTCTGTCAGTGCGCAGGTCGCGTTGGAAAAATTAATTGAGAGTTGTTTGCGAGCTCTGCTGTAAGCCCGCAAAAGAGCCTTAAGCCGGTCCCTTTGGGCTAGACCCACCTATGAAACTACCCAATGGAGTCTAGAAAAAGTGCTAGGACCTCAAACCGCACGTTCGCGAGACTGCCCAGGCCGTCAAAGAAAGGCTTCCGGAGGAACCGGTTTCGCCTACCAAGAAGTACAGAGCAGTCATAAAGAAGGTGTTGGACACTCTCCATCCATCTCGACAGAAGACTTGGTGGAAATCACTGTTCTGCTGTGTCATGCGGCCAATATAACGGTGTCCTGTCCAGACCCCGATTAATATCCTTATCCTGTTCTTGTTAAAGTGTAGGAGTTCAGAAGTTCGCTAAGGGTTGTATCTTGATCAAAGTGCCTTTGTCCAATGTCTGTCTGCCATGGTCCTCTTAGCAGTGGTAACAACCCGCTAATTTTGGACAATGATACCAATATGATCAGCGTGTCCAACGATCTGGACACATTTTTTTTGTCAATATTGGGCCCGGCAGTTGTACTCCGGCCTTTCTTATAATACTGTCCATCAGAAAATTTAAGAGCACATAAGAGACCGCGTCACCTAGTCTGAGACCACGCTTGGTATTAAAGGTGGCGGATTGGTAATTTGCCATCTTGACAGAACTGATGGTGTTGCTTAATGTAATGCTATCAAAAGCAGCCTTGTTATTAACAAAAAGTTATGTTATGTGTCGATTTAGTTTTTATATGACTTCTTCAGGTTTCGCCTTGGGCCTCATCATCATCGATTGCAGTTAGTGAATCATGTTTTTTAAATTCTATACCCGGATCATCGCCGGTTAACAAATCTGAGAATTGATCCCTCCACAACCCCACATACGAAAGTGGCGTTCGTCACGCAGGACTTGCCCAAAAATGGAAGTTACATTGTATTTGTAATTAGTGTTTCGATAAAGTTCTCTTTTATGGAATTTGTTCAACATTTTTTTTCTTTCTTTATTTCAAATATGCATACACTGTTGAATTTCATTTGAAAAATTACATTTTAGCAACAGTCTTCAATCCTAAGATATAAAAACATTTTCGCAATACGGCAGCCGTTGCTTCGCATATTAAAATCCTGCTGTGGTGAACTTTAATAATTCGACCCGACTTGTCTTTCTCAATGCAGTAACAACTATCGTAGAACTCAGTAAATGCTGTGCAGACCTCATAACAAAACTCACAAAGAAAATGAAGATATAAGCTATTTGAGCACTTCGTTATTATGTCGTAGAACTTCAGCAATGTTTTGGCGAGTTTCCATTCTTTTTCATGTTCCAATTCCAAGTTAACTGTATCTAAAATTTTAGAAACATTGGTAAAATCTTCACCTGAACTGCGAGCAATCGAGCATATGCGTGTATATGTGTACAGTAGATACACTGCGGTATTTCCTCGATCATCCAGCATTTTATCAAAGGAAAACACATAATCGCTAGTACGGTTGTGACATAAATCTGCATACTTGATACAACCGTACGCTATTGCTTCTTGCGCATCACTCAACTCTTTTGGAGACAGTATTTGGTCACGACCTCTTTCTTGTAACTGTTTTAAAGACCTATTCATTCCCTCGTCTAACAAATCTGATAATTTCACAGTATCGCCCGAGCGTGTCTTAAACTTTTTGCCATCTTCTCCAAGAACTACACCAAACTGAACGTGATCGACACGGTGTTCATTCGGATTTACAATGCCGCATCGCTCGGCAGCCTCAAAAATTAAATTAAAGTGGGTGCTTTGTCCAGCATCTACAACATAGATTAACCAATTCGCAAGTTCCTCTTGTATTCTATGTCTAATGGCAGCCATATCAGAAGTGTCGTATGTAAAACCACCATCAGATTTGACAATGGTTAATGGTATTCCATTCTTATTAACGTTCGGCCACATAATTTTGCGTCCATCGTCCAGCTCCAACAAATCCATCTTTTGCAAGAGCTCCACAATCGACAGCATGCGTGATTGATAAAATGATTCGCCACGTTCTTTGATGGTTACGTCCAATCGTTTATAAATGGTTTGAAACTCTTGACGCGAAACATCACATATAAGTTGCCATGCCTTTATTGATTTTGGATCACCGGCTTGAAGAGTTACAACATGGTTGTAGGCTCGCTTTTTGAAATCATCATCTTCATCAAAGCTGAAAGAAAAGGGAAAACAATAATATAAATGTAGAGCTAATGATATGGGCGTACCGAGATAAGTACTTAGTTTGTCAAAAATTCTCGCAATGTTTTGCAAAATTTTCTCAGCTCTTTGATTAAAATAATTCTTGTAAATTAAATACAAATTTGATCAGTAAAACACACAAATACAGTATAATGTCCAACTTTTACACATGCAACTATGCAATTATCGCCGATGTGCATTTATTGCATGCCATAAGCAAAAACTGTTGTAATCTTTCGATAACAACCTTTAGTTTAAGATTGATTAACCAAACTCGCAGATTGTGGATTTTCTTAAGTTTCATATGCATATCAAAATTTGACTTAAATTGGTTCACTAAATTGGATATTACAATTTTGGGGTATGAAAATGTTTTCGTCACTAGATTTTTACCCCGCAGAGGTTTTTTTTTATGAAATTTTGGTGAATTGGAGAAAAATAAAAGTAAATGCGAAAAGACAATTCCCTTAAGCATTAAAGTGAGCGAGACAGCGATAGGTGCCTTTCCTACAACCAGTGCTGTCAGTTTAGCAATTTAGTTGCTAGATCTAGCAAATTTAAAAAAAATGTGCAACTTTTTTATATCTTTTTGTAAATGATTGCACAAATTACGATTAAGAATGGTTCACAACGATATCGAGACTCTGGTACTTAAATCTGTGCCTCGATTATATGAACAATTTGAAAGTTTTTGTTTACTATTTTGCTGTTTTTTGTGGTTGGGTTAAATTGCCAAAAGTTTATAAGCAAAATTTTCGAGAGCATACTGTGGCATGTGTGGCAACATGTGGCTGCATAATATTTGGTTGAGAATGCTTTTATCTCTATAAAATAAAGTTAAATTACTTACCGTTTTTTCGATTCTTTGTAAAAGGCTTGTAAGTCTCCAATTGGAGGACTCTCGGTCAGAAAGTGTGGAAAGCGATCTTCTAAGTGGGCAATTAGCATACCAAACTGTGTGCCCCAATCGCCCAGATGATTAATGCGAATAACGTCATGCTGTAAAAACTCTAGAAGGCGGCAAATTGACTCGCCTATAATAGTAGAACGTAAATGACCAACATGCATTTGTTTTGCAATGTTCGGCGACGAAAAGTCAACTAAAACGCGCTTTTGGGGCACGCTCGGCGGTCTGACACCATCTCGCAACAGATTCGTTAAGGCACATACAGCATATTTTCTGCAGAAATATAGTTAGGTATTAAATATATAAAGTATATAAAATGCAGATAATATTTACTTGCTAAGAAAAACATTTACGAAACCTGCGCCAGCCACTTCGATCTTCTCTATTATTGGGGAAGCCGGACAGCACCTCTGTATCTCTTCAGCAATCTGACGAGGTGATTTGTTAATGCCAGCTTCTTTCATTTTCTTTGCTAATGCCATGGCATTGTTACATTGGTAATCTCCAAATTTAGACGACACATTATTAACTGCTGCAATAATAACAGGAGTTTTACTGTACTCAGGATACGCTAGTCCAATTGCTTGAGAAAAAATGTTCTCCAAGTGTTTTATTATCAAGAGAGCAGAATCAACGTTAGTTTCCGAGACATTTTTCTGCTCAGCAGATATTGCCTGTAAACAAAAACAAAATACATAAATGGTTTGCACTAATACATGTATCATTTACATTAAACTGTCAAACATCTAAAAACGCTGTTTTGAAATCAATAATTCAGATTTATTATTTATATAGTGATCAAATTTCAAACATTTCTCGCATTATTAAAAGATTACTCGAGAAGTTAAAATATGAAATTGAAAACTTTCGCAAAATCGTGTTTTTTGAGTTGACAGTTTACAAGTAGAACGATGAGCGATGTGTATGAACGAACTTGTTTGACTATGGCAAGACGGTGTTTAAGTTTCGTATTTTCAGTCAGCAGCTTGATCACAGCATCATTGCATTCAACAAATGATGAACATTCCCTTTGCTTTGAACATTGCATTTTTGCGCATAGTTCTGTTGCTACACTTTCCTATTTGGCAAGAAAAAATAAATAAGTAGTTGACAATGTTTAATAAGTTAAGTGGTTTGAATACATACCAAGCAGGAAAGCTTATTTAGTTCTGTTATTAATGCAGAAGACATAGCGTAGCTACTAATTGTGACAATCTGACCACGTTACAAGTCTACAAATAGAAATGGGAAACTATGGTGCGACTATCGATATAAACGATAGTTATTTAATGTTGCATATCGAAATTTTTTTTGGTATTTAAAGTTTGTAAGGCAGCTAATACCACAATTGAAGGTAACAGTCTAGTAGCGGAACTACTCTCAAAAAAAAAATAAAAATATATTTAAAAAAGAGGGCGATTTATCATGAATTTTGGTGAAAAAATTTTTATCGGGTCTCCGCTATTATTTTTTAATGGAATTTTTAAATTTGTGATGCAAAATGAGCTTTTGCTTGGTTGCTTTGTGCATTTTGCAGTGAAAATATCAAAATTTCAAAATTCAATTAAAAAAAAACTAACAGAGACCCGGTAAAAATTTTTTCACCAAAATTCATGATAAATCGCCCTCTTTTTAAATTATATTTTTATTTTTTTTTTGAGTAGTTCCGCTACTAGACCTTTACCCAATTGAATCTGCGACCGATAGGCAAAAAGCCTTTGCTTACAGCGGTAGTCGTTTCCACTGATAAATTGTCGATAAAACAATCATAAATTTAAAGTAAAATTGTCAATTTGCTCATAAGCATAATACGCAAACTCAAAAAAAGGCCTGGCGTAAACCCAAACTCCATATAAAAAAAACTCTGGCGTAAAGTGAAGAAGAAGAACTTGACATTTAGCTACGCTCGGGTGTCCGCAGACTAAATAAAATAACAGAGCTGTTACAGAAAGCTGTTACAGCTGACAGACCCAGCGAAACATAAAACTGTTTAGAGTTTCGCTGGGTATATCTATCTCGCTCACTCACATAAATTCAAAAAAATGGCCGCAACGTTGACAAAAACCAGCGACATTGACAATAACGACGACAATATCAATGAATTATAAGCAAGAACGAAAACTAAAATTGTTTTTATAGACATAAACCAAAGACTTTGAATTTTTTCATTAATATAGAGGGAGAATCCACGTAAAAAGTTCAATGCGATGAGTGCAACCAACACGCGCTGTGGTTGCGTGCCATCGCATATTTCTCCTCTATTAACTTTAATTTGCATTTTTCAATGCCTATTCTCTCCTCTTTTATCCAAATCAGTTCTGCATGCTCAAATTTAAAATAAACCGCCGCTGACGCATAGAGTTACCACTCAACTTTTGGTTATTTGTCCGTGTTGTATTGGCAACACTGGGCTTACGCTCGTCGACAGCTAAATATTGAGCACTTTACGCCGCGTAAAATTTAGTTAGTTTGCGTACTAAGCTATAGCAACAAATTTTATTAATTCAATAAAATATTTGTAAATAAATATATAAAATGGATCCATCAACAATATATTTCCGACGACGAATTATCAAAAAGGTAACATGATCACACTCTTAATAGAACCGTCACAGAGAACCAAGTTTTGAAGTCGCACCTTAGCATGGGGTTTTTCCGTTTTACAAAATTTTTTATTGAAACATCACTCAAATTTTTGCTATTTTTTCGTGGTAGTACTGAGAGCACAATACGCCGGCTATTGATATAATATTGATATATCGATAGAAATATTGTAATGATGATATACACTAGCCAGAAAAACTATGCGTACACCCTTATTTTTGCTTTAACAGCTATGTTAGTGAAGTTATCACAGTAAAAAAATATATTTGGAAAGGTCGTTCAAATTCCGTTTAAATGATGCAAAAATATTCTTAACCCATTAAGTACCCATTGAATATTTTGAGTTAAAAAAAAATTCAATTTTTCAACTTTTTTCCTCGATTTTTTCCAAAAAATATTGGGATGCAAAAAAATTCTTGAAACAATTCTAGGAATGATTGCAAAAAAAAATTTTCAAAAATATTTTTGTTAGTATTTTTTTATGACGCCTCGACTCGAGCTGCCTGTGTGCGTTGTTGTTGCTAATGCCTCGACTCGAGCTGCCTGTGTGCGTTGTTGTTGCTAGCTTGTTCGCGAGCTGACTGTGTCTAATTGATTTATGACGCCTCGACTCGAGCTGCTTGTGTGCGACATCACGGCGCCGAATAAGTATGAGAGTAGCTGCTTAACTCCGAGAGTATAGGCCGCCCACCCCTGGTCTATAATACATAATCGGGGGTGCCACAGAAATGCTTTCGCTTGAATTTCACTTAAATTTCATACAAATTTAAGTGAAATTCCAGCGAAAGCGATATCTGTGGCACCCTTGAATATATTTAATGGTGATTTAACGTTGCAATTTTCCTAAAAAAATTTTTTCACCTGTAATTTTTTACTTATGTATGTACTCTAGAAAAAAAGTTTAATGTATTCCTTTAGAGCCCTTCAAAACGATATATATGTATATATATACTATATATATATATATCTGTAGCTTCTATCGTTTGGATACTGTGGTGATTTCAATTAAAACGTTTCAATTATAGGGTTTCAATTGTAGCGATTTCCCGCTAAACTTGCGATTTTTCGAAAAAGTCGTAGAACAAAAGTTTCTAGATTTTTGATCGGAAACAAACTTTTAAGCTCTATCAACGCTTTGATACAAACAAACAGACTAACAGACAGACTGACTTTTCATCTCATTTTCGGAAGGCGACTAAAAATTTCAAAATTTATTATCTTTTGAACCAGTAAAAAATTATACCAAAAGGCTGCAACGGCCCCATTTGCTCCAATCATTTAAATACCGTTACCTATCAGACGGAACGATGAGCTCATACAAAGCTATACGATGATGTTGACATAGTCAGTTGAATGAACACACAGCGACTTCGCCGACTAGGGCACTTTTTACATACATATGAAAGAAGAAACTCCAGCTCGTAAGGTGATTGATGCGGTAGACCCCGATGCGTTGGCAGGAACAAGTGACTGAAGCCCTGTTAACTCTTGTTGTTACCAACTGGCAGAGACGTTCACAAGACAGGGACATGTGCAGGCAAACAGTGCAACAGCTGTGCCCCAATAGAGGTGTTAAAAGCCAAATAATAATAAAATAATAAAACAATTTATTGCATAACTAATTGTGTACCGATATCTGCAAATGTAGGTTTGTATATTGTTTTTAAAAAAATCTATTATATTATAATAGATAATAAATTGAATGAGAGTATTTGTGTGTATTTTAAAACATTTTGCTATCCATGACTATTATTTTGGGTATGACTGTTGTACAAATGAATTATTTGTGCAATTATCCTCGTTTACGCGAATAACACATTTTTTTTCTCTGATACATGTGTGCTGCGGATGTAATAATTTTGGCAGGGTTCCTTCGTTTGCTTCTGTACTTTTAGTTATCATCGGTCATAAATCCTTCAAGATCGTGCTTTTGGCGTTCTTTAGTTTATCAAGACGTTTAAGTAGATGGTTATTTGCGGTTTCTGCTTCTTCAAGACGCTCTAGAATCTCGCGATGCTGTAGAAGATAGAGAAAAAGCAACGATAGGATTAGGTTTTGGTAAAGAGGCAAAAATTACTGGGTTATAAATGAAATCTCTAATATTTAGCTAAAAGTGTATTGGCGAAAAGGCAACGAATTTTTTCGTCCATTATAGGTAATAATTCAACAAAATTTTAGATGTTTTAAAGCCTGACATCAATCAACATTTTATGTAATAAAAGAGGGTGCGGTCTTGTCGGCTGACCTGAAAGCTTTGACAGTTTTCGACAGCAGCCAAGGACGAAGGCGTAAGAGAGTTTTGTTTTGCCGACTGCCTGCAAAATTTCTTCATCTGATGCTTTAAGAAACAATCTAAAAGTTGCTTAAGATAGGTTTGTTGCATCTTTGGTGTTATCAATACGAAAAAATGGCTTTAATAAATATTAACACACCTCACGTTGCAGTTTGCGCCGTTCCACTTTCAATTCTGCTTCGACTTTCTCCGCTGCTTCTGCCGTGCTTTTATATCGAATAACTTGTGACTCCGAACGTGATAGGCTTGCTTGTAAATTGGCGATTTCCTGTTCAGCCTTTTGCAGTTTGTATTTATAATCTGAAACTATCTTATTTGCTTCTCCTGTAAATTGCATACGTCAAGTAATGTATATTATATTAGATTAAGTAGATTGCAAACTTACTTTGAACATCATAATCATCGTCATATTCCAATGAGCCATTCAACGAACTACCGCGACCGGGCCTGCCTTCATTTTTAAAAGCATCCAACTTCTCATGCAGCATTTGCACTTCCATTAAAAGTCGTTGTTTTTCCTCTGTAAACTTTTTAAGTCTTACATCTGAAAAAATACTATATAATTATAGCTTTTTATTGTACCAAATAATTGCTCACCAAGCGAACCCTGAACAGTCGCTAAAATATTGGCATTTTCAACACTAACTAATGCCCGTTTGGCATCACTACCGTTAGTATTCTCAATGGCTACAATAACAAGACCATGTTCTGCTATCAGCTCATCGCGCTCATTTAGTTGCCCTTGGACCAAGCTCAATTCAAGTGTTGTACGGTCCAAATTGCGTTTAAGTGCATTACAATCACGCAATTTATTTTTCAGCTCACGCTGCAGCTGCGCAAAAGATTCTTGCATTGTTTCACTTTTGTCCTTCAGTAATTTGACCTCATAAGTTTGAGATGATCGGTCGTTGTCCAATTGAGCATTTGTTATCATTGCCTTGCGGAAACGTTCTTCGACGTCCTGCAATTAAAAACATATAAATGTATACATTATACACAAATATTTAAGAGGGCGACGGGGGTGTCAAAAAACACATATTTTCAGCAGCTTCATTTTTTGAAAGTTGTTAATTCTTTTTTTTCGACGAGTTCGCTCAATTTATTTCGAGCATGAATGCTTCGATCCTCGTTTCAGCTCATTTATGCAGACCTCTAGTCCCTATACGATAGATAATGTCCCATAACAACTAATATATATACCTTTAAAGATCAAGGTATTCTTTTTGATTCTAAGCTAAACTTTAACTTACAAATGTCGGTTATTATAAATGTTGCGAAGGACGTGGATTCACAAAGCGGTGATCGAAGGAAATTATTGATCTGTTTACCACCAATCTCTTTTATGTATCAATGGTGCATCCTATTCTGGAATATTGCTCATGCATATGGTTCTCCCAATATAAAAGGACCGTAGTCGATCCAGAAGCAATTTCTTCTTTTTGCCCTACGTAGCTTAAATTGGGACCACTTCATTTACCATCTTATTCCAGTAGACAATTACTTCTATACCTTTCATTACCATCTGACTGTAGTAAAACTCTTAGTGTAGTTTTTATACAAAATTTAATTGTTGGCGACTTTGACTCTTCTTTTCCTCTTAGTCGTCTTAAATTCTCTGTTCCGTGTACACCCCCTAGAAACTATATTCCATTATCGCTTCCTATTTTCACCACTGAATATGATATGCCTTCTTTTCATTTTAAATTTGTATCCTAAATCAAAAAAATTATCAATCATAATCTTAACATAAAATTTGAGCCACTTGCATGCCGAAATTTCCAAAAACAGTGTTGTGTAAAAGTTTCAGCCTCTCACATCTTAGTCAGAAAAAAGATTTTAGTACATACAGTAATAGAGTTTTAGCACAATTTGACTTTAACGGTCGAGCTGTTTAGTTTTAATATAACATAATAGACTTAAACCATTTTTGGGAATTGGATAATTATCCATTATATCCATAATATACATATGCAAGAAGTACTCAAATATTATCAGTTTTATTCAAACAGGGTAGTAATAATAATTACTTTATATAAATATATTGTATCATTATTATTATATGTAATTGCAAATATATGTGACAAAAATAAAGTACCTACTTTAAGTTCATGCTTGATGTCACGCATGCTGCGACCCTCCTCTTCTAATGAATCCTCACTACTGCGGCGGGAAGCAGCTGCTCGTGTCACGTTAAGAAGACCACCGTAGACGAGACGTGTAGGATGCGTGTCGTGATTAACATTGCCACTGATATTGTGCATATCAAAGGCACGGTCTGCATTTTGCTCCTGTTCTTTTTGTTGCCTTTCCAGCTCTCGCATACGTATCTCACGAGCTTCAACACGAGCTTGACGACGAGCTGCTAGACGCGCTTCGGCCTGTATATAATGTTATAAAATGATAGAATATAATACATTTTTTACAATGCAATTTTGGAACCTGTACAAAGTTCAAAATTCACTATAACGAAGCAAATATTTCAATATCCAAATGACGATTTTTACGAAAGGCAGTATATAAGAAAGCATTAAATATTTAAAAATAAATCAAAAGTGTTTTTTCAGTGATTATTAGAATAATGTATTTAAATCAGACTCCGCAAGTAACCTTCAACCCATTTTGCCATCGCGCTCTGAACTAAACTAAACAAAATTTTGGCTTCTTTGACCCCAAAAACGCGAGTAAGCTCAAATACAAGTTGTATCAGAACAACGATCCTAAACACAAATCCCTGCTGTGTCGGACCTGGATGCTGTAAAAGTTATAGATACCCCTGCCTAGAGCCCTGACTTATATTCCATTGCAAAATGTTAAAGAAGAAGCCAGCCAAACGGAGCCCAACTTACAAAAGTTCCTTGATGGGAATGGGAAAATCTATTATGTCTTTATGAGCTTGTTCAGTCCATGTCGCGATGGCTTCAAGTTGTGATATAGAATAGTGGTTAGTAAGCACACTAAATATTAGATTATTTTTTTTCATCGTTTTTTAGTTTAAGCCATTTTTGCAAACAGTGTTTGCATTTTACAAACTTTAGTCGGAAATTTGCCATTTTTAGCTTTTCGTATTTTACTTTTGTTATTGTTATTTTTATTTGTTATATCTAATAAATAAAGATATATAGCTGTACAAAAAACCTTGGGAAAATGTTCCATTGTTATTAAATTTGTAAGTTAAAGTTGAATTTGTCTGACTTTTTCATTTTGCAAGCAATTATTTGAAAAACTGTATGTATTAGGGTATGTGCCTGGTGCCTGGATACAGGGTATCTCAGGGCTCGACTCTAGCCTTTTCCACATAGTTTTGCCGGGAACTAAGCTCAAGGATAAAAAGATTAGAATAAAATAAATTTTACATATCCTCAGGATAACTAATATTTTTCAAAGTGAAGAATTGGTGGAATTAGATAAAATGTACATCGAAAATTTTTGTTGGAAATTCAAAATACGATTATTTCGCGCTGGACTTCGCAATAAATATAAATCATACCTCCTTTGTAATTTGATCAAGAGCATTATCCTCGGCGTTAGCACACATGTTGTTTCGCCGTCGACCGGTTGTGCTTGTGGTGTCCATGTCACTCAAATAAATGAAAGCTGAATATGCTTCATACGATTCGCTAGGCCATGTATAAGAGCTTTATGATGTATACCTCAAGTATGTGTTGGACTATGGGATTAGCTTTACATTATATGTATGTATATATATGGTCAAACTAATTTTTAGTCTGGAACGAAATTTGTTTATAGTATTTGATTAGTTATAGTAAGCACTTTGAAGCTAATCAATGATAAAAAACAAGTCCATCCATAAATATGTACATCCGAATATAGACACTTGTACAGATTTTAGCACCTTCATCCACAATAGGAGGCGTTTTGCTCGCATACATTTATGCTCTAATTCGTGTACACTTTCTTACGCACATATGTATGTAAATGTTGCACCAGTAAATTTTTTTATTTTGGTGTCGAGAGACTTATTAATGACAAGTTAGCCTTAGAAGTAAGCACAGATACATAAATTTGTAAGACAATACGAAATAACGTTTAATAATAGTTGAGAATATTGACATAGAAATAATATTGTTAAGGTATTTGAAAATCATGAAACAATTTATCTGTGATTACACATATTTTTTCACGGATTACTTGCGAATTGGAGATGTCATACTTAAAGTTGAAGAAATATCGACCAGCATATTTATCTGTTAATCGATATATTGAATTTCTACACTCATCGATATTTGTTTAGCATCGACATAGTGGCCGTGTTCACCAGAACAAATCGACAACAGAAAATCGATGAAATTTGCATGATTATTCTGGTGAAATGCAGTGATTAGCAATCATGATTTCAAATTTTGTGATTATGATGACTGAAAATTCATCACCAAAATAGTACGCTGAAATTTTCTGATTGTGATGCTTTGTTATCGAACAAACAAAATACATGATTACTGATTGATTAGTTCTGGTGAACGCGGCCAGTGGGACTATATCTAAAAAATGGTTTATTTAAGTGGAAAAAGCAAATAACAGATGCATTTTTAAACAAAAATACCTTAAAAAATAGCCAACATTTTGCAACATTAAATCTATTCATTGATATTCTATTATTATGTCTATTTCGCCAAATTCATGTTAAAAAAAAATTATAAATCACACAGGCATAAATATTTCTTTTGAATAATGTATTGTATTGCATAATGTAAATCAGCGGTGGGCCCGAAATCTGAATTCGGGAGCACTACAACAACATCAACAACAAAAACCCTGTTAGAGTCTACCTAAGTTGGGAGCAGCCACTGCTCCCGAAGCCACTGCGTGCCCACCGCTGATGTAAATTCATTGTAATTCATATTCAATAAAGATCTTATAAGAAAAACTTTTTTACGAGGTAAAAGTCTAGTGACGAAAACATTTTCATGCGCCGCGTCGACTAACTCATCGGAACTCAAAGCTGTGGTTCCAGTCCTGGCCCGCAGTTCACATAATCGATAACTCATCGGTATGCAAACAGCTGCTGTTTAACTAGAACTATCATCCCTATATATAAAAAAAAATCAAAACAACTACGCAATGCTGGAAATGACGACGAAGAAACTGCTACAATACTACGGGAATATAAATGCAACAGGACCAAAGCAAAACGCTTTAATCCACTTTCTCCTCCGAACAGAATCCATGGCGTGGCCCAGGCGTACCTTCCCTTCCTGAGGCGGCACATATTCATCGCCTTTCACGTCTTTGGCACTTGGCTGGATCAGTCGCAGCCTGCGTCGGCACGATTGTTTCCCCACCCCCCGGCAAAAAACAGCCGGACATCTTCATTCTTATATAGTCAGCATTATCAATCATTCTTCATTTCTAATAGTATGTGTCTTTCAGGTATGCACTTCATCATTTACATCAGCGGTGGGCACGAATGAGCTCCGGGAGCTAGAGGCTGCTACCGAATTTAGACTTCGTGCCCACCGCTGATTTACATGCATAGGTAAACAAACTGATCGGACAGACGAAGATACAAACAAATTGACAACGGCGATTAATGCAATCGAGGGAAAAGACATATGTATCAATTACAAATGTGAAACACTGCACACAAATAAATATGTAGATACATGCCTGCGTTTAATGTAAACACAAATAGGAAATGTAAAATAACTTAACCCTACCTCAACAGCTCTTTTGGCTGAGTTTTGGGATGTATGTTAAGGGTGCCAATAAAGTCTTCATACCCCTAACTTTGTCAAATTTTTTGATTCATTTTACTTAAATGAATCTTCTATTCACTTAAATTCCGTTAGAATGATATAAAAATTTCTTCAACCCATTGAAAATTTAGAATATTTTTCCTCGGTCTCAAACAAAAAATGTTTTGATGCTAAAATTCTTCAAACAATTCTAAGAGTGACTACAAATAATTTTTTTTTTTAAATTTTTTCGCTAAAGCGTAGTACGCTCTAGCTGAAAACATTTTGGACGCTCGAAATGTTCGATGTTTTGAGGTCGGGCCTTACAGAATTCAGTGTGACAGCATAATACCAAAATATCACTAAAAAGTTGAGAGATTGTTGGTCCTTTGCTTTTGTGGTCACACTGTTACGTCAGCTGTTCACAACAAACAAGTAAATACAATTGCAAATAATCAAAGTGACAAAATTGGCCAAATGGACTGGATCAGTGAAGTAGCAGCGACCAATACCATAATTTTCAGATTAACAGCCTCTGTAGTACTTTCCCATGCACTTTTGATAAAAGTCGCATCAAAATGCTTTTTATCAGTCAAATCCCATATTAATGGCCTCTCTCTCACCTCTTCAATTGACCTTATGCGTTCTTCATTTTCGAAGACATCAATTCGGCTCTTAATTTGCTGCTTATTTTTTCCCGCCATTGTTGTTCATAGATTTCGACTAGTCAAAACAACGATTCAATCGATGTTTTGAAAGGTCAAAATAAAGCTGCCATCTGTTGACCAAACAGTGTTGTAAAACGCCAGAAAATATTCTGAGCTGCCCATATTTAGGTACAGCGTACATACGTTTAGAAATGGCCTTACAAAATAATTTCGAGCATGTTTGCAACCCTTTTTTTATATGGAGTTTTGGCCTTGCAAAAATATTTTCGGCTAGAGCGTACTATGCTTAATACTTGTTTATGATTTTTTGAAAATTGCTAAAATTTACTATTTCCTTTTACCCTTTTTCCAACAAAAAGTTGCATTATAAAAGTAGTGTTGGTGAAAATTACAATTCACTAGAATTTAATAAAAATAGTGCTATTTGTAGATAATTATAATTTAAAATAAAAAGTATTTACAATTTTTCTTTGGGTATTGAATAAATTGAATGAAACCTCAATTTAATTAGCAGAACAATTTTAACTGGTTGGCAGATACAATGATCAGTTAGTCAGTCAGTCAGAGCAAAAGGTTTTTTACAAAAAAATAACCTTTTTACGAGGCAAAAATCTATTGACGAAAACATTTCCATGCCCCAAAATTATTTGAAGACCCTAGATTGCACTCACCTCTGGAGTTAACATCTGGCAGACGATGACGCCCAACGCCCACTAATCTATTGTATGGTCGTAAGGTGTGCTGTTTAAAATCTCTGGAGCTGCAATAAAAGTAGAGAAGGAAAAACATTTTTACCCACCCGAAAAAATGAATGAAATAAAATGTAGAACGATCAACAACAAATAAAAACAAATATAATATACCCTATAGACCTAGATTTCAGATATATGTAACTTTAAAATGTGGGTTGTTTCTCTTGATAATTAAAATTTCCAAACGTTTATGTTATTGAAATTTTTATTCTTCTCTTAGTTCAAGATTTACAATGTTAATTGAAATAAAATTTACATTTAATTACATAATTTACAATTACAGTGTGAACATACATAAAAATAAATATATTTATCTTAATGTACTATATTCTATGTATCTAGATCTTATGTATCTACGTAAAATTTTTGCCAAAACTGCACATCAATTACTACAAGAACAATCACGATAATTTTAATCATTTTCCATTTCTCCGACTTTTGTCAATGCCTCACATTTTTGCCATAATCTCGCAACAAATTTTTGGGTTTTATTTACGACATTTACAACACATAGGTATTTTATAATAAACTCAGAGTATACCTTAAATTAAAATAAAATTTTTATTGGCTAATCCTGAAACAAAATGTTGGGTCCAAACATAACTGTAAATCATGACTGCATTTGTGTGAGCTATTTCAGAGTTTAAAAAAAATCGAACAAAAGCTAAAAAGATAACATCTGAGAAATGGGGAAATGTGCACGGATGATTAAAAAGAATGCATATGTACATATGCATGTACATATATAAGTAGATATACACATATAACCGAGAACGAAAAGGCGAACATAACCGAAACCGAAATTGAAACTGATATTCGTTTGGTTCGACTTCCTGATATGAAGGAATTATAATACAGCAACATGGAATCACCATAAGTTTTTCGCTATTATCAGAGTCCATAAAAAAAGTATAAGTTTTGTAATATACATTATTTTTGATTTAAATTTTTTTTTTAGAAATAAATATTTCTGGAGTTAAGTTCACCGCTCGTTGTTTTTAGACTTTATTTGCATATAATGTTTAACCCATTTTATGTAGATATATATTCTACTTTATTTGATAAACACCCAAACATAAGTATATAATGTGACAGAAAACTATGAAAGAAATTTCTGCCATATCGACTGTTCTTATAAAATTCTTGAAAAGCTGCGTATAAACTTAAAAAGACACACCCACAAATTGATTTAGTTCAACTTACACAGCCATACACACGTTCACACACACTCGTATTCATATATACAAATTTATATTACTTAAGATATAATTTTATACTCATAATAAGAAGATATGCATATGTACACTCTATAATCATCTGTGCAGATATTCCATTTCAATTATTTATTGCATTTATATATACTTGAAGACTGTCAGAACTCAAAAAACATTATTCATGGGTTAGTGATACAGAATGATTCATTCTGTTCCGTATCGTGAAAAAATGTTACATCGTATCTTTTATACTCTTTATGTGAGTGGTAAATGATTAACTTAAACGTGTTTTATTCAAAATCATGTGGTTTGAGTTCCGTCAGTCGTGGGAATGGGAGATACATATGTCCAAGCTTTGAAAGTAGGTACAATAACTAATAATGGCTTTATGAATTAAATCCAGCATTCAAAAAGAAAAAAACAAGCAAACACCAAGACTCACAGCTGATAATGATCGACTTAAAGAAATCCTGTTTCTATTTGTTCTGATATTCAGCACTGAATTTACTTCTTTTACCGCTTTTATTAAAATCTGATCGTGTTCAAAAAATGGTAAACAGAATATGTTTCTCAAAGTAAGACTGTATCACTTTCAGTCTCTAAGATCGATATTCCTGCAGACAGGCAAAATTAAAACGGCTATTGATGCTGATAACAAATATATATGAACATCTATGGACGTACAAAAATCACAAAAGATAAAAATTGTCCTCATTTGGCTTCATCTTATTATAACAGTTAATTTGTGTTAAATAACATGAGTTTGACAAAATGACCCTAGTCTCATTTTTGTTTTTACTAAACTGAATCGTAGTTTTCAGTGGGTACTGCACAAATTGCCATAGTAAATAAAAAGGGACAAATCATAACACCCAAAATTTGAACAAAAATTCAAAACACTTACAGTGGAAGCAACTTGAATATCGCTGTCAGTGAAAAAGGCTTGTAATGCAGTTAGGTGGTAGAAAGGTGGACCAGTTGAGTAAATGTCTTCCTGCTCCCAGTCGGTCACATTGCGAGCGTCTCTTTAATAATCTTTTTCATGGCATTCCCCATGGAGGGTGCCGTCGAGCCAGAGGTGGAATAATCGAATTTAAACAAATATGGCTGGACGTCAGGAAACGAAGTGTCAAATATCAGATCCAGCTCACTTTGGCTAGGAGTCTTTGGCACATAGTCATGCCTATTCATAAGTTCCGTTATGTACATAACCTTTTCCGTCAGCATATCTGAAACATTTTCGCGACAAAGCTGACGCTCATCTTCGTTTTCGTGTTTGATTAAATCCAGATGCACGGTCCACACTTCCCAGGGTATTGACTCTTGTGGAAATAACCACCGATTCTTCTTTTTCTGAAAGAACTCCAAACTAATCTGGCCAGAGCCGCAGCTTTCATTTGATCGTAGCTTTTCGCTAAATAGATTTATGGCGCGCTTCACCTTGCGCGACAGGCTATCCGATGTGCAGCAAACATAGGTGAAATCAATAAAATCACAGTCAACATCTGAATACCCCACTGTGCCAATTGAGTATTGTGCATCTCCCGTATACATATATTTTCCTAAGCAGCGGTGGAACAGCACTGTGTGAAAGATGCTAGCAACCGCTTCGTCCACCTGTCGACCCTCCATTGTTAGATCAAATACTTGGGAGCGTGCGTTCATTCTAAATATTGTGATGGCTGCCGAACAGAATTCTTTGGTGTGGTTTCTGGTGTATCAAATTTGTGCCACGAAACAGGTCACTTTTACTTATGATTTATGCTATAGGGACTATATAATAGCCACCTTTAAATTTCTTATAAAGATATTAATTTGATGGAAATAATCTAGCTTAATCGTCGCAAAAACTCTGTTCTTTCCGAACTAGTATTGACTTTAGAAAAGGTTTCCCTTCTTGACTTGCTTAATGCTTCTTTCTTATTTTTACAGTTAGTTTTGGAATAGTTGATTTGTATTTTGTTGAAGATCGTACCCATATATTTTAATGTACCCCAAATGGTATGTTTATTGGCCACTATCTTAAGCCACTTGCTTAGCCCGAAATCGGCCAACTTAACGTGTAGTTGTTGCGTTAGAAGAATGTCTTCCAGTTTGGCGTTCCAATAAATGATACCAGCGTTATGCAGTCTGCAAAATAAATTATTTGAAAATATAAATATAACTCTAATATTGCATAATCCAAAGAAAAATCACTGTTAACTTACCGATTGCAAGAGCAATTTCAGCTACGTTGAACCGCAATAAATCAAGAAAGAAATGAACTAATTTTGAAAGAAATTCACCCAACGGTACGCACTCGGATACTAAAAAGAGTAAGAGTATGCATTTCAGTTAATAAGTATTTTATACCCAGCGACCATTTAAAATCTGAAGAAAGTATTAGAGCGTTTTGCAATTATACAAAAAAATCGAATAGAGTTGCATCAAAATATTAAACGTATTCGAACGAACTACATCCCTGATTTTAGATCATACATATAGTTCAGTCGCTCAATTGTTCACTGGTTTTATTTAGTCCCAGTATCGTTTTCTTTGTTCGATTGTCATTTATAATTTCAATTTGCTGGGGCTTGGATATGGAGTAACCCAAATACCAAGTCTGTTGTCTTCATCTATTGTAGTCTCTGAGATGTACAGTGGCTCACAGCTTATTTCGTGCAAGGGTGCAGTTCAAATATAAGATCGAATAGCTGTAAAACTATTAAAGATATCAACAAAATTGAAAGACAATTCTTGTCAACAGCTAAGATATTTTACTCTTATTCTATTGCTGATAACTTTACATTAAAATTTTTTTCCAGCCGAAAAATTTCCCTGGCTCAGTTAATTTAGATCATTTTGGCTCTTTTCTGCCGCTCAAAGAAAACCTTGGATGACGGAGTTTCCTGCACTAGGGCATAAATGAACTATTTAAACAATACTCCGTTGACTCCAACCATCATTCAAACTCGTAAGTGCATTTTCTACACCGATATAGAAAGACCGAATGAAGCTGTGACCCACTGTACATATGCAAACGGTCAGCCTAACATTTGTGTAGTTCGTTTTTATACTTCAATGGCTATTGTAGGTCAGGTTTTCATGGTAAAGTGACATTTCTTTTTCCACACTTAATATGAACCATTTTCAGCAGTCGGCCGATTTTGAAACGTTATTTTTTGTAATATGAATGTATTACAAACATAAACATGTGTATTATACATACATATGTACATCTAAATGATAATACTTTTCATGAATGCAAGTCTTGCCAATGCGTCATAGCAATTCTTACGTTTCGGTTAAGCTCTATAATTACATACCTTTCGCGAAAGTTTTGATATTAGTGCACCACGGATTGTACAGCTTCTAAGCGCTCTTGGTGCTGGGTGGGCTGCGGTGGCTCTTCGGAACAGTTCTCTGCTGCAACCGCCGCAGCCAAGTGCTGGCGCTTGTTGCGATGCTGTTGAAGGCTGTGATAACTACACCTCATTCGATGCTGTGACTCTTAAATCTGTTTCACTCGATCCAGAAAATGAATGTTGCTGGGCTGTCCCTTTGTTTTGATATCTCCCAAGCACGCTGTCCATTAATGGTTACACTAATCACTTTTCTGTTTTTGCTTACGTCGTTGTTGTTTTTTTTTTTAGAGGTAGAGATGAGCGGGTCTTACTTATATATCGCTTATCGAATCGTTATCGATTGCTCACACTGCACAAGCCGACGAAGGCCGAATAGGTTTGTTGGTATTTTTAATAATATCAATATCGTTACGATTTCGATATGAAAAAAAATATTAAATTTTCTTGATACTTTTTAAAAAATATATCGATTGTATCGATAATATAAATATTGGGTCGCGACTCGCGACTCGCGAGCTTTAGCGGCGGAAAGTGCTCAATATTTAAGCTTGGTACTGAAGTGAGATAAAAGGCCTAGCGTAAGCCCAAACTCCATATAAAATAAACGCTGGCGTAACGTGAAGAAGAACTTGACATTTATCTCTGCTTGTCGGTCCTGAGGAAAACTAAACTAAAAACGGAGCTGCCAGATCAGGAACGGGCGTTATCCAGCACTGTTTGCATTTAGCTGAGAGCCCTCGTGAAACATCGAACTGTTTAGAGTTTCGCTAGGTATATAGGAGATAGATGTCTGGCACACTAGTGAAATCGATGAAGACGATAGTATTGGTAGATTATAAGCAAGAACGAAAGCTAAAATTGTTTTTATAGACATAAATTAGATAATTTTGTATTTTTTCATTAATATAAATAAGAACATACGGAACTTATTTGTACCTATATGTACCTAGCGAAACTCTAATCAGTTCGATCACTAAGCAAACAATACATAGAGGCGTCAAACAAGCATTTTTGTGATATCATATTTTTTGTATAGCGTGGAACCCCAGAGCGTTCGGCAAAAGCCGAACGCTTTTTGCAGTGAGACCCCAGAGCGCAAGCACAGCTGAGAGAGAGCGCACACGAAAAATGTTCAGTCTCTCTCTCATTATCGTTTCTATGTGTATGTGTGTATGAACATGCGTACGCTTCTTAGTGTGCGTGAAATGTTAACATGCGGGCTCGATCACCCGCGGGAACATACCCTGTTACAAAAATACGCAAATACAAACAATTTTTTTCTTATTTTCTTTGCTATTTTCATTGTATAATAATTGTATGCCACAGAAATATGATTTTTTATTAATAATACTGCATATAATAATTAATAAACAATACAAAGCAAAGAGAATGAAAAAAAGTGTTTGTATCTAAAACAGGGTATGTTGCTACGGGTGATCGAGCATGCCGTCGCTTGTGTGCGCGCTCTCTCAGCTGCGCTTTGCGCTTTAGAGAAAAACGCGGTCGGCTTTTGCCGAACGCTCTGGGGTTCCACGCTATACAAAAAATATGATATCACAAAAATGCTTGTTTGACGCCTCTATGTATTGTTTGCTTAGTGGTTCGATGTTCTTCGAAGCCTCTCAGCTGTTTGCAAACGGTGCTGGACAGCGCCCGTTCCTTATCTGGCAACACCGTTTTTATTTTTCCTTTGGATCGACAAGCGGAGATAAATATCAAGTTCTTCTTTTTTACATTACGCAAGCGTTTTTTTACAAGGAGTTTTGCTTTCCCCGAGGCCTTTTTTCGATGTCGGTACCAAGCTTTATTACGGAAACTTAAAAAATGGGCTCAAAGAATCCAAACGCCATATAAAAAACATTTTTATTTAACATATTATGGTTAATGGTAAATTTTTTCACCATAATATTTTAGTTGAGTCTCCTTGAAATAACAGGATCTTCAGATAGGAAAATTCGATTACAGGACAACATGAAAGAAAAATCTTATAAAAAAAAGTGGTAATGATTTGATGTTGTCAACATATTAGTGGGAATCCAGTAAACGTTTTAGATTTGCTTTTGATTATTTTTAACCAAATCTAAATCAGTTGACGGAACGACCCTTTTTGCACACTGATTATTTTTTGATTTCGTGAACAGGTGACAGCCTGGGCGAACAGCTAATTGACAGCTAAAATGCACAAAATGCCGAAAGAAAGTCATCAAATTTTTATTGAATATTCCTAGATTTACAATGTAAACAAACACCAACTGTCATACAGCTGTTCGAAACCAAATCAAAACGAAAACGAAATCAGTCTCAGAGCTGATTTCACGAAATCAATTAGTAAGACCACATTTCCCAGATTTGCTCTGGGCACACTGAAAATTTTGTATGGAGCAGCTGTGAACAGCTTACTGCGAAATCAAATCAAAAGCAAATCAAAAACGTTTACCGGAATCCCACTATTGATATACATACATATATAGCAAACTTGGTCAAAAACTTCGAGAAAAAATGTATGAAACCATCATTGTAAAGCTTAGTACGCAAGCTAACTAAATTTTACGCGGCGTAAAGTGCTCAATATTTAGCTGTCGACGAGCGTAGGCCCAGAGTTGCCAATGCACCACGGAAAAATAACAAAAAGTTGAGTGGTAAATCCATGCGTCAGCGGCGGTTTATTTTAAATTTGAACATGCAGAACTGATTTGGATAAAAGAGGAGAGAATATGTCATAAAAAATGCAAATTAATGTTAATAGAGGAGATATGCGATGCCACGCAACCACAGCGCGTGTTGGGTGCACCCATCTATTTTGAAGTTCTAATCAGGATTCAGGATTCACCATTTGTATTAATGAAAAAAATACAAAAAAGTCTATAAAAACAATTTTAGCTTTCGTTCTTGCTTATAATCTACCAATATTGTCATCGTTATTAACCAAATTCAAATAGTGTTCATACTTTTCACTTGTGTGCCAGAAATTTGTCTCCAGTATACCCAGCGAAACTCTAAACAGTTTGATGTTTCGCTAGGCCTGTCAGCTGTTTCAAACAGTGCTGCCTATTCCGTTCCTTTACTTAACAGCTCTGTCATTTTATTTAGTCTGCGGACACCCGAGCGCAAGGTGGATTTATACCTGGTGATGTATTCGCTCTCTCTCGGGGCGGAATTGTCAAAATGAGTCTGACGTGAGAGAGACGACAGAGATAGATGTATAGAAAAATTGTTTTGTTTTGTTTTCTATACGCTTCACTCATTTTCGTTTTGTGCGCTGTGCAATATATAAAATGAAAATAAAATGCAATGGCATGTTTGTCTTGTTGTTTCTGTAATGACCCGTAGGTAACCAATTAATTAATTGTGATTATGGATATTTGTTAAGCTCCTGTTAGCCGTCAGCATCGACGCTGTTATCCCTGTTGCTCTCTTTGTGGAAGCTGCTCACCGGTGCATGCTTCCACAGTTCCTGTTGCATTTATTTGTCTCTTTTTCATATCTCTGGAAACACAAACCAAACGACTTGCGTTCGAGCGGCATATGTATTTTTCACACAAGGGACATTTTTTAGAGAATTTAATACAACCGCTTACTACGATGTTTGCTTTCGTAATGACGTTTCCGCCCCGAAAAAGAGGGCACGTCGAGCGAATACATCACCAGGTATAAATCCACCTTGCCCGAGCGTAGCTAAATGTCAAGTTCTTCTTCTTCCCCTTACGCCAGCGTTTTTTTTTATATGGAGTTTGGGTTTACCCCAGGCCTTTTTTTGAATTTGTAGGACCCGAAATAGGGGGAAACCGTTGAGTTTGGTCATGTGCTTTTTTTGCACAGCTCTATTATTTTTAATTTTTATTTCTTTAAGTCTCAAAATATTGGCTGTTATTACAAAGAATTTGTTGTATTTATAACAAAAAACGTATTGGTCCTTAAATTTAATTTTGTTTTAAATGAAACTTTGATCAATAACAGTTATTTTTAGACCCTGGTGTAAACCGATTTTACAATCAAAAATAGATATAAATGTACATATTAGATGATTGAAACCTGTCAGTTTTCCAAGTGTGCATTGTTGACGCATTGACATCGCACCGGTGTTGACAGAATGCTAACAAGTGAACAGATTTAAAAGCTCAATAGCTCACGGTGCACTGAGCTCAGAACCAAACATTGCAAATGAAATCAATCAAACCATGAATGCATTTTTTTTAAATAAGTTAAAACCCACATTTTCAATTAAGTATATTATGACTATCAAAATAATTTTATAAAGTCACTTGTACTAGATGTTTGTCTTGTTTGTCGAAGACATGCATATTATAATAAAAAAAGCTTTTTCTTTTTCTCAAGCTCAGCAGCTGATGCAAAGCTGTTTTGGTAAATCAGAGAGTGGCGCTTTGGGGGATAGACCCATTCGGGGAGCATGCGTAAGAGTTCGACTATTACAAATATTCTTGCAGAAAAACAGCAGCTGGCAATGTCATTATAGTAAAACTCTTATCTAAATAAATTATAAACTGTTTGGTCGTACATAAGTTCTAAGCTTATGCTGTATTGGGAACAATTTCAGTGATTATCGAAATGTGCGAATCTCACTATTCAAATTTATTGTTATAGATTTATACGTATTTACATATGTACATGTGTATGTATGTACATATTCATCACGGTGAACAGTTTGCTGCCGCCTGTGTAGCATAAATTACAAATCAACGCACCTACGCACATTGATTGACCCTTACACATCTCCAACAGAAGCACAAGTGAAAACTTGAAAAGCATTGAGGTGGACATGGCGTTAGAGCACACATTCCTTGGGACCTGGGAGGTAAGTTTCCTTATACATATGAAAGATGTGTGTGCTATGTTAAACTTTTATTATAATTACTATTGTTATTTTAATACCCTGTGCGGGTATATAAAGTACGTTAAAAGCGTGTTACGGGCAGAAGGAGGCGTGGCACATACATATATGTTACATATGTGTATATTATTGATCAGCAGCAACAGCCAAGTTGATATACTCTGTCCGTATAAACGAAAGGATCTCAGAGATGGCAAGAGCAAGGACCACCTAATGTGGATTGAAGACTCCCTTTATTGACAGAAAATATAAGTTTATTAACTGAACATCAGGGTATCAAACCGAAACGAATATCGGTTTCAGTTACGATGTCGGTTATGTTCGCATTTAGGTTTTCGGTTATCGGTTACGCAAAATCTTCGAATAAAGGTTTCGTACCGGTAAACCGGTTTTTGTATGATTCGGTTTTGAAATACCGGTATGGTTTCGGTTCACAAAAAAAAATTTCTTTGCAAAAATATAATTACATTAATAATATAATAATAATAATTAAAAAGGCATTACTTTCTTTACGTTTCACTCTTGAATTTATTTCACATATTCTTCAGTTTAATGTAGCTTAGCTACATTTTAACAATTTTAATATTTCATTTAACAAATTTATTTTACTTGCGCTTATTCAGTGCTATGAAAATTCGATCATGAATATCACAAATAAAAATTCAAAATTAAAAATAATTTCTTTTGGATGAATGAAAAACCGAATTTAACCCTTATAAATAAAACGGTTATTTCGGTTTTCAGAGTTTCGGTTTAAGGGTTTCGGTCAAATGAAATTTTTTTTTTTTCGGTTACGGTTTTAGTTACGGCTTTAAATTTCAATCGGTTTTTGCTGGTTAAAGGCTACGGAACCGCTTACGGTTTTAATCCCTGGTGTAAATGTCACTCATCTATGTCAAACATGTATGTAGCTGCAAATAGAAACGATTGATCAATAGTTAAGAATTAGGATGAAGATTGTTGATCATCTTAGAGCAGCGGTGTCTCAAAACTCACACAATTTAATACTGCGCTGGTGTGCGTTTAAGCGAAACACGAAGTCACAAATCGTTTTACTGCTTTACACTAAAAAATTAAAATGAAAGCGTATTCTAACTGCCGCATGGTTACAGTTGGCAACTTAAAGAGAGCAAATCATTAGTTGCAGTGTACGATAAAAGTCTAGCGCTGATCGCAGATCATCGACTGACATCAAAAAGGATCAGCCGATTGGATGCTTTGTAAGAGAATAAAAAGCCAAAGACTCGCGTCGTGAAAGCAAAAGCCGCAGAGTCATTAATAGTACAGAGCCATTAATAGTACACACTGTTCTCTATCTCTGTGACGTGTGTCGGCTGGGACGCAGGCAGAATTATGAGTTCCTATCCCATGGGATAGGCTTTTGGCATTTTGGCCTGTTTTAGAAATATCTCTTCCGAACTCGCAGCGTCTTGCAAAGTCATTAAATTTTCGGCGCGCCAAGGGATAGAGTATCTTACTGTAGAGTTCACTGGACTGGTCCGTTTGTTATTATTTTATAAAATTATTTTGTTAATTTAACTAACTACTATAGCAAAGCCATAAAAAAAGTTTATTAATTTAAACTATTGCTATTGCATGTGCAGCAATAAGCTAGTTTAGTATAATTATGAATATATGTGTGTATGTTACAAGATGCTCAGCTTGTGGTCTCCTGTTATACATTTATTGTAGATAGTTTCCTGCACTTTTGAGGGAAAGCGCGAATTATCCGGACTGGAGGGGTGAGTATTCGATCATTAAATTAACATAATCAGTCTAACTTACTTATTTGTGCAGCATAAAATTTCGACTGGATGATACTAGTGACATTACCTGGTACAATGATCTAATTAGCCCACTTCCAGAAAGAAAAGACTGTGGTACTGTCTGTGATTCAGCAAGTGTCTTATTTAGCTGTGAGACATTTGATGTGCACGAAGCTAATCCCCGTCTGATCTTTGGAGCTTTTGCTGGACACAGCATAGAGTTCAGCGTAAGTTGTGTGAACAAAATTTCTATTGGAGTGCAACAATTAATATGCAATTTTTTTCTATATTTTAGACAAACACTCTTATGCCAAGTGATACTTTGGTTCTTAGCTGTGAGAATTGGTATTCAGTTAAGTGCAAAAGGCTTAAAGATGATCAGGCAGCGGGCCAGGAGAGACAATTTAGCTTTGGTGAGGCTCTGGTGGAGACTTATTTTAGCGATGTTATGGTGAAAAGTGGCAGTGGCATGGAATATGCTGTACATGCATCTATTCTACGTCTTAACGGATTCGACTGCAGCATGTGCACCAGCAGTGTGGCGATTCCAACGCCATCACGAAGCCAAAACCCTTTATACAATGAATCACACATAGCCAACCATAGTCCCATAAGCATATTGGTAGCAGCCGATAGTGGCGATGTGAAACAACAACTATTATCAAGCTTGAACCTATCCCCGACTTACTTACAACCATCATGCAATTTCCAGCTAATGGATGCAGATTCCGATGGTCTAGGAACGCTGCGTTTACATCCGTTCAGTAGCAGTTTTAACTGTCTAAGCAATGGTAATGCAGAGGACTTTTTGCGAATATCTATTGATAGCGGTAATGAACTGCTTAGCTTGGAGAGCGGTGGTATACGACGAATTCCACCCACATCACACTCGGATTCGCACCTAGACGCTTCGCAGGATCATTGCAAAAATATTTTTAATTTTTGCCAAGACATGATTCTCCAGCCGATGCCATCGTCCAATCCGCCAACAAGTTGTCCTGCTTCTGGCTTAACTGTATGCAGTGCACGGCGACCGCCACTTTCGCCGTATCGAGCTCGTAGCCCTTCACCATTTCCAAGCTCGATGGATACGCCACCATCGTCACCCCTAACGCCAGTCGGCGTTCTTTATAACCTGCCCACTTTGTTGCTTAGTCCAATCTTGCACTGGCTGTACACGGAGTCCATGCTACCCGAGTTGGATGAAAATATCTGTGAGAAACTAATCATCTTGGCTGAAGCACAGCCCCCGCTTACAAAGCTGGTGGAGCCAACACGCAAATACCTGAGACTGCTTCGACTTAAAAAATGTAAGTACTGCCCTGCCCTGCACCCCAAAGCTCATTTCCTAACAATGACTTTTAAATATTGTACCTCAAAGTTGTAGTCAATGTGACCATGGATCTGCACAGCATTCTCAACCGTGTTATTCAGCGCATAGATCCTGATGGCCTATCGCACGAGCCCGCCTTGCTCTATGCAACATTTCAGGATGTTCTTCGAGATTGTGCTATAGGTAAGATGTTGTTACTGACCATGTGGCACATTTGCAGCTTCTGAAAATATAAACTTCCACAAAAATCTGACTTTTTGAGTGACATCACATAATAATGTATTCTCTGAAACAGATTTAGATGTGATTTTAATTTTGTGAAAACACATGTTTTTCATTATTACCTGACTCTATTTTCGTTCTCGCTTAAAGGATGTGCAAAGGTTCTGCAGTTTTGCAATATATTTATAAAGGATGCCACGCACCTTGAGCGTTATCAAAAAAATGAAATTGTCAAATACGTGCGCACACGCATTCCGATATTCATGACGCAAGCACATCAACTGCTGCGAAATGTGCTAGGAGTTCTTGTGGATCTTAGCATTGATGAAAAGGCAGAGTTGGTGAATTATCTTGTACCTGAGGTAATAGCTTAAAATATAATATCCAATGTCGTAATTTAAATTCAAACTTTTATTAGATTGAGTCGACCTTATTAATTTTATCAGCTGTGATAGAGGAAATTAAAACCTCACTGGAAACTATGTGTAAGGTAAGTCATCAAACTAATTTTGGCAATATTCGAATAAGGTATTTTCGACATAATTTACATACTAAGCATACTTCAAAAATTATTTAAATGGTCCCGGAAAATCTATACTGTATTTTCAAAGTATTACACAAAAACGCAAAGTAGAAAACCAACTACACAAAATTTAACTAATTTCACCAGAAGCATTTAACATATATAATTAGTTTAGAAAAAAGTTTAAAGGGACGCTTATAATATAATATAATATAATATAATATAATCCTTAAAAAAAAACCTTTTCAATGACTTATAGAATATGTATGTTATGGTGTCCCTTATTAGACCCCGTACTTTAAAAAAGTATAGGGGTCTGTTAACTCTGTCACAAAAAAAAAGTGCGTAACAGGCAGAAGGAGGCGTGGCAGACCCCATAAAGTATATATATTTTTAATCAGCATCAACAGCCGAGTCGATATAGCCGTGTCCGTCTGTCCGTCTGAATGGACGCCTAGATCTCAGAGACTATAAGAGCTAGGGATTCCAAACTTGGTATGTAGGTTCGTCTATATTGCACGCAGATGGGGTTTGTTTAAGATTTTGGATGGAACCACTATATCATATAGCTGTCATAGAAACGATAAGTCGAAAATCAAGTCTTAGTATGAAAATCTTTTTTGTTGTTTGAGATATCTGAACCAAACCATCTTCTATCTTACCGCTCTTCCCTTTATAATCAGGATTTGAAATGCACACACCTGGATCAAACTCTCCATCAACAACAAACGGACGATGCTCTTGGTATGCAGCTGCAGTACGTAAGCGGAGAAGTGCTGTCACCCCGTCCTCGTAGGGGACCACCTATTGGCTTAATGCTGTACGAAAATCCTACAGAACAGCGAAAAAGTTGCGCCGAGAACGATCTAAAGTTTGTGCTTTATATGTGCAAAGTGCGTAAAATGCGTGATATTTATGGTCGCATATCTGCAGCCCTTGACATTATCAAAGCGAAGAGGTGAGCTGGGATTTCACGTTTATATGATTTTTCGTATTCTTACCTGATATTGTCTTCATTTTTATAGAAGCACCTTCTGTGAAATGGATTTGCCTAGTAAACAGAGTACTATCAATCAAAATCTTGAGCAGCTAATTATGGATATACCAGCGTATATAAAACTGATACAAAATTTATCAGATCGCCTGGACGACAAATTGGGCTGGAAGGAGTTTAAATTTTGTTTTAAGTTGGCTACAAGTCAAATTGTAAGAAACTGCGCTATTGATTCACATTTTTTTAATAGGCCCTGAGCTCCTTAAAAACAGACGGAAAAATATTTTAGTTTTTCGTTTAGCAAAAAAGTCATTAGCCGTCTACTGAACATAAGATCTCAACGACTTTTACACGTAGAGCTACCATACTTACTGATTTTACTCAGATAAGTTTGAGCCTTTTGACACGCTTCCTCCTGTCCAAGTTATACAATTGATTACAAGTGCAATTTGAAAGTTGTTTTTTAAGACTTTGAATTTAGTCACGCCTCATCCGTTTTATTTAATAATCCGAATATAATAATATAATTTAACAGCAGTCGGCATGAAATATTTAATAGGGAGCACTAAAAGAACGTACACAAGGATTAACAATATTTTTAGATTCGTAAGGATCGATGGCTTTATGAGGGTTCATTTTTGTAATTCACCACCAGTGTGTGATAAAATTTATTAAGCTGCGATCATCACAATTGGAGATTTAGAGCCACTCATCTAAAAAAACTAATAGCTTAAGGGGTTATGTACCAAAAGATTTTTGAAAAGCACTGCCGATTTTAAAGCAAAGCGCTATTTCTGCACCATAAAAGCTGTGATTCACTGTATGTCGTAGTCGAGCATTCTTCACTTAAACGTTCTGAATTGATTATATTGCCAATTTTGTATCCGTTTTTGTTTTAATTTAGAACGGTGTTATTGTCAAGTTGTTGGATCAGAAGTCTGCTCTGCGTCACGCTATTGAACAAATTTGTAAACTAGTGAAAAAACAAGAGTTTTTGAAAGCTATTGTAGAGCTTGGCCTCTTAGAGTCATCACATCTGCTACAACAATATTTAAAGATTGCAGACCATGAGAACAATTTGGATATGGACACAAGCGATGCTGAAACCTTGCATAAATCCAACTATGATTACAAGAATATCAAGGTATTTTTAAGAAACATATGTACACTAATTGAATTCCATTCTTAAATGGTTCTTTTACTTAATACCAAACAGCTCAATTTAATTAGGCATTTGTGCGAACCGCCCATTGCCGCCAATAGCAATCTATCGAAAAATGCTTTGCGTTTACTTCACTCCGCACAACTGGCTGACATGGAGTTCGAGGTTCAAACATATACATCATCTGCGACAACTAAAAAAGATGAGGCCGCAGCTGAGTTGACTTCGAAGAGTTATGGGCCAACAAATGTGGCACTGCAAGTGCATAGCTTTAAGGCACATCGTGTAATTGTGGCAGCCCGTTGCGAATGGTTTAAAAAAGCACTAATGTCTGGCATGCAGGAGTCAATTAACAAAAAGGTCATAATCACAGATACTTCGCCGGTAATATTTCGAAGGTTGCTTCTATATCTTTATGGTGCTCCCATTGACCGCACCGTGGGAGCCGAGCAAATTTGCGAATTAATGTTGCTAGCT
Source organism: Drosophila recens (assembly GCA_037043495.1). Classification (NCBI taxonomy): domain Eukaryota; kingdom Metazoa; phylum Arthropoda; class Insecta; order Diptera; family Drosophilidae; genus Drosophila; species Drosophila recens. The sequence continues at coordinate 184,980 of JBAMBJ010004536.1, forward strand.
GATAGATACTCCGTTGATGATCTAAAGGTTACTAAATCCACATCTTACCACTATGCTACTATACAATTTTCTTTTAGTTTATTTATATAATGTTTTTATTTACTTTTGATCATGTAGGAATTGTGTGAAAATACATTGAACTCATTGATCGACGAGGAATCGGTTGTCTGTCTGCTGGGCATCGCTGACCGTTACGTGGCCACGGTGCTAAAATCCAATTGTTTATCGTTCCTATCACAACATGCAGAATTAACTAAAACTGAGATATTCAAGGAACTACCACAGAACTTACAGGTAAACTATTCATTTCATTAGATTATCAAAGATTAACATTTATTACGATTGTGTGTTTCAGTTAGAGGTCATGGATTTGGTCCAATGGTTTGGTCGCGTTTCAGAGCCATGGAATGATCACAGCTTTCATTCAGACAGCAAGGCACGACACTGCCTAAAAAGCCCGTCTAAACCTCGCTTACGATCCCGTAAATCATCACCTTCCTATATATGACGCTGACAATATACTGAGGAAAATGCGAATGCTGATTTCATGCAATAATTTTATAAGATTGAACAAGGATAAACGAGAATTAAATAAGTCAAGGTTGCAACATTTTAAGAGCGTTAAAAAAATTATTAGAGTTCCAACTATATCAATGCACACTGTTCCCAAAGTCAAACAAAATCACTGTTCAAGAAAGCCAACATTTTTTTTCCAAAGGATAATACTCTAACATAAATATATAGAAATCAAAATATTAATCCCAGAAACTGTTCGGGTCTGAAAGTCGGATTTTTTGTTTACTGTACATTTGGTTTTGGTTGTGCTGCATTTTTGGCTACCTCTATTAGCTACGATATATGAGAATCTTGATCAAAATCATCAAATTAAATCATTTAAATACATTTTAAAGGTATGTTAAATATATTTGCTTTTAAGATTTTTGTGTATATGTGGTTAGTATATTTTATGTTTTGCATTTTTCTGTGAGCATAACTTCAAAGTAATTTTGTTGCGTGGAGTAAAACATTGGTAGATTGTTCATTTAAGTGTCTTCGATACGATAGACTAGTTTGTTTTTGCTCGAACTTAATCGACTCCGTGAAATCTCGATTTTTTCCAAAAAACTTTGAGTTCGATCATTTCGATCACACATAGTATGTATGTGTATGTGTCATAAGCAGATAGCAGCTGATAAACATATGCATTCTATATGTTAAATATATGTAAATACTAAAATCTTTAGAGTAGGATTAAAATAAAAAATTATGACTTTATTGATGAGAGTCAAATTAGAACTAATCGAAGTACAATTTGTTATTTTTTAAGAAACCTCAGCTAAACAACAATTCGGTAGCGTCATCGCGCGGTTGTACGGAACTACGGAAAATAGGGTTTATGCTGACATTGATTCCAACGTTTGCACTTTGTGAAATGTCTGTTTTTGTTTACTTATATAACTACATACATACTTACATGTGTATATTACCATACTAAGAGTCTCTAATAGCCTAAAAATACTTCTTTTTTTAAACTAATATAGGCAGTACGATATTTAATAAATAAATTCTCTTAACCCTCTAGCTTAAGTATTTATTGTACTTAATTTAAGTTGATTTCTGTTGAATTCAAAAATTTAAATTGTATTTCCTTATAAATAAACGTTTGAATTCATTTTGCGCTAATATCATTCCTTAACTCACAACAACTCGAGATTGTGTCACAGAAACACGGAAAGCCCAAACACACAAAAAATATTATAAGAACTCAATATTTTACCATATGGAATGAAATCTATTTAGCAAAACTCAAAATTATGTCACTCAAAACTGAGAATAATATTGCTTTAGTATAAGAAACATTGTATAGTATTAAGACTTAAAAAAACAACTATATTCCTGTTATACATATATTGTAGCAGAGAAGTCGTTTGTCTTACCGGCTATATAAACGAATGTATTTCAATAAAGAAAAGAGTCTTAAACTTAAACCTGACCTATGGTTGTTCTATTCAACTATAACTCTTGCCTTGCTCAGCTGTAAGTTCAGCTTTTAACCGCCAGTTCGTGCGCGGCCTAAGAGCTTCAATCTCACCATTGAGTTTGTGTTCCTAAATGGTTCTGCACTCGACTGTTTCGCTTCGGCCTACCTGCGGATCATAGAAGGGTTTCCCAATTATGGATCTCCCCTGTTTCCTTTCTTATTTTTTTTGTGTTTCTTCAATTTTATACTTGAGAGCCAAACATACTTATTAAAGAAAGTCCAAGAGCGATCGAAGAGACGCATGGATGCTGGAGGTTAACACCAGATTCAGAAACGAAAAACTTAAAATTAAAGTGCAGAGGTGCGGCTCAAATATTGTGTGCAGCGTAAAGAGAGAAAACGTGCAATATACAGTGGCGAGCAAAGGTGAGTGCATGTTCACAACACTGACTTTCATGATTCATAAAAACAAAACCATACAAGGGAATCCAAATTTTTTTTTTTCTAAAGTTTCATCATTTCATTCTTAACAAATAGGAGCAAGGCAACATTAACAAAAAAGACAAATTCTTAGATTTTGAAAGAAAAAGGAAAAGGGAATAAAAAGTGAGCTTACTTTTTCAACTTTTACCCTAGATTTTTTGAAATTTTTTGAAAATGACAAAATAGGCATCTTTTTCCCATTTTCATACAAAAAGTACAAGAAAAAAGATTTTTGATAATTTTTTTTGCAGTTACTAATAGAATTGATTAGAGAAACTAGTTGCATCAAAATTTTTTTTTCAAAAAATCTAGGGTAAAAGTTGAAAAAGTAAGCTCACTTTTTTTCCCCTTTTCCTTTTTTTTGGTGAATTTGTCTTTTTTTTTTAATGTTGCCTTACTCCTATTTGTTAAGAACGAAATGATGAATATTTAGAAAAAAAAATTTGGATTCCCTTGTATGGTTTTGTTTTTATGAATCATGAAAGTCAGTGTTGTGAACATGCACTCACCTTTGCTCGCCACTGTACATGATACATGTATAAATTATAAAAATTACTTGCAAAAATATTTTTGAAATTTTTTTTTGGAGTCACTCTTAGAATTGTTTGAAGAATTTTTCTGCATCAAAATATTTTTTGGAAAAAATCGAAGAAAAAAGTTGAAAAATTGCCTTTTTTCAAATTCAAAATTTTCGATGGGTACTTAATGGGTTAAAGAAATTTTTGCATCATCAGAACGGGATTTAATTAAATAAAAGATAAATATAAGAAATCCGCATTTAAACATCTTTATTATACGCAAATTTGACAAATTTATGCTGTATATACATACATATGTATGTGCAAAAGTCACAGTCTTGTCGCCAGTTGATGAAATAAACGTAAGAAAACTTGTATTTTACCGTTTGAAGCCTTTATTCATAAAACACGAACAGTTCACCCACCCATATTCCTATATGTACATTTTTATATTTACTATAGATAAAATTACATTGCCATAGCGTGCATAAGAAAACAATTGATAAAATACATACATAAATATGTACGTTTGCCGGAACAAATTATACGATGGTCCTGAACTAATTAGATTTACATATTGCTTGCTTAATAGTAATTATTTATTTATACGTATAATTAATTACTATGCTATTTATCTAATTCCTTATATTGTTTGTATAATTTTTGATTTCTATTAATAATTGTTGTTAGCAGCCACTGCGTTCCTTCAATCCATTTAGCTGCTCGAGCGTTGGGTGGATGGTTATGGGGCGTCTCAGTCAGGTTGTAAGTCTTTAATATGCTGCAAGAAAAGTCCAAATGAACATGTTAGAAATTAGCAAATAACTGTCAATAATTAGTGAAATATGATCAGTTTGTGTCATCACCTTTTTATGGGGTGAAATGATCTGACACCCGGCTGGGGCGACTGGATTAGTGAGTTGATGATACGAGACCAGAATCAATTATCGATTGGGAGGGCGACGCAAGTGCAGACGAATCGTCAGCACCAATATATTCTTCCTTTTCTCCAAACAGGATCGTCGAAAAGATGACCATGGTTAAACCTCAAAAATGTAATTTGATGTTACTGTTGTTTATCCCTATGTCCATTCCCGCAAAACCCGCGAGCTTGCTGGTAATCGGTATGTGAACTCGATTTGGCTGCTGGCAATGTACAATTTATGTACAGAAAATTCAAACGTTTTGGCTTTCGGTTCTTGAGAAAAAATTTATTTCGGTTCCGGTACTAAATATGAAATGGCTTAATACGGTTAACGGTTCCGGTATTATTCTCTGGTATCAATTGCTAAGATCGGTGTAAAGACATTGGACTTAGAGTACGTATTTGCCATTATACTATATACATACATGCATATGTATAGCAGCGGCGGACCCGAAGAGGCTCACTGAGCTCACTCTCTATATTTGGCAATGATTTTATAAGGCTTATGATCAGGACTGATAAATTCCATTCTCTGTCAACTCCATTTATATAAAAGTAAAAATAAATTTGAAAGAAATCTTATTTAGTTTTGAGTTTTTAACTAAGGCTTTGAAAAATTTCATAAGTGGTGTCCCATATGCCAAAAACCTATTCCATGGAAAAGGAACTCATAATTCTGACTTTTATCATACACTGCAACTAATGCTTAGCTTTCTTTACGTTGCCTACTGTAACAATATGACAGTTCAAATATGCTTTCATTTCATGTTTCAGTGTAAATAGTATAGTAATACGAGTATTAAACATTCTAATTTTTTTTTAACATGCTGACAAGATACAGTCGAAGTTCCATAAATCGAGCTTCTGTAACTTGAACTTTCTCTAACTCGAACTAAATCGAGTGGCAATAATCTTAATAAACTTAAAAAAGTCGAATTCCACAAGTCGTAGTCTCCATAATGCAAACTTCTTCTATGGATAATGGTGATTCGAGCTAGGGAAGCTCGACTGTACTTCTATAAAATATTAACCGTCAAAAATATGAGAGTGAGCTCATCTAATTTCTTCCCAATCAGCCTATGTTTGTTTTAACACCAATCTTAGCTGTTGTTAGCGCTTTGAAAATAAAATTGTAAAATTCCTGCCAACCTTGTGGGATTATATCTTACACAAATGGCTATGTTTTAATATTATATTAATAGATGAAAATTCTATTTACTGCTTATCATTAACTTTCGTCAGTTCACAAAATTTAGCAATTACACTAGGCTATAATCTTGAGCTTAAATATTGTATTACAACGACACAAGAAATAAAATCACATGGGATCGGCAATTGTATTTAGACATTTATAGCTAAAATTGTACTAGAGAATGGTGTTGTGTTTCCTTTTCCTCTATGTGCTTGTTTATCAAATTTTATTTGTTACTTTTTGTGGGAGCTAAATAGAAAATAACGAGTAGTTAGACAGAAGACAAACTAGTTTCGACATTTACTTTAGTTCTACAGGATGAAAATTACATTAGTAGTGTTTTACGAGGGCCAGCTTTTATATTTCTTGCCTAATAGTGAAAGAACGATAATGCTTCTTTGAAAATGGAGTACCACCGAAGGAAGGTTGTACCTCTAAAACGAGGCTTGTAAGGATTGCGGTGTCAAAAAACATTGAACTTAAAGTTTGCTTTTGATAAACGGAAATAAATGTGAGTCATTATACGTTAAGACTTAAGTGTATTTTAGTTAGTGTTTCTTTAATGCTTCTAATATTAGTAGTGTAACATTTAAAAATTGACTAGCCTACAGTTTTGACATGACCAGAATTTTGAAGAAACAGGTGTCGATTTATTTGAAATTCCTTTGACAACGAACGGATATTGTTACATTTGAATCGATTTGGAGCACCCACACACGATCAAATAATATTTTGATTCAGGCTCATATATGTTTGTATTTTAATCCAAAACTTTTCGCCTGTGGCTATGTCATAAACATGTTGTGAGGAAGGTTACGTGCCTCGAATTCATTTTGCAGTCATTTCCTTGCATGAAGTGTTTTTTTTGCCCCATGTGGCATTAGCGCCAATAAACCTTTAATTGTTTATGCAATTTTGAAAATATGATAATATTAGTAGGGCCCATGGATGTCTCAATCTCACGGTGTATCACAGGCAATCTTTTTTTTTTTTATCAGTTTTCGAACTAGATAAATTTTCTCTTGCATAACAACCGTTTCAGGGCAACCTCTGAGGAACTCGTCCTGTAGCGAATGACTTTAGTCATTGTATCAGCTATTTACAATGAAGAAGCATGAAATACTACTGCCAAACGTCATAAAAAAAGGATTTAAGCATTAATTTCTTGATACTCCTTGCCAAAAATAAAAAAAAATTTTCTAATTTCTTCAAGCAGCTGTGCAGAACGACACAAAGATTTTAGTATGTTTACTGCAATTATTTCTATGCTTGTTAATGAAAGAAGTCAATCGAATGTGGATTCACTAGAAGTAGCCAAAACAAGGAATATAAAAGGTGGCCCTCCAACGAGCTTTTGGGCATATTGTTAGTGTAGATTTTCGTGTCTAATAATTTTTCCTTTTTATAATTATTTTAAAATGGATAAAAGTGTCTGCATTCAGTTGAGCCTCACTTGCGAATTTATATATAACGTGAAGTCGTGAAAATACATACTAAGCTATACATTCATACATATAAATAAAATGATTGAACAACAAAAGGCTAACTTAAATCAATTTAATCTTAGAAAGTGAATCCAGTTGCATATGTGCATCCGCATCCATTAGTTTTTGGCAGCTATGTGGTAGGTAGCACCAAACTCCCGTTCAGGTGGTACCCAGGTAACGACTGAAGCTTCTGCCTTTGAAAGCTAAACATGGCAACGGATCTTCGTTGTGCAGCTGTAGTTGTTGCAGTATTTATTTGACATATAAATATGAGACAATTGGATTCCGATTGCAGCTTCACCAAGAACAGTATTCCAAATGTAAATAGCATCAATATGAGCAGTTCCGGGGGCTGCAGCGATGCAGATTTGCCGTGATGCATGGCTGCTGGATGTTCGCCTGCAAATTATTTAAAATTAGTGGGAGCAAAAAAACGTGGCAAGAATTTACTATCGTTAATAGTTCAATAAAAATAATGTATCTTAAATGAATTAGATAATAATAAATAAATCTTAAACATATTAAATAGATTAGACGTAAGTACCATAGACACCCTAATACGTATGTATTTGCACACGTACCCATAACATCGAGAGTTGTAGCGAAATGCGTCTACAAATCGTGTCCTACAGTCATGTAGGGCACCAGCTTGGAGCTAGAGACCCCGAGAGATCAGTGTTGGACGATTACACATCCGACGGTTCAAAACTTACGCAGAACCTGAATGCCCAATGGAGACATTGTGACTCTGGGACACCTTGAATGTTGCGTTCAACGGCGAAAACGCAAACGTTACAGTGCAGAATGTCTTCAGAAGTCTCAAAAGATATTGCAGACAAGCTTTCACCACTGTAAGGCAGCCTCTACGGCCCTACTGCTCCGAATGGTCGAAGGCGGAGCCGACATTGTACTAACCCAGAAGCCATGCAGGATGGTGTGTGGCAAGGTTTTTGGATTAGGTACACCGGAATAAAAGCTAATCCTAGCTAACAAGGTAACATTCGTACCTGCATACAAGCCAGAAAACATTTAATTGTCCACAATTTCAACAAAGAGGATAACCTGGAGCTCCTGGTCTAATAAATGACTGAGTGAGGAACAAAATTGGATTCATAATAGGCTGCGGAGCTATTAAGGGAACACAAACATCAGTGTGAGGATTACTTTTTTTACTTTTTTGGGTATATAGTTTAGGAAAAAATAAATGAAGAACCATACATTTTTTCGCCGATTTTTGCAAGAATTAGTATATATAATGCCTACCTTACAGTCAAATTATATTTTTCTATGAAAAACAACTTTATTTTCTTGTGGAAAAATTATCCTTCAACAAAAGAAATGTTTTTTTTTTTTGAAGATATAAATTTAATTTGAAATTCAGCAAAATTCACTTTCAAATTTACGCACAAATTCATGCGAGACGCTTGAACAAATCTCATAGAAAGTGAAGCAACTCAAAAATTATTTTCGTATTTTATTCCAATAGAAAATAGTGCAAAGAGAATGACCAATAACAATCGACTTCGCGTAAGTACCGTTTTAACTAAAAGAAATTCCATTAAAAATTGAAAGCCATATATGGCTCTGTAGAGGGTTAATTACTTAATAGAGGAAATGAAATATTAGGAAGGAAGAAGGCCATGGACTTGACCCTTGCGTCTTTTTCGATATGCTCATCATACATTGAATTATTACCCACTACCTTTTGGAAATATCCCAAATAAAATTATACTGTAGAGAAATTAATAAATAAATATGTATCAATCAACAAAATGATAAAATCACCTAAAGTTTCAACTGTTTAAAAATATCGTGATATCGTGAACTAAATTCAATTGCAATTTATTGCTGGAAGATTCAACTCCGTAATAATTAAATAAAAGCTAATTGAAATCAGTATTCCCAGCTCTGGTGCTGAGAAAGGTCCGTTAAGATATTTATTCCACATTTCAGATACACAGAAAGTTTATTGTGAAAAAAAGAGCATTTTGCATACCGGGCTACTCACCATCGACGATGTGCACGCGCACCGACGTCGGATTGGCATTAGAAGGTGTACAAGTATAAAGTCCAGAGTCCTGCTGGATTGCTTTCTGGACCAGAAGTCGACTGGTGGTTAGTACGCCTTTCTCGGTGACTAATGATATGCCGCCTCGAGGTGAATCAAAATTTATGACCTGAAAAGAATCACACATTCAGCAAAATTTTTGGTTTGCACTGGAGTATTTCTAAGCTTTGCTTAAATAAGAGTTTTTCCAATAGAGTGTAGAGTAGGGTGTCCCTTATTTTTGCAAAGCAATTATTTTTAAGCGCATAGGTGCTAGTTCTATTTACTTGGTAATACAGCACTCGGAAAATAATTTTAACCTCAATCAAAGTATGATAACCCGTGCCGACTTGCATCGAAACATTTACAAACAATAAGGGACACCTTATTTCTCCAAGTTATTTATTTAAAACACAAAGGCTTTTGTTTTGTTCGTTTGGTCCTAAAGCACTCGAAATAAATGATTTACCTCATTCGGAGTATGAAAGCCCGTGCCGACTTGCATTGAAACATGTATAAACATCGAAACATGTATAAACATTGTTTATATACGGACGATTATACTCCGATCGAGGTAAACATTTATTTACGAGTGCTTTAGGACCAAATCAACAGAACTAGCACGTATGCGTTTAAAAATAATAACATTGCAAAAATAAGGGACAGCCTAGTGTAGAGCGTAGAGTGTAGAGCTCTACTAATTGCGCTTAAACTGTGGACCAGCTCTTGAACTTTACCGTCCTACATTAGCTGTAAAAAATTTTCGTAGAGAAATTTTGAGTAGAGCTCTCTACAGATCGCAAAGAACGAATCACATGGCAAGGCCGACAAGGTGCGTTGTCAGGAGGCAATTGCGAAGTTCGAGGTACGGCGAGACAGCTTAGAAGTAGATAAAATGCAGAGGCGCAACAGGCGCCAAAGAGAAAGAGGGACGCCCTAGACGCACCACGAGCCAAACAATTCAGGAAAGTTAAGACTCGGCTTTTCGGTGAGAAGCTCTACGCAGATGTCTAAACTCTTCGATTTGGTTGTGAGTCTCATCAACCTAAGGACATACCATGGCGTCCTCGGGCACGCATTTGATCAAGACACCTAATCCAAACGTGATGCGCATGAACCCAGACATCAAGACTGATGACCGAGGCCAGAAAAAGCTTAGATCAAGGCTTTCCACAAAGTACCACCGGACAGTATCCTGGAGGAGATCAAAGACTCCAGTGGTCTGCTGACAGGCCTTGGCGAAAATTCGTCAGTATTGTACTCGAACCTTTCGAAGGCACAAATTGTAATATAATGGAAGAAGCTATCATATAGCTGCCATGGGAACGATTATTCGAAAACATAAGCGTTCTGCAAGGGCATCAAATGGCTGTAATGTTGCGGATACTGCGAATTAAGCTACCTAAGTGTCTGGGCACAGGGTCAATCGAGTGCACTGGACTGTTCTAAATTCCAAGTTTACATAACTACATTAATTGGAAGTCGATAAGATATTTTATTATTCATTATAATCGGTGTGGCGACCTAGTGGCGATATTACCATTTTAGGGCACTTACCTGACGATTATGCGACCAGATGACAGTGGGTGGTGGCTCCGGTGCAAATTTCACAATACAGGTTAAATTAATGGTGGATCCTTTGTTGATATGCATCTCGGGGCCCCCAATGATCTCAGTTATGGGTTCTGAATAGGTAAAAGAAGAGAAAATGGAGAGAAATATTGGTTAAATATATCTCTATTAAAATAAATGTTTTTTAAAAAGTAAATGTCTGAGATATTTCTTTCAGCCCATAATGTTCTTTATTTGTAATTTACAAAAAGTCAATGCATCACCCTAAAGGTAAAAAAAGTTAGATAAAAAATTGTGTGTGAAACCATACATCTTTATAAAAGTAAGGATACTTCTTGATTCCAAGGATGCAAGATAGGGTGGTTTTTTCGACTTGCACAGTGTTAAATAAATAACAAGAGATTCTCATGGTGATCAAATTTTGTGGATAGTATTAAAGTGCTATCAAATTAAAAATGTTTAATTTTAAATGAGCACAATGAGGGTCAAAAAAATCTAAATTAGAAATAAGTTCCTGCTTCCGGTTAATCGTAATAAACAATTTTTAATTGATCCGCCACTCACCCACAATATTTAAATACACGGAGTGACCAATTGGCGGTGTTGTTGAAATCTGGCATTCATAGGTTCCCGAATCCTTCCGTTGAGCGTACCTTATGCGAAGTGTCCAATCTTCAGCATGTGGTGAGTGCATCGCTTCAAACCGTTGATCTGAAGTGTATGTGTACCGACCAACGGTTAGTAGATGTATGTCCCGATGACGTACCCAGGAGACCTTCGAATGGAATGTAGAAGTATTTTCATATAAATGGATTAAAGTATACCATACTGTGGTAGCATTGTAGTAGCATACATTTGATCTGACCAGAAACATTTCGATAACTTTAAGGGACAGGAAAAACCAGTAATACATGCAAGGGCGTCCACAGAATGTAAATGAGGGAGGTTCTGCGATAAGGACAAAAAAACAAACAAAATAAATTAAAAAAAAATTTAGACCCTCTTCCAGTGATTAAACGAAGTATTCAAATTAAATTAAAGTTAACGTAAAGCAGTAATATACTCGTATGTACAACAAATATTGTATTTAAATTCAATTAAAATAATTATAGTAATCAACAAAAGAAAATATTATATTTTACTCAAATTATATATACAAGCAAAATGTGAAGTTTGCTACGGATGTCCGATCAGATCGACTTTTTTACCGATCAAAAGGTATGTCGTTACCTAACAAAAGTACATACTATATTAAGAGTTTTGTTAACTCAGCAAATTCATGAGAGGCATTGGAAATAAATAACAAATAATAATACAAAATTATTGACACAGTGTCGAATGCCAAACTTTTTTGTCTTTAAGAGTAGTTTATGCATAAAATTTAATATCATTCGTCACGAAATTAGATATCAGAAATTTTGGGGCATGGCAATGATTTCGTCACTAGGCTTTTACCTTTTAAAGAGCTTTTTATTAAATTAAAGTATATCCCAAAACTAACCACATGTTATATGTGGAAAGTAGGTAGTTCTTGCAGTACTTACTGTGCGATTTCCCAGATTCTTGACGCGGCAGGTCAGCTTTACCATTTTGCCTACGAGGCCAGTTATATTGCTCGCTATGCTGGTATCGAATGTAGGTCCCCCCGTTCCCGGTGTTGGCAGATCTTGCAAAAAGTCTGTAAAGAACCGCTTCGAGGCTGCCTGCGAGCTGCCTAAAAAACAATTGATAAAAAATTCGAAAATAAGTATAAGTCATTGTACTTTATGAAGCAGCCCAGGCTGGAGTTACGAGATTTTTATGAGGGAAATGGAAGTGAGCTCGTTAAAAACAGAGTCAATACTTAAATGTCAAAGGACGGTTTCCGGTTATCGATGCAAACAGCACAAACAAATAAACTTGCACAGAGCGGAAACAATTTGCACAGACTCAATTTTATGCAGGATCAGGAGCGTAGCACAGCCTAAAACTGCTTTAAAAGTCTCGAATATGGCCAAATATCGCTAAATTGCAACAGAAAGCTGATCTGAGAGGAGGTTGTCATAAATGTGGTCATACTGGCCAAGAATCGAAGGTGCTGAAGGTTCTGCAGTTGAGCCTTAACCTTCAGAGAGGCTAAGCACTCAATAAATTTTGAAGGCGAAGGTGAGGAGATGACATACCAGCTAATGAATGGCGTCACTAAGTGGAGTTTTATCAGGACATAGACCAAAGACGAGGATATATCTAAGGCGTTTCTTCGAGAACTTCATCCTACAGAGCACGAGAATCGGCCATTTCCGAGAAGTTTAGAGTGGCAGACGCCGACAAGCTTTTAAATAAGGAAACCACTTGGCAGACTAAATACACCCGAATACCTGTACAGAATGATCTGCTGAGGACGGAACACAGGCATATAAAGTCACAGGAGGGGTTTCATAAGGGTCTGCACTAGGGCTACTGCTGCGAAAAACCATGAATGACGTGATCTTTTAGTTTTAGCAAGAAGGCTTCGCTTATGACGTGTCAGTCGTGACTGTGAAAAAAACACTCCCAGAAAAAACAATCCTAGCAATGAAGCTATCGAATAGTGTGAAAAGAACTGGAAGTGGCGAGGCAAAAGTCGGAGGCAGTCCTCATCATTACACCATTACAAGCAACGTACTAAGGGAGAATTATTACGGGTGACCACTTACCGGTAGGACTACACGAACCCTTACCTTGAAAGAAAGAAGATGGTGCAATTTCTCGATTCCAGCAGCCAGCCAGCCTACTCACGCTGGCATCATCGACAACTGCCGTGTGCACTATTCAGATGAGAAGTCGAAGTCGGACCCCATTGCGGTTAATGGAGACTTTAAAACGTCATACACCGACATCTTATGCTCTGTTAAGACTGAGCCAAAATTACGGAACCTGGCGCGGCAAGTAAAAGCGATACGAAATACGGCTAAAGGAGAATTGCGTTTCGGCTCTTAAAATTGGCGGATCCACACACGAACCGAAGACTAAAGTAGGGTGGTTTACTAAAGCAACAGCGATCGCAATAAGGAATCTAGACGAGGTCACAACCGAGGAATAGCTCCAAAAGCACTCATTACATAGTTCGGTGAAATTTAAGCTTCACCGTCATCCATAGTTTTAATCCGGAAATCGTATGAAGCTTCAGATGAGGCCGAAAAGCTTGTGCAGCCAGAGAAACTACGTATTGCATGTGATTTTGTGGGATCCAGAGGAAAATTCGGCCCATTTCATAGGTTGCATAGATTGCGGACATGCTGCCACTAGATGCCTAGAAAAAGTGGGTTGCAACGTTCTGTGCTTGAAACGCAAAGAGGCGGATCACCAGCGTTGGTCCGAGCTAATTCGCAATGCTGCGGTTTTATCAACTCAACTTGAACCATTGCAGCACAGGAGGTGCTTACGCAAACTTTTAGAGAGATAATATAGATGTCTACAGATACGTGTGCTGGAAAACATAACCAAGAAGGGGCTTGTTAGGGTAGAGATAGACTTCCTGTATGTCTAAAGCTGCTACCCTGCTCCATCACTACCTTTAAAGGAGTTCTTGCAGATACTAGAAAGACCAGTAAGCGACGCTGCTAACAACTTATTGGGGCGGCATAGCCACAAGCCATGGAGAAGTTATGTCCTCGAAACCATGGCCAGACTTAAAGAGTCGAGTAGAGCCATTTTTAGGGCGGACGCGCTTTAAAAACACGCCTTTGAGCAAATGCTGGAGGGAGCAGTCATCAGCTGCACTGCAACCGGAAGAGCGGGGCAACTGATGACCCATCTCTTGAGAGCGTGCAGCGTGACAAAGCGCAAGACGGCTAAAGGGTTACGGAAGAAGGCAATCTACTGGTGGAATAGGAGGATAGCGGAATCACGTCTGAGCTCCCTCCGAGCACAGCGGGCCTACCAGAGTGCGCTAAGGTACGACGACGCAAGACACAAGGCACTTCAAGCGGCATTAGGCGGAAGCGAAGTACCCTGAAAATGTTTAGGAACCACTTCCCAGATCTTTGCGACCATGCATACGCGGATCCTTGTTTGATGGCCTATAAACTGTCCATGAAGGGACTGTACGCCTTTAGACCACCGGGTCCATCTTGTCCACGTCTAATGGGGAACATCATGAAACAACTCTTCTCAACACAGGAACCGATTGCCTTGGAAAACCACAAGGCAGCGTGGAAGTGCCTTTCAACTTAGTCACACATTAGGAGATCTACAGTGCGGCGCGCAGGATTGAACCGGGAAAGCACCTGGCCTTGGTTCTCATCCTACTATATTCATTTCTACATTCTTCTCTAGAAAAGCGTATGGCGGAGGAGTTCCACATAACTCGGTACTAGATCCAGCACCCTGGAGCCTGAATTACAAGGGCATACTGCAGCAACCGCTGCCAGAGGGTGTGCGAATAGTGCGCTTCGCGGACGATTTGGAAATTATATCGGTCGAGAAGCACAACCCAGGGGTGGGAAAAATCGTGGAAATACTTACTCGGTAGGGAGGAGAGAAAAATTGGTGCAATAAACAACAGGTCCAGGCCTGGTGTCGCAAGGGCCTCTTGAATGCACTGCGGTGCATCAACGTCTTTGGTAAAAAAGAAAACACACGCACACAATTACATAAGCACACAATGTTGAGGCGAGTTGAGCGCAGAAATAGAGCAGAAAATAGTTAAGGTGGAGTGGGATAGAGCTTAGGTGCCAACTTAACTTGCTGAGTTTGTATTATAGCTTTCATTATAAGTTTAAATTTAAAAAAAAATCAATGAGCAGATGATAAATGTAAAATGTAAACAATCCACACACACAGAAGACAGAAATGTTTATATTTTTATTTTTTTAATTCACATGTTAGACTTACCTGTCAACGAAATTAGCATGCCTAGGAGCAGTACCCAGTTTGTTGACATTTTTGTTATGTGCTAGAGGAACTGTTGAAACTGTAAGAATATGATGAAAAAAAAACATATAATTGATTAAATAATGCGTCAATATATTTGAATTCACAAAGATCGAGAGTTATTAGTATACATACTATATTATGAATATCTTTAAGCTGATCCCATCTCTAAGATGACAAAAATGTCAGCTTAATTACTATCAATTCTCCTTTAAAGTCGACTAAAAGCAGTCGACAGAATGCAAATATTTATAATGAAATTTAAACGTAAGCAAAAGAAAGAAACTGGATAAACAGATATCTCTTATCGATATCCTATAACATTCAGCGCACTAACTTGCACACCGATATCTTGCGCACTGTGAAGACTCAGCCAAAATTACGAAACCTGGCGCGGCAAGTAAGGGCGATACGAAATACGGCCAAAGGAGATTTGCGTTAAAAGTTTCGAAATCGGCGGATCCACACACGAACCCTATTCACGATGCCTTAAAGGACTTTTTGGGCCGAAGGCTGAAGTAAGGTCGCTTACTACAACAACAGCGATCGAAATAAGGAATCCAAACGAGGTCACAACCGAGAAGTAACTAGCTCCAGAAGCACTCATTACATTGTGTTTTCATTTATATTCATCTTCGCGTATGTCATACAAATTGTGGGATATGGATAATCACAATCAGCAAAGCACCTGTTGTTTTAATTACGTAAAGCAACACTTTTATAACGGGTATAACGTTACTTAAAAAAGAAGTAAAAGGGTATATTGTATTCGTTGACATGTTTGTAACAGGGCGAAGGAAGCATCTCCGACCCTATAAAGTGTATACATTCTTGATCAGCATCAACAGCCGAGTCGATATAGCCATGTGCGTATGTCCATCTGTCCTTCCGTCTGTGTGAGGGCCTAGATCTCAGAGACTATAAGAGCTAGAGCCACAAAATTTGACAGTCTAAGATATTCAGTCTGAGTTAACTGTTTTAAATTAAAAATTTTTTAAAGCTCATATTTTGAACTACCCAATAGGGCTTACAAAATGTTTTTTTCAATCCAATGTTACAGACTAACCATTGAAAAATTAACTTATTTCAAACCAACTTTTCAAGCTAGGAACTCCCTCAGGTTAAAAATTGTGCAATCGCTCCATTTGGAACCAACCTATTAGGTTAACATTTTCTTCAGGTTGAAAATTCTGCAAGACCTATATTTTGAACTAACCTGTCAAGCTTAAAAATGATTGAATTGAATCAAATGTATCAGATTACCTATTGAGAAATGCCCATATTTTGAAAACCTTTTCAGGTTAGCAACTACTTTAGGCTCAACATTTTTGCAAAGCTTAACTTTTCACCTAGCCATCCAATTTTAAAATACTACTGTGGGCAAAAAGTACCGGGAATTTTAAATTTAAAAAATTTTGGGATTCCAATCGGAAAAAATGTTTGTACTTTTAGGTTGGCACTACTATCATTAACATCTGTGCAAAATTATACGTTAAAATATTCATTAGTGTTTAAGTTACGATTAGTTTTGTACGACGCCAAATGTGCATTTGGCGATTTTCGTGCCAAAAAACGGTCAATTTCATCGAAAAAAGCTCCGCGTGGAAGTGTGTGAAACAATGTTTTCTGACTATCAGGATATTATAAAACGCATTATTACGGGCGATGAGACTTGGATCTACGCTTACGACATGGAAACTACCGATCAATCGAGCGAATATCGGCAAAAGGTGGGCCGAGACCGAAAAAATCGCGTCAAATTCGCTCAAAAATCAAGGTCATGTTGACAGTTTTTTTGGATTATCGTGTTGTAGTTCATTATGAATTCCTTCCGACCGACCAAACTGTTAACAAGGAATATTTTTTGAGCGATATGCGTCGTTTGCGCGAAGCTATGCGTAAAAAGAGGCCAGAACTATGGGCTGACAACTCATGGTTCTTGCAACATGATAATGCGCCCTCTCATACTGCCCCTGTTCTATGTGTTCTAACTCGACCAAAATTGTCCCGCAGCTACTTTTTTCGCCTGATTGATCTTTGTGTGACTTCTGGCTATTTTCTAAGCTCAAAAGACCTCTCCGAGGACATCGCTTCGGGTCGATTGAGGAGATTCAATCAAAATCGCCAAATGCACATTTGGCGTCGTACAAAACTAATCGTAACTTATTCACTAATGAATATTTTAACGCATAATTTTGCACAGATGTTAATGATAGTAGTGCCAACCTAAAAGTACAAACATTTTTTCCGATTGGAATCCCAAAATTTTTTAAATTTAAAATTCCCGGTACTTTTTGCCCACAGTAGTATATTTGGTGTTTGAACAAATATTAAAGATAACCCATCGAGAAATATTTATGTGTAGTGCATTTATATATTTTTCTCAGTCCTTTAATTTTATTTCTTATTATTATATATAATTTGGCCGTTGATGTACTAGACGAACAGTACATTCAAGTGGCCCAGTCGACACCAAGCACTAGATTGTTGACGCGTGGACACAGGAAATTTTCAAACCCACCTACCGCCCAACCCACCAAGGGGCGCATCGCATAGCGGAAGGTCGCGGGCATGTGGATAAAAAAAACAGACAGGAACCAGACAGACAAACAGACAGTCAGAGGCAAAGATAGACAGACATAGTACCAAATAAAGTTATATATATGTAGTTATATATAGTTATATAATTCTAAGTGTAAGAATAGACAAGGACAAGTTAATTTAATAAGAGCACGGTATACGGATGGGGCTATGGATAGCATAGTTAGTACTAAAGGTTTTAAGAAAAAAAAGAAGAAAATTGCTAGTAGTTCTAGTCGTCTGCTACGATAAGGAGGCAAGCGAATGTTATTATTACAGTTAAGACACTGATGGGCGAAGAGCCGAAATTGTTTTTGTACAGATTCTATTCTGTGCTGATGAATCGTATATTTGAGGCATCATACACAAGACCCATATTCCAGAACAGGTCGGACAAGTTAAGTGTAGAGTATTTTAGTAATGTAGGGATCGCAAAGGGACGCCAAAGGCTCGATTAGTAATAAAAGAAATATGCCGTAAATATCTCTTAAAGTCTCTGAGATCTAGGCGCTCATACAGACAAACAAAAGGACATTTTAACAAACACTATATACCCCTTTAATACAATTGAATGCACAAGCCTATACTGAGTGTATTACAACAATGGTAAACATTTGGTTACCACACAAGGTGTTAAGTAAAAAATAATCCCGCGAACCCGTTTGCAAAAAATAAGCTAAATGACATGTTCCTACTACAAGGGCATCTGAAGTACTCAAGATATCTTATAGAATAACCTCTTTACAAGCAAGAAACTTGGTACGTAGGTTCCTGAACAACGGACGCGGATCAGGTTTGTTAGCCATAGGAGCAATCAGTCGAAAATCAAGTTTAAGAACGATAAAATTTTGTTTTGTCTGAGATGGTTCCATAAATCCTGACCAAAATTAGTTGAAATCAGACTATCGGAACGATCTGTCAAAAATCAAGTTTTAGTACGAAAAACTTATTTTTTGTTGTGTGAGATATCTCAACCAATCTTACAAGTTGGGAATTTTCTATAATCTATCGAAGTGCCAGGGCACAGGGTATCCTACAGTCGAGCAAACTCGACTGCCCGCAAGTAAAGCGAGCAGGGGGCAGAGCCCCCTTGTTTATATTTTTATAAGAACTTTTGGTCAAATGCTCTTATTTGAAATAAAAAATATAAATAAAATTTCGAACAAATTTCAGACTTCAATACCGGCAGGGGGCGGAGCCCCTAGTACCTGTATACTAACTTAAGCATTATTGTTTATTATAAAACTGAGATCGGGGGATCAAGCTCGTCAGGATAGTCGAGTTGTAGTAGGACAAGAGCCTGTACTATATACATTTATGCACATTTGTATGCATGTACACAAACTTGTACACTGATAAGAAACAACAGCAGACGCACAAGAATTATTACATTATTGTTAGACTTACCTAATGTTAGTTGCTATTTAGCAGTTTTGGCGGGCAACGATTATGCCGGTTAAATGTTTTGGTGCCTCAAACTTAATGTCTCTTGTAACGTTTAAATCCAAGTTTTTGCTATGAGTATATGTCTGTATGTTTTTGCGTGTGATTGAATTGGTAAGAGTGAAGTTTCTTAGCCAGCGTTTCCAGCTGCCACACAAGCAAAACCCGAAAAAGATGCTAAGTTGTTCACTGTCTTGAAGAGCCTAAATTATGGAAAATTGTCAATGTTACTTTGCTACAACTATTGCAGCTGGTCTACAGATGCAGAGAAAAGTACATGTGAGTACTAAGTAAATGGCTATTCTACAGATTGTTGAGATTATTTGCACTGCTATAGAATACTATTTATTTGACCAGTTAATCGTACTGATACGGATACAATTGTATCTTAAGAAGACTAAATGAAGACACTTACATACATACTTCATTTTTTACAATGTTCAGTTGTTTACAATACACAAAAACCTCTTAGTTATCTGATTTTAATAAATACTTGGCCAACTACTACAGTGAGCTTTTTAAATTAAAAGATTTTCAATAAAGATAAGCGAAGTAACTGATGCAAAGTGCATAATTCAATTTTCTCAATAGATACCAACTACATAAAACAATTAGATACTCAATAAAAAGGTTAAGCTTACATCGGAGAAAAAAATAACACCACTATTAAACTTTGGCTTATTGATACAAAAAAAAAACTATAGTTGGGGCTGCGATTGCGCCAAAAAAAAATTACCTAACGTGTTGCTTAGTATATCCACTACACACATATATAATTCATTTTAACATTTTAGGGAAATGGGCCAAAAATTATGTATGTACATATGTATATACGTATGTAAGCTTTTGTTTTTGGATGTGAAGTTTGTAGCTATGACAATTCCTTTGTATCTCAAAGTTTAGATTGATTTCGTTCACATTGACCTTTTAAACACAAATGCCATTCACTGCTAAATCCAGTTCATTAAAAAACACTTCATTGAATTTCTGTTCATTTCGAATTAAAATTTTACATAGCGGCCTCATGAGTTTTCACTGCTGACTTGTATTTGAGTGCGTCATCCGGTTGGAAACTTTTTTTGTGTTTGCAACAGGAAAAAACACTAGCTGTAGCTATTTACAACCACTACGGTTATAATACGCTAAACATAAACCTGGTCAGGCATCCCACTCACTTAATACACAGAGACATACACACACACACACACACACACACATACACACTCGCACACGCACGCACACACACGAATCACTTGAGCCAACAGTAAAATATTTCTGAAGGAGCCTCATAAGTATACTACACTTGCTGCAGATGCACACAAATTGGGAACACTTTTCTACCTGTCAGATAAAGCTCAGTATTTGCACAACACTTAATTTTTGTTGTTGTATTTTTGATTTGAAACAACGAAAACAAAAATCTTAAAACAACATTAAGAACATTTGAGTGATTTACGACTTTCGACGATAACACGACGTTGACGGCAATTCGAGTTGATAACACAAATGTCTCTTTGCCGTTCACGTTTTAGAGTAACAAACAGTTCACTAGTAGCCAGGAGCTACAAACTATGGCAGTGGTTTCAACGCGCCGCGAGACTCAACCCGTAGCCTTTGATATTCTTAAGGAAACTGAATTAAAAAGGCGCAGCGCTCAAAAGTCGGCCAATGGTACGCCTCGCTCGTGTGTGTATATATTTGCCTATCATTAAGATCCACACGAAAATGCAGGCGCACCTTTGGCAGGTCGAAGCCATTTTCGCCGCCTCAAAAGTTTTCTCTTTCTCTTGACTACACGTGAGGGCTTTTGATGAGCAGCGCAGGCGTTAACTGTGCTATGTGGAATCCACGTGTGGATGCTATTGTATTAGAGATGCTCAAAATGTCGATATGCAAACGTGAACAAAATAATGTTAATCGAGACAATGCACAAATGCATACACACATATGTATATGAATTCTTAGGGCGCTCCGCCCCCTGCTCGCTTTGCTCGCGGAAATTAACTATGCGTCTGAGGGACACTTCCTACACTTTATCAGTATATAAATTCTGCTTTGAAACTATTGACACTTGTCCTGACTTGGCTTGCTGCCATTGCAGGTTGCATGAAAATCGATATCGAATAGGGTTTGAAACTTACCTGAAAATCGTATGGCGCGAACTTAGGTTTTTAAATACCTATGCATCAAATTTCGACTAGTTTCAATCTATGGAAAAAGTACGCCTTTTCCCCTTGGTGTGAACATTTTTTTTACTTTTAATCATTTTGTAAATAAAATAATAAAATTTAATAAATACTTAGCCAAAATTTGAAGTCGCTAACGGTTTGGGCGCTATCAAGAACTTGAGTTTTACGCAAATCTTTAAAAAAAAAAATAACCTTTTTTTACATATAAGTATTTTCAATTCTGCGAATTTTTCCATTAACACATTCTGCATTTTTTTAAAGATTAAAAAAAATGTCTAGTTTTTAAACATTATCCGAATTTCACAACAAAATTTTCCCCAAATCAGTTGCATTCTATAAAAAATTGCTTTAATAAATAGCCTCCTCATGTGCTTTTATTTTCACGCATTTTGAGTAAACATAACTATGTGGGTGGTTCGATAAAAAGAACTCGCACGGGGCCATATCGAGAGAATAAGATGAATGGGGCAGCAGTTCGTATCGTAATTCGACCAATTTTGCCGTGGCGACGGGGGAGGTGTGAGCCGGCGCTTGTTGTCCGGAGTTAGCAAATGCCGACAGCTTTCTCAAGCCCAATATTTCGTATAGGATATAGCCCACGTGGTTTTTAAGATGCCTACTGTATTAGCTACCTGTGGCGTACCTTCAATCGACGGTCAGCGAATACGATATCGTGAGAATTTTTACGTTCTCGTCAGTAATAGCGGTTTTTGGGGCAACTGGGCGGGGCTCGTCAAAAACCGACGTGCGACGACGTTTAAATTCGATAACCCAATTATTAACAGTCGCCAACGAAGGAAAATATTCACCGTATACAGCTTTCAAACATTCTTAGATTTCGCTGCGTTATTTCCCTTCCAAAATCAAAAATCAGATCACCTTTTGATATTTTTCTTTTTCATTCTTCTAAATCCGCGAACTCGTTCGTTTCCATACGCTGTCAAAGAAAGCCAAGACTGCGAATCGGCTGAAATTTTGACAGTGGTCGTTTAAAACAATCCCCTAAGTAATGGTAAATGTCTCTTGCGACATTGCACAGTGGTTGCGTGTGTATGGGACAAGGACAAGGATATGCAAGGATAAATGTCGAAAGATATTCGAGAGTATTGATATGTCAAATAAGGCATAAAATATAAATATTTGACTTACTTTTAAAACGATATGTTTATATCACCCATTGCGATTGGTCGAAAACGTAAATCTATTTCCCCGACACTTACATAGCTTGGCGGTGCCGGCGCCTAGCCAAGTGGCAATAGTTTGGGCGGCGGATCTGGTAACTTTTTGCTGGATGTAGTGCGCGTAAGTACAACTTAGGCTCGATTCATTAGCGTCGATTAATCTGTTACCAGCTTTTCTCCGGCAGTGGCAGCCACCAGTGAAAAGTTTGTGAACTTCAAGGCCAAATTATTAACAGCTCTGATCTAACTGCTGTTAGCCACGTTCTCATCGCCCGTTTTAGTCAAGTCATCCCAACTGTACAGAGTCAACGCACCTTACTACCCAATGACAAATACCCATGCACATGTAAAGTGTACATCTTTGGCAAATTTTTATTGTTTATTAATTACTCAAAGTTAAATCAGTAAGCAAAGTAAAAAGATTGTAATCAAGAATTACAATACAAAAGCAAAAGAACAAAATCAAACTGAAATTTATTTATATTTTTTTGATTAAAAAAAGAAAAAGAAAAAAATCAGACGAAATTCATATATTATATTATATGTAAGTGTGTAAATTAGAGTGCATCGATTTTTTCACAAAAAATGGTAACCGATTTTCGTAATTTATGGTCAATTCTAAGATGTTTTCACGAAGAAACCATAGTTCTAAAATGAACTCCTGGCCCGCGTTTTTTGAGTTGAAAAAATCATTTTGCTTTGAAAATTATATCTTGATTGTTTATGGTCCGATTCTGACAAACTTGGTGTCAACACTCTTGTTAGGACCACGACTTTTAAAATTCATCAGAACCAAAGGACGAAATGTCCTTTAAACATAATGTTCATCCTTGGAACGACGACTTCGCGGTTCGCCTCTATCCCAATAAATTAGTCAGAATTAAAGCTATTTTTTGGCAAAAAAAATTTTATTTTCCCTGAACCTGTATTTTTTAATAACAGAAAATGTAACACATATTTTATTAAAATTGTGTTAAAGCTGTATTAAAATATGTTTTACATTTTCTTTTAATAAAAATTACAGGCTCAAAAAAAAAAATTATTTTGTGCCAAAAAATAGCTTTAATTCAGACTAATTTTTTAAGATAGAGATGAATCGCGAAATCGTCGTTCCAAGGATGAAAATTATGTTTAAAGGACATTTCGTCCTTTGGTTTTGTGGAGCTTTAAAGTCCTGGTCCTAACAAGAGTATTGACACCAAGTTTGTCAGAATCGGACCATAAGCACCCAAGATATAAATGTTCGAAAAAATGAATTTTTCAACTCAAAAGCGCGGACCATGACTTCATTTGAGAACTATGGTTTCTTGGTGAAAACATCTTAGAATTGACCAAAGATTATAAAAATTGGTTACCATTTTTTCACTTTTTCGAGCCCATGCAAATCGATGCTCTCTAATGTAAATACTTATGTATATGATAGAAACAAAAGAAATTCCTACTGAAGAACTAGCTTGCTTTTTCTCTTGTACATACTCCACACTAGAGGTTTACGCCGATTGTGTTAGCTTCGGCGGCGGCGTAGGGGCCAGAAATAGCCGACGGCGGCGGCTAAGCCGGCAGAGAGGACCGGCGGCGGCGGCGGCGGCTAAGCCGTCGTATTTGCCGGCGGCGGCGGCGTATACAGTTATTAAATAAAATTTTCCTTTAAAAATTAAAAAAAAAAACACTGAAAATTTTTTATAATTTTTTCAAAAAAAAAAGTAATTCAAAATCAATTCACAGTCATTTTTCACTGACTTGATTTTACATTTGAAGTTTTATAAAAAAAAAAATGGTTTAAAAAATAATATTTCAAAATTTTTTTGTTTTCTGTTTTATAAAATTGTATTAAAAGCTATAACGCCGGACGCCGCCGCCGCCGCGCCGATTTTTCCGTAATTCGGCGGCGGCGCGTCAAAAAGACCAAAAATCGGCGGCGGCGGCGGCGGCGGCTTGGCGCGGCGGCGTAAACGTCTACTCTACACTGTCTCTTCTCCATTTATGTAAATATTTTGCTACTGCCTTTATGTTTTATGGATGAACTCAATTATGCGCATTCAATTTTCTTAACGATTCATAAACTTCGATATTATTTTTTCTTAAAAAATCATGACTGTGGTGTTTTATTTACTATTATATTGTTTTTAAAAATCTAATTTTATGTATGTAGACGAAGGACACGAATTCACAATTATCTATCAAGAGATATTTTTACTTAACCATGCGATGAACACTAGAAACTTATATAAATACATATAGTTTGCCTCCATTTATCATTTCTCACAAAAAAAAAAAACGAAAATAAAGTTTACCATTTCAGATTTTGGCATTAATAAAATGTTTGACATTTGCCTTTTTATGCTCGGTTGTTTATGTAAAAAATTCTTTATTAAATCAAACTGTTTCAACCAGGATTTTTTTTAATTTACTTTTAAGCGAAATATGTTTTAATGAATTATGTATGTTTAGCTGTAAAATAAACAAGGTTAATATAATTAATTTAACAATAAAATAAGATGTTTTTTTTTTGTTTTTGTAAATTTAAATCAAATGTTGCACAATTATGTATAGGAAAAAATTTAAAAAACTTGGTTTAAAATAAACATTCAATGCCCATATGTATTAAAATGGTTCATGCTACAATCTTAAATAGTTTATTCGTTAGAATACATTCGATGATCCATTTTAATTCAATTTCTTAGAAAACGGGCAAAAATATATGAAGTGAATTTATTCCAATGTAGAATCGATTCGCTCATCACAGTTAATTTTATCTAGGGTATATTGATTAAGTAAATAACTTAAATATGTTTATATAGGAATATTTTATTCTACTTCAAATATCGGAATTCAGATGATTATGTGGGGTTTTATAATGGCTTAATTTAGCTATAATTATTTAGCTCATTTACGGTGCAGACCGCTGCCAGGATGAAACTTATTGCTCGTTAGGGCCGATATATTAGCCGAGCTCTTTTTTACTTCATCAATTGCATGAAGCATACGCTGCGGCTCCGTGAGAAACCAAATCCACAAAAGTCTGCCGAAGCGCCAAAGCTTTTCTTTATCCTAATGTGATAGAGTAACTTTCAATATCATACGGATTTTTATACTTTACAAACTTACCATACGCTCCATGATCAATTCAGAGAACTGAGTGCGCAAATTTCGTAAGAACTCTTCAAAGCCCTGCTGCTGTTGCAATATTTTGAACTTCGTACATAAATATTGAACATTCTCAAACATAGGCTGCTCTAGTGGTGAATCAAAGACAAAAGGGCGTAACTTTTGCTCCAGATGCTTGCTTTAAAATAACACATGTACATTTATCAAACATGAAATTTGAATGTCACAAAATTTACTTACAGATCGGCCAGCTGTTCGTGCACGTCCTCACTATGCTTTGTATTCACCATGTTTTGAATCGCATAAGCCAAAAGGCGACCAATTTTTTCATATTCATACAGGCAACTCTTAGTCTCTGTAGGGGGAACGTTCTGGCCGAGATGGGCGGACAATTGACTCGATAATTGGTGCAGAAACTGTTCAGAGATGTCTTTGGGACTGGTATTCAGCGAACGCATTAATTGCACGCGTTGCCAACACAGTTGGGCTTGAGTAGATAGGTTTATGGAGCTGTCCAGCTGTGTACAGTTTCTTTTCTTTTCCAAGTCCAATTGTATTGCTATCCACATTATTTCAGCGTTTGTTAGTGCATTCGAAATGACACTTGCAAGCTGCTTGTGATTTGCGCGACGCTGCAGTGCGCGCTCCAATTTCTGCTTTGTGTTTTCGTAAAGCACAAGCTCAATCCGCTGCTGTGTGTGCTGCTGTACATGTAGAGTCAGGGCATTTAGTAGAGTACCATGGGTGTTCTTCAAATGATTCTCGTTCAGAATTTGCAAATCATGTGCTTCGCGCGCCATATCGACTAAGCTGATGCAGTGAACTTGATCTAGCATTATGTGATCTATCATCGCTTGGGTGGCCTTTACTTTCGCCTTCTCCTTCATATATGCGAGCGTGTAATACTGAATACTATGTATTGAAATGTGCATATGTGTGAATTTATGTTTGAATCTAAATGTACATATGTAATTATGTGCAGACTTACGACTCTTGTAAATGTTCAATTTTAAAGTTGACATTTTGCATATCCCCTTCGCTGCCCTCGAAATCGGAAAACTCCAGTATTTTAAAATTGTCTTTCATGTAGAGGTTGAAATACTGCATGAATGAGTCGCATTTGAGGAAGTACTGATCCAATGGCAGCTGGTGCATGAACAGCGGCGGAACTTGTTGCGTGGTGAAACTCTTGTTAGCCTCCTCACTCAGTTTACAGTTCTGACGCTGGACCTCCTCCAATTGGCGAGCCTTGGTCTGGCAGTCAGTGATCAGTTCCGTTTCCACGTTATGCAGCGGCAAAGATTCGCAATCCAACTCGCTCAGATTACTATTTATACTATGCTTTGTGTTCCTTTAACAAGATTGAACTGTAAAATGATCTACTTCTGGAGATTTGTCGTTAGTTATTAATCGTGGCTTACTGCATATCCTCAAGTAGTATAGAATAATCGCACGTTGCATCCTTGATCACTTCGATCTCTGCTATAGTTGCGTCCAAATCTGCAGATGTGTGTTTCAGTAGGCCAGTGTTATTGGACTCCATCTGCTGAATCTTCAATAGCCGCTCAGGTTCCTGAAGCCACTCGCCGCGTTGTTGCATTTCATCGCGCTCTAACAACTCTTGCACTGTGAGAATATTTGCGTCGGTAATATTCTCCGATAAAAAGTTGAAAAACTTTTCGAACTGTTCGTCGTATATTATCCATTGATTGGAGCTGTCGAAACAAAGTTTCTTGAGCATCTCCAAGTTCTAGAAAAGATGCAATGGCTACATTTCGTGAAATAACTATATACAGACTTAACTTACGTTTAGCAAATCGCCCATATTCGAATAATACAAATATACTTATATTATTTTTATATTTAAATATATATGTACAATAATCTCAATGAAAAGATGAAAACCGCGGTCACAAATTAAAGCTGTAGGGCTGCATCGTTTCGATCAGCATAAGTTCAAATGAACGGATTATCAAAATGAGCGAATGAACTTGTAAGGACCATAATAGCTCGATAATTTTCTTTAGTTGGCAGCTAAAATATAATAGGGGCTTTCCTGAAAAGGTTACAATCAGATTTTCAGTGTACATATTTGGATTTCGTCGATCAGCTGCGTTCAGCTGCTTCATACAACATGTATAGAGCGGGAAAAAAAAAATGAAGAATATCTGGTCAATCTAAAAGATTTCAAATAATCAGCTCTGAGGCAGATATTAATAAGATTATAATTTGATTGTATAGTGTATTTGTAAACTTCCTTGTGTGTATGGCCAAACTTGCTGTTTGTTTATATTCTGCTATGATTTCAATTTAAAGATTGATGTAAGTCTACTGCATTTCTTAATATATGTAAATCGTAAATATCTCAGAGGGATTTAGCAGCGCGAAAATCAATAAGAAAATAAGTTAAGTTGCAATTTAAGCGTTATAAATAAATACTAGCACTAAGCAAACAATACATAGAGGCTTAAACAAGCATTTTTTTGAGCGCAAACGCTTTGTATGCAATGGAACCCCAGAGACTTCGGCAAAAGCCGAACGCTCTTTTCAATAAAAACTCTATGTATTGCTTGCTTAGTGATACTAGCATTCCAATTCTAAAAGTCTTCAAGCTCAATATTTTTCTGTCGACGAGAAGAAAGAAAGTGTTGGCATTGCTACACGAAAAACTAACAAAAAGTTGGGTGGTAACACTGTGCGTCAGCGGTGGTTTGCTTTAAATTTGAACATGCAGAACTGATTTGGGTAAAACAGAGAGGAGAAAGGCAATGGAAAATGTAAAGTGCCGGTCAGCCGGTCAGTTTTCACCAACACTTTTATTCGTCGGTGAATTTACCCATTCACACCATCCGCATCGGTGTTCACACCAAAATCCCATCGGTTATTGTTTTTTACGATAGATAGAACGAGTTTTTTTTCCATCGGTGAGCGTCGGTTTTTCACCGACGCTTTAAAATTTTGTATGTTCACACGAAACCGACAGTTTATTGACAAATAGTGTCGGTGAAAACACGCTCGTCTGACCGGTACTTAAAAAAAAGTTAACGGAGAAGAAATATGCGATAACACGCAAGAACAAAACGGTTGCACCGCTCTCTTTTGAACGTCTTCTGTGAGTTCTCTACATATATTAATAAAAATATACAAAGAAATCTTGCCTATAACCTACCAAGATTTTCGTCGTTATTAGCCGAATTCAAATAATCTTTGTAATTTCACTTGTGTGCCGGATATTTCTCTGCTATTTACCTGAAATAAACTAAACAGTTCGATGTTCTTCGAGGCCTGTCAGCTGTTGGCAAACAGTGCTAATCAACGCTAGTTTCTTAACTGGCAACCGCTTTATTTTTCTTTAAGCTTAGTATCCAGTAGCTGAAAACATTTTGGGTGCTCAAAATGTTTAATATTTGGATTTCTGACTTCCAAACTTCAGTGTGACAGCATTTCACAAAATATTTCTGAAACAAACAAACAATAGAAAAATGTAAAATAGTAACAGTGGGAAAATTAACTAAGTGGACATTATGAGAGAAGTGGCAGCTACTAAAGGGTGTTTTTTTTAGAGGTATAGAACTTCAAATTGAAAAAAAACACAAGAAAATCGTTATAACGTCCATTAATTTGGCTTTATAGGAAGGATAATTTTATGCCATTAGTGTTTAAATATGAATTCGGGCAAGTGGCCGCCTGGCTGGCTCTAATAAATTCCAGCCGAGAGGCCCCATTTTCGACCATTTTTTGCATCAATTGGGGCCGTACGTCAGCAATAACGCGCCGAACATTCTCTTCCAAGGCGTCAGACGTCTCGGGCTTATCTGCGTTGACAAGCCACTTCACATAATCCCACAAAAATTGGGCTAAAGGCGTTAAATCACACGATCTAGGCGGAAAGTTGACCAGACCCAAGGGCAAAATGGAATTTCCACCGAAATCGCGTCTCCTTTGGGCCATTGTTTCCCGTGTTGTGTGGCATGTGGAACCGTCTTGCTGAAATCACATGTAAGCCAGGTCTAGCTCTTCCATTTGGCGCAAAAAAAAGTTTGTAATCATTCCAAATAACCGCCTCAGAAGGTCGACTAAACTGATCATAAAATGGAAAAAATGCAAATGCAATTTCTTAACCGAGCATGAACTTTGATGATAAAATTTAATAATTTGCAAACGTTGTTCAGAAGTGAGACTTTTCATTATAAAATGGCAAACCATACTGAGCCTAAATCAAGTGACAGCTGTCAACAAGTCCAACTCTGAAAAAAGTGTAGCCAGTTTAAAAAACCAACCTCTAAAAAAACACCCTTTAATACCCTTATGACTGATTATAAAAATTATTATATATAAAAATTTATCAAAATATTTTTCTCAGTCAAATCCCATAATGTTGGCCTCTGTTGCACCTCTTTAATCAGTCTAATTCGCTCTATGTGTTCGAAGAGCTCAATTCGGCATTTATTTTACTTCTTGTTCGTCCCCATTTCTGTTCAAAAAGATTTCGACTAGTCGAAACACTGATTCAATCAATGTTTTGAAAGGTAAAAAAAAGCGCATAAAATGTGTTCAAAATATGGTTGAAAACGCCAGTAAGCCCTCTCATTTTATGGAGCAGATACCTTTCAAACTGGATTTACTGCTACTGAATACTATGCCTTAAAAAAAAAATGCTTTTGGCACTCCCAATTCCTATATCTAATAAAAATTACTTTTTTACGCATTGCCGAATGACAAAAAAAGTTTTTTTTTTATAATCTATATGTAAAGTTCAATATTATTCGTCACAAAATTGGATATCAGAAATTTTGGGACATTGAAATGTTTTTGTCACTAGATTTTTTCCTCGTAAAGAGGTTTATTTTTTATCAGATTTCCACACACAGCTGAGGCGCTTCATGCAATCGATTATTTTTATAAATCGTAACGGCACAATAGGGAGATTCCCGATACTGATTTTGGAAACAGCTGTTCTCATCTGCTTCACATAATATGTGCAGTATGCCTAGAGAGCAATAAGGAAATCCGCTCGCAAAAAGTTTAACATATAGCTGATTCCTATTGTAAGATTTCAGCATTTCAAGTAGTTGAGAATTTAAGGTTTTTTTCATGACAAGTAGAATAAGCCCTCCACAAGGACAGTCAGAGCTCTACCGGCGAAGAAGGTGCACGAATTAGCGAAATATCTAGGCGGCTCAACCATACGGTACGTATGTACGTATCTCATCAGACCCGAGTATCTCGAAGCCTTGTCAAACCTAAACAAAATAAAAGAAAAGAAGCTAAAAACATTGGAATTGTAGCTAAAACGTAATAATTGTTTAGGCCAACTGCTTTGGATTTACTTAAACGAAAACAAAATCAAATCTTAATCAGTTTCAGGGATACCATTATTATTTAAAGAATAGTATGTCATGTACTTTTGGGTACTTGCAAACTTACTATATTAAATTCAGCTCGAATAAAAGTGATTTTTTTTTGCCGTGGCAATTTCCACCTTTAAATCCCCCCTCCAGCAGTTAGTAAAACAAAACCAAAAAAAAAGCAGTTCAATTTTTATAACTTATTGGGATTAAACGCTGTCAAATGTCATAAGTAGAGTTAAAATAATAATAATAAAAAAAAGTATTTAAGTAAGAATAAGAATTTTGCAGATCGCACAAATGTCGTGTATGCAGAAATTGGTATAAACATTAAAAGTGGATATTTTTATCGATTATTTGGAAGTGTTTCACGTCTCTAAAACAAATAAGCACGGTCTTGCAAACCAAGCAAGAAATTAATTTACTAAACTGACTGCGCTGCCATAATGATACTCTGAAAAAGTCGAAAACACATTTACGAACGCGATATTGAAAGCGGATTGATTTCTTCATATCTTTTGCATATCCAGTTATCGAGTTCATCCTTCAGTTGGGATGTCTTCGTCACAGAGGGAACGCGAACGGGGCTCAGGCCCATTACCGAACCGTTGGCTGTATTGTCCCCGGAAAAGTGACACAATTATTTCAGAGCGATTTCTTGCCTTCAAGACACCACTAAATGAGTCCTTCCAAGATAAAATGCCCATTGAATGCACATTTCGTCCCGAAATGCTTTTTGATTATTGCAAGACAATCAAGGTAAAATAGGTCAGTTATTATAAGTATATATACATATTTTATCTGGTGTTTTCCAAAAATTTTAGCTAAAGCTCGGACTGTGGATTGATCTGACGAACACTAAGCGTTTCTACGACCGTAGCGCGGTAGAGGAGCGGGGTGCGCAGTACATTAAGCTGCAGTGTCGCGGTCATGGCGAAACACCATCACCAGAGCAGACTCACAGTTTTATCGAATTGGTAGACAACTTTATTAACGAGCGCCCTTTCGACGTCATAGCTGTACACTGTACGCACGGCTTTAATCGGACTGGGTTCCTTATTATTTCATATATGGTGGAACGACTGGACTGCTCTGTAGAAGCTGCATTAGCCGTATTTGCCAATGCCCGACCGCCGGGCATATATAAGCAGGACTACATTAATGAGCTCTTCCGTCGCTATGAGGATGAGGAGGATGC
Source organism: Drosophila recens (assembly GCA_037043495.1). Classification (NCBI taxonomy): domain Eukaryota; kingdom Metazoa; phylum Arthropoda; class Insecta; order Diptera; family Drosophilidae; genus Drosophila; species Drosophila recens. Next base: position 217,125 of record JBAMBJ010004536.1, read on the forward strand.
TCCCCAAGCACCCGAACAGCCCAATTGGTGTCTGGAATATGATGACAGCAATTTCAACGACGACGCTGGCCATGATAGTAGAAAGCGTCGTTACGATGACAGTTGCTCCACCTCACAAGCTGCGGCAGCTGGGAGCGGGCTTTTACCCGACAATGGTGATGATGATGATGATGCAAATGGTGAGGAAGGCGGCGGAACAGGCGACGTCTCATCGAAAAAGAAACGGCGACGCGAGTTAATTGTTAAGAATGCAGCATTTATGACTGGAGTACCCGGTGTGCGGCATGTAGCGGATCAGCCGCGTCTCACAGGGCTACAACACAAAGTACAGGACTGGTGCAAATGGCAAAAGAACGGGTTTCCGGGCGCTCAGCCAGTATCGATGGATAGACATAACATAAAAAGACTCAGCGAGATGCCGTACAGAGTGTCGTGGAAAGCTGACGGTACACGATACATGTTGCTCATTGATGGTCGCGACGAGATCTACTTTTTTGATCGAAACAATTCATGCTTTCAAGTCGAAAATGTGACATTTGTGCATGGCAAAAATCTGCACGAGCATCTGGATGGTACGCTTTTGGATGGTGTAAGTGGACAGCTTTGTTTAGTTCTGAATTATAGTTTTACAAATTCTAACTTCTTTATATTCTTTAACAGGAAATGGTTTTGGACAAGATTGGGGAAACTATAACGCCGCGTTTTCTTGTATACGACATTGTTCGAATGGCTGGACGTGATGTGCGCGAAGAGCCCTTTTATCCAAATCGTCTGGATTATATAAAGAATGATGTCATAGGTACGCATTTACAAGCCAGAGACTGCATTGTCAGCTTAATCCAAAATATTATACACCCATGTCCATGTCGCAGGGCCACGTATCCTGGCTATGAAGCACGGCATAATTAACCGTGCATTGGAGCCGTTCAGCGTGCGGAACAAGGACTTTTGGGATATACGTACATCAACCCGATTATTGGGTGAAAAGTTTTCCCGTTCGCTGGCCCACGAACCTGACGGCCTCATCTTCCAACCCTCACAGCAGGCGTACACAGCCGGTGTTTGCGTCGACGTGTTTAAATGGAAACCACATGAGCTGAACTCTGTAGACTTTCGACTTAAAATAATTACAGAGCGTGGCGAAGGGTAAGACGATGAAAACAAATTAAATGTTCATAACAATATTTCGGTTAAGATTGTAAATTTTAAATTATGTTAAGGTTTTTCTTTTGCTTAAGTTACCACTGATGGTTAAAGAATAACTCGTATTTGAACCCATCATGTTAGATATATCAAATGTTATCTAAATGTCTACAATATTTAGTCAAACGCATGATGCTTCACCACTTAGAGCATCATTACCTTTGTTAATACAGTATATGTCCTGTATGTAATCATTCTTTTTGTAGTGTGAAGCAACAGTTTCCTTTCAGTCTTAAAAAAACAATAATTACTAATAGTATATTTATTGAAAGTAATCTATGTGTCCCTGAAAATGTTATGAATTTATATGACAGGTTTTTTCATTCAAAGCTAATATTTTGTGTGTTCTGTTCTTATAGTTTACTGACCAAAAAGGTTGGCTTTCTCTACGTGGGCGGTCACGACGCGCCTTTCGGCCGTATGCAAAAGCTAACTAAGGAAATACGTGAGCTGGATAATAAGATTGTTGAATGCACGAGGAATCAATTTGGAAATTGGGAGTTTATGCGTGAGCGTACGGACAAAAAGTTGCCAAACAGCTTTAACACGGCAGTTGGTAAGTTTTGCTGACATCTGTACATATACAAACATATGAACATAACAAGTAATTTCCAATCGCAAATCTTGCAGCCGTCGTGGAGAGCATCAATCATCCTGTAACCAAGGAATATTTACTTAACTTTATAGCAAATTTCGGATTCCGCGATGATCATACAATGATGCCGCCACCAACCGCCCAACGACGCTAGTAATTCACCACATCGACAACATAAAGACACACACTAGTAAATTAATAAATCATGATTATTTCAAACGAATTTGTTAATTTAAATTCAGTGTAACACAAACTAATAGGTATTTTTCTCAAAAAAATATGTAGAGTTGTTTTAAAATCATACATTCAAATGCAGCAAGTAGTCAATTAATTTAGTTTCAATACGAATGCATATTTAAGAAAATTGCATTTGTTTATAATGGCCTCATCTCTCATGTCAGCATTCGCAAATTTATTGAAAAAAAAAATAAATTTTACAGAAGTTATGCTCACTATTTATCTAAGTTGACAAGATAAAGTAATACATTTACATACACCCGAAACTTGTGTAAAAAATAAATATATAAAACTCCTTAAATCAACCTTTTAATGGTGCTCAGCTTCTTTTTAGGAATAACAATGATTTAGATTTACACATTAACAAATCTCCCAACTGACTATTTTCTATGAAGTAGTTATTTGCGTCAATCAATGTACATAATTCTAACTGATGAGGCTTCCATTTTCGTAAAGCGCTCCTTCAGTCAATAGTCCAAGTTGCAACAATGCAACTAAGGCAGCGCCCTGCTCAGCTTGTTTCTTGTTTTTCTCCCAAAAACTGCTGCTGTATCGTTGTCCATCATAGCTACAAATGGAACGGAATAGCTTGTCGCATTGGTGCGTCTCATAGCCAGGTGGTGGTTTTCCCATGCGACCCGCATGCACGTAAAGGAACGTTTTTGGCAGCTGATTGTCTGTAGGAAATTCAATTTTCAATTCGATAGGGATAGCGACATATCTCAGCTAGTTTTATCAGACGCTTACCATTCGCGTATGTGGAACGCAGAAAGGCCATATTGCGACTTATGACCCCCACATACTTGTCCGAAGTATCTGTCGTGCTCAAATTGTCAACAATATCGAGTTTTTGCCGTTTGTTCATACCCTGCTGCGATGGCATCACATCGGCACGACCAACATTTCCTTGATCTTTGAGCTCTTGCTGCCGACGTCGACAATAATCGCCCAAGTTCCAAATTTCGCATATCTGCTGCAATGTTTGACACTGGAGAAACCGCTTGCCACGTGGCGTCTCCTGTAATTCCTTGAGGATGCTCTGTACACAGTACTTACTATTGTGCGGGGCATTGTCATAATCGACGCAAAGACGAAGGTATTTATCTATCACAGTGTCTATTGGGAGAACACCTTCTTTGCGAAATATGGAAACATTCAGCTGGGCAGCACGGGCGACCATCACGCTATCTGCACCACATAGACTTTGGAACTTATGCATATCCTCATAAGTATGTATGTCGCGGGATCCTCCATTGGCTATAATAGGTATATCGACTGCGCCAGCCACTGTTCGTAAAACATCCGGATGTGGACGATGCTGAGGACGTTCATCTCTAGTACGCGCATGAATACCAATGGCAGAAATGCCAGTTGCTGCGAGCTGCTGAACTAGGTTGACGGTATCCAATGTATTGGGTAGTATGCGTATTTTACAGGTAACGGGTATGTCCAACTGTGAACATAAAGTGCGCAGTATATTTGTCGCTTTCGTTGGATCTGCAAGTAGTGCCGCACCCATACCGCCCTTGATTGAGAATTCCTTTGGACAGCCCATATTAACGTCTAGACCGGCAATATCACACTGCACCAGCTTGCCAACAGCCAGAGCTCGCGCTGGATCACTGGTTCCCAGTTGCAGCACCACCTTCGACGTTTCCAAGGCACATGTGCGAAAAACAATTGTACCATCAGAAGGGTCCACAAAGTCAACGGTCCCCAAAGCAGCTGCAAGAGAGAGTGATAAGTAAACATCTGATTTTCTTTTCTTTTTTTTTGCCTTATTTGTACTTACGATTTGGCCGGCGAATGCTCTTGATCAATTTAAGATCAATTAACTCTTCGGTGTAAACGATATCGGCGCCCATTTCGAGGGCAAGCAGACGCATAGGCAACGTGCCCACACGCACCATAGGCGCAAGGATCAGTTTGTTTCGGTATTCAAGCCGTTGGTGTTCCTTCATTCTCATGTTTACAAATTTACCTAAAATCTAAAACCACATGTGCATACAAATACAGAATTCAGATTAGAGATGGTCACTTGATGGTCCGTGTTGCATTTCGTGGCCCATGGGCCTTCAAGCACGGTACTCAGTGTAGCAAAATCTGTTTTACTAGGTGTCAATCTTATCCATATTTACCTGCAGACAATGAAATGGCACCACTATATTAAATTGTCTTCATGATCAAAAAACATATGGTAGGTTCTGCAATTTTTCAAAAATGTTGTATCTTATGTTTCGCTTAGTATTTATATTATTTAAATATATATAAAGTGTTCTAAGAATGTTTTTTTTTTTTTTATTATTTGTGAAGAAAAAGAGCTAAGCAAAAAATCCTCAAAAATGTGATTTTTTCCGCTCAATTTGGTTTCTTCACGCCAAGACTGTTTCGTTTTTCTGCGAAATCTGTCTTTTCCAAAAATTTCCTTGTATTACATATTACAGGATTAACACAAATTTTGGGTTGTCCGAAAGTGTGTGAGTTGGTGATGTTGCATGTTAAAGCATAGTATCCAGTTGTTGAAAAACCAGTTTGAAAGGTATCAACTCCATATAAAAAAAAGGGTTGCAAACTGGATCGAAATTATTTTGTAAGGCTATTTCTAAGCCCTTGTATCCAGTACCTAAATTTGGGCAGCTCAGAAAATTGTTGGGTGTTTTACAACACTCTTTAATGACAGCTGGCAGCTTTTTTTTTTGACCTTTCAAAACATCGATTCGTTCAGTGTTTCGACTAGTCGAAATCTTTTTGAACAGAAATGGCGACCAACAAGCAGCAAAATAAAAACCGAATTGAGATCGTTGAACAGAAAGAGCGAATTAGACTGATTGAAGAGGTGCAACAGAGGTCAATATTGTGGGATTTGACCGGAAAAAAAACATTTTGATGGGATTTTTATAATTAATAATTTTTAATTTAATAATTAGAGTATTTATCGCTGCCACTTCTCTCATGATGTCTATTTGGTCAATTTTCTCTATTTGTTGTGCTCAATGTTATTTATTTATTTGTTGTGCACAGCTGACGCAACAGTGTGACCACAGCAGCATATGACCAACAATCTCTCAACTTTTAATGATTTTTGGTATTATGCTGTCACACTGAATTCTGTAAGGTCCGACATCAAAACATCGAACATTTTGACCGGCCAAAATATTTTCAACTACTGGATATTATGCTTAATGTAGCATTGTTTCGCAAACAGCTGATAGTCGTTTGAGTGCCAATTAAAATATTTTGCTGTTCAGAGATTCACTCCGCATTAGAGATATGACCGCTTCTACTAAATCACTTGCTTGGTATGTAAGCAACACAAATCATCCAAAAATATCAAAAAAGCTATTTTCAAAAATAAAAAGAAAACAATTCCATTTTATTTAATGCTTTTTTTTTGAGTTTTTAATCAACTGAACTATATGAACTACAATCAGGGATTTAGTTCGTTAGTTCAGTTCAATTGAACTTAACCCGAACCGTTTATACAGCTCAACACAAAAACATCGATGATTGAAAATCGGTGGAATTCTTATGCTTTGAACTTTGTCATATAAAGTAAAAAAGGCTCAATAATTTGTTATTAAATCTTGCTCTTCGTTCTCATGGCTTTCATTTTTTAGATAAACTTGCTTTCGATTTATTACTACGTTAAAACACTTTTATTTGCTTCTCAATAGTCGCCAGTACTGGATAGATGTATAAATCGATACCTACGTATGTACATATTTCTAAGTGCGTTAGAAAATCTGTCACGGTATTCATTCTTTGGGGAAATAATTTGTTGTCAAAATTAGATAGTAAACAGAAGAAATGATAAGAGTATTAATCGTCAAAGTTTTCACACTTGATGCCAACAGATTAGAAGGAATAAGCAACGTATAGACCTCACGACAAAGCACGAACACCATCCGATTGTCCACCAGTAAATAAAGAGGATTTCGCAATTGCCTCTAATTGGATTAGCGTCGTTTGAATTTTTAAAATTGAATAACTTTGTATCGACATTAAGTCCAGAATCGTGTTGATGCACATAGAGGCACTCGCTTTCAACTGATAACTGCAATGACAACTTGTGTCTCGTCGTCGTCTTCACTGCAGCTACTGCGTCATCACTGAGTAACATTGTCATTGCGAAGATACAAGTGCACCTCAGTATTCAGTTCAGCAATCCCTTTGATATTCCTGTTGGTCTGCAGCATTTCTGACTGCGTTGCGACTTGTGCTCAGCTCGAGGGCATCAGGGCGTTATGCCTTTCGGTCATCTTGGTACGTTGAAGAGCTGCGAATTGTATTTTAACAAACAAATGAGACTCTGAGACTTATTTGCGTCCCGACGCGTCTGATGAGTAACATGTCTCTGCTGGCCTACGACGGCATCGAAGACGGCAACTCCAGCGACACGGAGACAGATGCACTCATTGATTTTACAGCGATGCTAATGGAGTCCCACCACGATTGCAATAACATTTGGATTGACTGCAACAGTAAATCACAACTACAATCGCAGTCGCAGGATGATCAGGGCTACTATCTGGGACAATATGTGCTGGGAGTCCTCGACTTCAGTTCGCAATATGGTATTGATTATAGCATATCCTATACGGCGGCCAACGTGATTGGTAGGCCGACTAAGTTTCCCTCCTATGGCGACTACCCAGAGACCTTTACAATGGTAAGCAAATTATGCCTTTTCAAACGTTGGCAATAATCGATTTAAATTCGTTACCGTAACTGAAGCCGTAAGCCAAAATTATTCAATCAGATAAAACCGTTTAGTAACTGATCAATGCATAGCTGTTTGCTTCGGTTCAATCAAGAAGAGTTCAGTAGCAAAAGAATATTTTTTTAGAGGACCTGAAGTCCGCTTTAAGGTGGTAGCTTTTCCGCTTTCCCGACTGGGTTTTCTACTGCGCGAGATAATCACGTTTCATTTAAATTTACATCAGCTATCACCGATACAAACGAGTACAAGACGAAAAGCTATTTTGATGTTTTCTTTGTTGCATTCCTCCAGCCGCCGGTGCGGTGATTGCTTTTCGACGATATCCAAACGTCAATATGCGGATAATAACAGATAGAGCTTTTTTGTAATCTCTGTAAGTTACGATATGCCCAAGATACGGTTGTTGTGTCGCTCGACTATAGCTCTCTTATTTCTTATCAGTAGTTCGTACTGCATTTAATTAGAATTTGAGCCATTCAAACGAAATCAAAACAAATCATGAAATCCTTGATAACGGAATATTTTCTTGGAATATTTTTCGATCATGCCAACCGAATTTTCCCCTGCCCTTTGGAGACTTGATGTCGTTTATTTTAATCATTATAGCTTGATTTTATTCAACTCTAGCGTACCTATGGTGACTGGTGGCAGCGCGCGCCATCATCAACGCGTGAGATCCAGCCACAGAATCTGCCATCGCTGCCGACACATGATTTTATTGGTAAGTGAAGCAGACCCAAATTAAGTACACTTTCTTTACATCGTGCTTCTTTGCTGTCTCATACACAGTCGTATGTTTCGAGAAGTTTGTAGTACCCACTGAAGTGGCCATCTTTGAGACATTTAATCCGGGTGGCGTAGTGCGCATTTGGGCGTATAGCATTACCAAGCATTGGACCTGCCTATGGGAAGCAAATAGCAGCGATCTGATTCAGCCTCCAAGCAACTATCCACGTGATTCCCGACGTTTTGCCCCGCCTCTAAAGAAGATCAACCTTATAACCAAGTAATCAAGCAATGCGATTTCTTCCGCCTCTTTTGATGAACTGATCTTATAACTGACTGATTTCACACAGAACCTTGCGCATTGACTTTAATCACAGTCAGCTGAATTACTACACCGAAATTGATGCTATAATGTTGTGCGGCCGATCTGTCTCAATGGGTTGCATGCAGCAGCTCATAGCGCCAGTGGGAGAATCATTTGACAACTCTAGAAAAGATAACAGCAGTGGACCCATCATTTGCAAGTTGCGTACGCTCAAGTTTCAACCTAGTTGCACGGAGAACTATGCCGTCAAATTGCATGATTTTATAAACAACGACCTGAGCCAGTTTCTAATGGAGAACAATGTGGAATCTAGACAGCAATTAAATAGCAGCATTTGTCTAACGGATCTTCCGGTTTGCCAACAAACTTGATTTATTTGTTACTCTTTTTCACTTATACATATGTATATAATATCTTTCTTGTAGTTTGAAATTCTGTTGAAAATACTCAGTTATCTGGATCTAAAGTCGCTCTTTCGCATGGGCCAAACTTCGCGTTTATTATATGAAATCTCTACGCATCCACTGCTGTATGGAGAGCTTAGTCTAAAATCGTATTGGCAGTTGACTAATTCGAAACTACTGTGTACGCTGGCTAAAAGAGCCACGATGTTGCGAAAACTGGATTTATCGTGGTGCGGTGGATTTGGTGAAGTCTCTCCTACTGAGTTCAAGAAGTCAGTAAATATAATCGAATTAATGTGTTTTGAGTTCGTTGTCTCACTATTAGCGCTTTTACAGATTTCTGACTCAGAGAGGAGACAATCTCACCCACTTGCGTCTAAATTCCTGCAAATTTCTTAATGCCAGTTGCATTGAGACAGTAGGTATAGTCTGTGATAATCTGACAGGTACGTAATTGTTATACACTAGCAAAGGCTATTATAATTTTGGGAAAACTAGGTACAAAGCGTTTTTTTATTCTTTCGAAAATCAGTCTTTAGTATAACAAACTTTGTTTTATTATTATGTGACTGTACACGGCAATCCATGCTAGTGACGATGCATAACTTTTAAATATAAAATGTCTTTGTTTTATTTTTTCAGTTTTAATTTTAAATTTAAATATTTTTTTCATTTAATCTTTAATTCAATGTATTTCCCTAATTTTACAATGCTTGTTGTTTCTTATAAATCTGTTTATTTTACTCAGAAGAAAAAAATTGGTTGATCTACTTAGTCTGTTTATCCAACTGTTTGTTTTAACAGGTAGAGCAACCCAATTATTGATACGGTGATTATGGTTGTATTAAGTTTATCAGCTTATAAATGCAATTATGAATAAAGCAATTATGAATTTATAAATATATTTTCGTTCAAGCAGAGTTAAGCCTTCGTAACTGTGCTATCGATCCCCCATTGCTTAACTTTTCGTGTTTGGCCAATCTTAAAAATTTGGAGCGACTTGATCTCTTTCAAACTGCCTTTGAGTCGGAGCTGCTGCTGAGCATGCTCGAAGGAAATCGCAAGCTTAAGCATCTCAATCTAGGTGGGTAGAGTTACATTGCCCAAGTTGTATAATTCAACTCAATTCATTTTATGTATAAAGCCTTCTGTGGTGTTTCGGTAAATATGGATAATGTCGCAAACCATCTAGCCACCTACAATACACAGCTTGTATCTCTGGATATGTGGAAAGCGCATTTCTTGTCCACGCGCGGTTTGCAATCTCTAGCCCGCTGTCAGCAACTGGAAGAGTTGGATCTCGGTTGGTGGTGAGTTTTGTTGCATCTAGCAAAAAACTGCTGTCTTACTACATAGTCATAAACAATTTTGCAGCCTGCGGGATGCTACATTGGGGGATAGCCTTTACCAACTTCTTTCTAACTGCCCCAAACTGAAAAAGCTGTTTCTGTCGGCAGTACGAGGAATTACAGAACGTGATCTCATACATATAGCAACGCTCGGCAAAAATCTCGAGCAATTGGATCTTATGGGCATTTTAAATATAACTCACGAACGCGTCTATGAGTAAGTATATTAATAAAATGCGTTTTTATTAGGCCTCCTATAATTAAATTGCTTCATATTTTAGTATTCTGGTGCATTGTACAAAGCTTCAATTACTGGACTTAAGCTTTTGCGACAGCATTATGGATCGCGATGTAAGTGTGATTTTAATTTGTAATTGATCTATATATTTTAACTGTTTTCCTTTTTTACAGTTTGATATAATAGCGAATTGGGCGCGACTCTTTAATGTGGATATCAAGAGTAATCGTATCTATGATGCTAGATAGTCCAATAATTGAATTACGTGGTTTATATGTTATAATACTTGCCTAAATCACCATGTAGTTATTATTTTCTATCCGTAAAACGCTAGCATTACAATACTTTATGTGATCATAAATGAAATATTCGTGTTAATTGTAATGTTGTTGTTTATTTCAAAAAACTGAAACGGAAATGCGCTGATGACGCTCGAATTCTAGCATAACCAAACTGAATATGCAGGAAATCTAAACAAATGGAACTTACATGTGTGTGTAAATAAATGATGACATGTGTATGTTAATTGAATATTATTTAACAAAAATCAACGGATGCAATTCGTACATGAACATCCCGTCTCTAAAAAACATTGCTCTCAACTTGTTGTATTACTAATGTTTGATCTGAGTTCGACGGAGGACGAGCACAATACTGACAAATATGTAGATATGTTCAAAACCTTAAATACGCTAATAATATTTATCACCGACTTTGGTCTAATCAAAAAGATATCGGCTTAAAAATATCTGGCACTAAATATGGTCAAGAAAAATATTTGGTGTGCTCTGCCAAATGTTCTGCGGAAAATTATGCTGAAAATAACACTTGCCAACCGGTTTTGTATTAGTATCCAGTGCTTCAAGTATATAGTGCTGAAGCTTGGGGAGTTGATGATGTCGATGCTATTGCTAGATAATAAAGAGTGAAAAGTAAGGAGAAAAACAACTTATAGTTTTAAAGCAGTGGTGTCTAAAATATTTTCATATCCTAAGGGATGTGTAAAAATACTTTATAGTGTGCTTTTAGACACCACTGCTTTAAAGTAAAACTTGTTGGTCTTAATATTTATTTTATAAATCTATACAAAAAAAAGCATATAAAACTGTGTTTCCATTCATACAAAAAAAATTTAGTTAGGCCTTTGATGGATCCTCAGCTCCGCTGGCTGATGGTACAATTTCTTCAATTTTTTCTTCGGGAAGTTGCTTAGCAACAGGTTCGCTAATGATATTTTCCTGGCTTTCTGGTGTCGTCTTTTTGGGCGCGGGTTTTGCGTCACCGCGGCCAAAAATAGCTTTCTCAATACCCAGAATGGGTGACTCGAAGGCCAACGTGGCGAATATAGATAGAGTAAGCGTAATGCCAAAGTCGTGCCACCATCGCAAAATCTGAAAGCAACATAATTAAATTAATTGAGGACAACAACACATTGTGGTCTAACTTACCGCATCATAATCAGAGAAGTGGGTGTCCGTTTGGAGACGCGCTGCGTTCACCAGCTGAACGATTCGGTGTATGACGTACATGCAGTAGCAGAGACGGCTAAAGCCCGTGAAGAATCCCCAGGAAAGGAAGTCGTTGATGAGGCCACCATGTCCATTATAGCAGGCCCAAACAATCCAGCCAATAGCAAAGGCCCAGGAGCTGCGGCTAAGTGGTTCAAACAGAGCGCCTTCAATAAGTGGAGAGTCCGGGGTATCTGGCAAGATTCGCCAGAAAGGACCCCAAAGACACGCCAACATAGTGCCAAAAGCCACCACCCAGCCAGTGATGACCCAGTGCTTGGCCAATGGAATTTGACGTCCGCGATTGCGTGTGAATAAAAAGTAGCCGAAGATGACGCCGATCAGCCATGTGGGAATGCGCGTGTGTGTTGGATAGTAGGTTAATCGCTGGCGAAGATCAACATGATCGTCCTGGACACGAAACAGCGTAAAGTCGTTATGTAGAAAGGTGGCAACGGTGCAGCCCAAGCAAAGAAGAGCAAATATGATGATTGGTATTAGCGCCTTCTTTCCCCACTTGTAGAGGGGTATGAGGAACAACGGTGACAAAAAGTACAATTGTGTATCTACAGCCAGATACCAGGATTGCGAAACGCACTTTGGAAATAAGATAAAATACAAAAGATTAAAAACATTCAAATACATAAATGTACCTATACCAGGGATCGCAAATAAGAGTCATGAGTTGCAAAAAAATCGAACAATTAAAAACAGGTTAGGACATTGAGAAAATTGCACATACTCCAACATATTGCACATATTTCCAGTTTTTATGTTTTAAATTAGTTTTAATTTTTATAATACAAATTAAAAAATAAAAAATTAGTTTATTTTTAGTTTTTATAATGTGAAATTTTTAAAATAAAAACAAAAAATACAACATTTTTAAATTTTTATTATTAAAATAGCAAGTTATGAAAATTTAAAATAGAAGTTACTTTGCAGGTTTTTTTTTATAAAAATCAGCAAATTACTCTTATTTATAAAACATAACCGTTACGATCCCTGACATATACTGAAAGCATAATGTACTTACGATGCTGTATGGGAAGGCATAGTTTTGCACATAGAGAAGCGTGGCCCACCATGTGTCCGCACAGCGTTGATCTTGTGTGCCCAGCTTAAACCACATGGGTCCTGCACCAGAGTAGCGGTACAGAGACATGATATAAAGCACCACGACGGCAACAACGGGTGTCAAGCGAATATATCGATGGAAATACATCATTGGAATATTGAGTTTGCCCTTTGTGCGGTCCATCTCTCGGAAAGCACCCCAACACATCAACAAGCCGGACATGAAGAAGAACGTGTCTACGCAGAGTGAGCCATTCTGCACCAGCATGGAGTACGGTGTCTGCAGCCACGTATAATATTTGTTGCGATTGATATGCGGCAAATCGTAAAAGGTCATGTAGCCATGTCCAAAGACAACCCACATCATACTGAAGCATCGCAGCCCATTCAAGCAATGTATAACATTTGGACTATTCACTTTCTTGACGGTAAAAATCTTGGGTGCATTGTGAAGCACCGAGAAGGCCAAATAAAGTGGTTTCTTTTGTCCTACAGAAGAATTTAATATTACATTCCCAACAATTATTTAAGCAAAGTGTTAAAAGGTATACATATGTGTACAACTCACCGCCATTCCTTGTCTGCACAAAGTCATAGATGCTGCTGGCTATCAAGAAGAATATTATCAGCGAAAAGAAGACGCTAATTAAAAAGATAAGAGTTAGAATAATAGTTAGTGCTACACAGATATAAAATATATAAAAAATTAAAAAAATTCACTTTTTTAAAATTCGACTATTTAATGCAAGATTGTTTTAAAACTCAAAACGCATCCCCTGGTAAAATATTTTAACGAAAATTCCTATAATTAAGCCTTAGATCTTTAACTATAAACCAAAATCTGTTTATCCCCGTCAGTAATGTTTATCTACTTAGATAAATAATAATAAAAATATTTTCCTAAAATAGCAAGTGAATTAATTGAGTCTTAAGCATTCAAGCAATATCGAAGATAACTTGGCTAAAACGGTTGAAATCAGTTTGATATTATAGTAAATAAATAATATACGAATGCTTTCTTTTAAACGTTAAATAAATGTTCTTCACTTGATAAATTTTTATTAAATTTATCGTATGTAAAACATTTTGTGACGAAGCTATCTTATCAATACTCGTACTATGTGCACCAAAGTATTGTATATGTAGAAAATTCTTTATGATATCAAAACAATTTAGTTTTTGTAATATTCGATACTTTTGCAAAGAGAGGCCAATATCGTATTTTAAGAATTTCACATTTCGTTCAAACACAGAAGGTATTCAGAGATCTCATGACTAAAAGAGCTCAAGACTGCAAATTTAAAACCTACTTTTTTAAAAAATTTCTGTACGCAAACGTACGCGATGTCTGTGTTATCTTTTGGGAAATAACAACTAATTTCACAGATTGTGTATATTGTACTGTTACAGAAGGTATTCCTGACCATATTGATGTTGGACAACCACATAATCTAGGAGCGACCGGTCGAAAATCAACCTTTGGGACGAACAACTTGTTTGTTTTCTGAAATATCTCATCTTATCTCACAGAGGACAACTACATAATCTAGGAGCGACTGGTCGAAAATCAACCTTTGAGACGAACAACTTGTTTGTTTTCTGAAATATCTCATCTTATCTCACAGATTGTATATTTGGTGTTGTCCTATAGTATGTATGTATGTACAATGTACATACATACAAACCAAATTTGGTAAACAGCGAAATACTATATCATATTAGGTTGGGGAAAAAGATATCCATTTTTTTTAATCCAATTTTTAAAGTTAGGCTTAGACTGTTCGATTCATTTCAATAGGAACCATAGGAACCTTTGGTCTAAAATTGAATACTGGGATTTCCAGAGCTTAAAATCTTCGGTATGCCGAATATAACCTTCTTATTTATAAATTTGTTCAAATTGTACGTACATGGCACAGATATCGACAGCACGAAACTCTATGGGGGCATCATATTTACACCACTTTTCTTGGATCATTTGCTGATTGAGGTCAACGACATCGTTTCCGTAAAAATGGGCAATCACGTACTTCAGAAGCGCATCAGTTTTTTTGGCACTGCACGTGCTTGGCACACATACACCCAATTCAAAAATTTGCGGATCCGTTTGCTTGTAGCTTATGCGCGCGGTTTCCTCATGGCGACGCTTAACTTGGCTATAGTACTCGGTGATGTTAAGTCGTGCCAGACAGTACTGGCCATGGATCTCAGTCCCGTAGGTATTTGATGCTGCAACGCACTCCTCATACTGGCCCATGCTGATGAGATGGCCCCAAAAAAAGCCGACAGGTAGACGACCCCATGTATCCGGAACTGAAAATACCAAAAGTTAAAAGCAAAGTTGAAAAACCGAAATTATTTCAGCCGATAAACCGTTTAGTAACCGGCTTATACTATACATAACGAATAGTTTCGGTTCAATAAATCTTATAAAAAAAAACCGCTTCTCAAGGTAAAAGTGCCCCAAAATTTTTTATATCCAATTTTGTGACGAATAATGTAAGGTACATGCATACATATAAATTACTAAAAAATAAACTTTTTGGTAGTTCGAAACTATATTTTTGTTGTTTAAAATATTTCAATCAATTTGACAGAATATGCATTTGGGATGGATTTGTACATCCTGACCAAACTTGATATCGGTCTACTATATATGCGATGTTGCGGAACTGTTGTTTTTATATAAGGTGCGTTTCATATTCATAAGACACTTTGAAATCGCAAATTGCAACTTAAACAAAAATTAAAGAAAGCATTTAATCAAGTGGTTTCTTAGAAATATATGATCAAATATTATTTGGCTATCTGTGAAGAACCATTATTGGCGCCAGCTCTCATGCCAGTTCTCATTCAGAAGAACCGCTATGTTTTACATGACATGCGATTTTTCGCACCCTGTAGCGGAGCAAGGGTAATAAGCTCATGAAAATGTTGAAAGAGCCACATCGTATGCCACGGCAAAAGCAAGCGCGTTTCTAATTTGCGGAAGATCATCTCTCTACTGACTGGAACACATCAAGTCATAAATCTGGTCCTTAAATTTCTCTGATTTACGATTTGTCTTTTACAAATTATTTTTTCTGATGAAAAGACATCGACTCTTGATGGTCCTGATGTCTCCCAAATCTATTGTAGAGATTTTCATAAGGATCCAATTTACTTTTCTAAACGATATATGGGTGGGTAAATGTGGGAATAATCCTATTGCCTATTAAAAAGTTAAATTTCTGCACCTAATTCCAAAGAATTGGCCATCAATCAATTGGTCAAATCATTACTGAGAAGTGTCTTATCTATATAAAACGTCAAATATTAATTTTTCTATAATTAATTTTGTTTGCATAAACTAACCATCCTAAACTCTACTGAAACTTGTTTGTTTTGTTAAGGGCCGTTTTTTCAATGTACATGTAAACTGTATCTTAGATATAATTTAAAATTTGACAGTAATTTCTATACATTTTACGTCAAAATATATTTTCAATAGTTATTAAACACCTTATTCAGACATTAAAAAAACGGCCCTAAGAATATTATATTAAACTTAATTTTCCTCAAATTTGTACGATTGCTGTTCGGTCAAATTTGGTGTACTCAAAGTGTTGTTATTGACAATTGCAAATCAATTTTAAGATAGGATCTAAAATAGGAGCGAATAATTCTCGATTTGGCCCTTGGGGAAATTTGTTGATTGTTTTTGCTAGAGCAGTTTTTGTTATAGTTTCCTTTTTCTTTGCTGAGAACAAACGAGTCAATTTCAATGCAATTTTCCGGTTGGACCCACCACTACCTTTGAAAGCAATGATCTAAGGAACTTCTTCGGCTGATAGTGCCGTATCCTCTCCCATTCTGAATTCGAAATAGATGTCTTAGCTTTTACGGTTATTTTCTACTCATAAATAGGATCAGCACTAAAAATTAAAACTGAAAATATTACTTGACTTCAGAACATTCCTTGAGAACAGCTACAAAGGCACTGCCTTTAATTGAATTTCGCATCAAAAGTTGCAACCGAATCGACCGAATCTCAAAAATTATACGAAATTGGATCACGTGATTTTTACTGTTACGTAAGCTAATGCACACGTTAGACATTGGTCAAATGTCTATAATATATAAACGTATATAATCACGGCCTAAAAATGCTGTCGTATGAATCTGTTGCATCATAATCCAATTAACCAATTCTTATCACTTATACGAATTTACCTTCGCATAGTGCTTATCAAATTTGATTTAAAATTTGATTTACGATGGGCAATAAAAAGAGTTCGACAATTTTTTGAATGGGATTTAACAACAGTATGAAATAAAGTTGTCGCTTACATTCCAAAGCCCACTCCTCCATGTTGTCGATTGCGTCCCGGATGCGTTCCACATCTCTATCGCATTGCCTATCTTGCTCATCATCTCGGTTATCATACGAGTCTTTAGTCATTAGATAATTGCCGGTGCTATTGGTATTGGTATTGGCTATGTGTTCCGCAGCCAAAGCAAAGAACTGATGGGCTAAACTGCTGTGCATTGGTGTCGAGTGACCGGTAAGCAGGTCCTTGGCGTTATTCGAGTGTGCACCGATTGCAGTAGTTGCAAGCAGCAGGAGCAACGCGCCCAGTGGCAGCGCAAGCTGATTGGGCCCCGCCATAATCCTTTCTCAGATAGTTACACCTGAATGTTTATAATAATCACTAAGTAGTTTGAAACACGTACGGATTGATTACTCCGCCAACTAACTGTATAGTCAATTGACACAATAGCTTTTATAGGCTAAAGTGGCCACTTGAGGCGGCGACAGCATCGACGCTGACGTTGCTCTTGTCGCGATGACCAACCGCTGGACGCCTATTTATTTATAAATAATTTTACACATACATATATGTAGATACTGGCCCTGGTTAGCGCTGATAACAAACTTTATAATCAATTTATTATCTGATTATTTTGGCAGCCTGGTCGTTTGCTGAACTCTAGATCGGATTTGCCTGGGATTTAGAGCGCAGCTGGTATAAATAATGTCAAAGTCAACTGTGCTTTAAAACTGTACTGATAAGCCATTACGATTTATAACTAAACGCGTTTAATTAAATAACGGGACGGGTAAACCCGATATTATTGCTTTCGAACTTCGACCATTGCAATTAGGGTGAGTAACTCATTGACAGTATTCGCGTGTGGTTAAATAAAATTGATAATATAACTATTGTTATATCAAATCACAAAATATGTAACACACTTAACAACAGCCTAAGTAAGAAACACAAGCAAAGGGCATAAGGGTATTATACTTAGTGGCAATCATTGTTTCGGGCTGAACAAGTATCTTTGACCCAATCTCCGTATATCTACAAGTATTTGTGGTAATAAAACTATTTCGCAGTATTTTAATGTCCTTTCATAGGGAATCATTATTTTGTCTAACGCATTATAAGAGGCTTGGCATTAAGTATGCATACTAATATGTATGTGTGTATTTGTGTACCCTGGATCCAATAAAAATATACAAAAAGAGAGATTACAAAGTTTCCGTTCCTAAACAGGGGATATACATACAAGTACAAACGATCTCAAAGGATGACTAAGTTTGGAATTTCCAACACTGAGAACAAAAATCTTATTTCTTGTTCGCTTTTCGTAATCTCAGAAATCTTTAAATAAGATTTTTCTGGTATACTTTAAGCATGGGATTAATTTAAATTAAAGACACCAAAATCTTGACCTTAACCCAAAAATATACTTGTTGCTAAAACAAAACACTCTCATATTTAAGATCGTTTCATCTTAAAACTCATAACTCTAACTCATAAAAATAGCGACAAGTAACTAAACCTTAACTTATCTTACTATTTACTAGTTGTGTTTCTGGTTGGTTACACACGACAAAACACTCCGAAAAGTTCATGGAGCAGTACTCAGTATTAACTGTTTCAAGAGATGCTGGCTTCATGTCTCTGATGTCAAATTAAACTTAATCACATTGTTTGATCTTAAAGCTAAGAACAAAACAGTATAAATTCAAGTAATTTTAGGATGGCATATATTTTTCTGAGTGTATAGCTACCATAGGAACGAAAACCACTTTTTTTTTTGTTATTTATGATATCTCAACCAAACTTCAAGATTAAAGTTTATTTATTGTCTTAAACATCCTGACCAAGTTTAATTCAAATCGGGTAACTATATCATATAGCTGCCATGAGAACGTTTAGTCGAAAATTAAGATTAAGTATAAAAAATTTTGTTGTTTCTTGATTTATCTCATCCAAAATCGCAAAGTATGAATTCATTTTTTGCCTTAAACCAAGTTTGGTTTAAATCGGTCCACCATATCATATAGCTGTCATAGGATCGATCGGCTAAATATTAAGTTTTAGTAAGAAAAACTTTTTTCTTTGACAGAATATTCTTCCGAGGTGATTTTATACATCCCGACCAAATTTGGTTGAAATTGATGGACCATATCATATAAATGTTAAACACACAATTAGTTGTATAGTGCAATGTTCACCAAAGTGTAAGGTGATGAAACGGCTCTTAAGAGTTCAGTTTCCACTCAGAGGATCTGCAATACAGAGTCCTGTCCTAAATAAATATGATAGATTCGAATAATATAATGTTAATTCAGTATTTGTATATTTCACTGTATTTGTTGTAGTCATTATTTTTATTGTTTTTAATTTTAAACTAGTTTAAGCTTCCATATGATAGCAGAATACTTCTTAACGGTAACAGGCAGTGTATGTACAACAGAGTGCATCGATTTTTTTCACAAAAAATGGTTACCCATTTTCGTAATCTATGGTCAATTCTAAGATGTTTTCACGAAGAAACCATAGTTCTAATATGAATAGTTAACAAAAAATTAAAAACGTATTTTATTTTTAAATTGTATTCAAATATTTTGTAAATTTTCTGTTAATAAAAAATACAAGTTCAAGGACGATAAAAGTGTCCTTTGGGCCAAAATTATATTAAATTCTGACTAATTTTTTAGGATATATCTTGACATAATCGAATCGCGAAATCATCGTTCCAAGGATGAAAATTATGTTTAAAGGACATTTGGTCCTCTGTTTCTGTGAAATTTTAAAAGTCCTGGTCCTAACAAGAGTATTGACAGCAAGATTGTCAGGATCGATCCAAAAACACCCAAGATATAAATGTTAAAAAAAATGAATTTTTCAACTCAAAAAGCGCGAACCAGGAATTCATTTTAGAACTATGGTTTCTTCGTGAAAACATATTAGAATTGACCACAGATTACGGAAATGGGTTTACCATTTTTTAATTTTTTCGGTTACGATACATCATGTGCGATACATCGCACTATGGGGTATTTTACCGAAAAAGTGTCATTTATTCATTTTTCAAAAGTATGCAAATGTATGGCTTTTTAATGCTAACATATAATAAACACTTCAAACTGTTATGTTACATACCAGAAATGTTAACATAACAGTCCAATGTTAAGATACCAGCTGTTAAAGTCAGCTGTTTCAACCGATGCCCGCGTGCTTTTGTTAACTGCAAAATTGAAGTGAATTTTCAAATTGAAACACATAAAAGAGATTCATTTTATAAATACCAATTTGAAATGGATGTTAACTGCTCAGGTTTGTACTACGTGTTTCTGCTTATAGATTGTTGTTTTTGTACGTGTCTTTTTAATAATTTGTGTATTTAGCAAGTGGTGTCAATGTCTAATTTTGGAAAGTAAAGTTAAACTTTGGGAAGAGTTTAACAAAAATGTTGAAAGTTGTTGAAAGTGAGTCCTTGTCCATGTTGTAGAGTCAATATTTTTTTATTCAGAATAGTTTACCTCAAGGTGCGCCTCGGTGCGCCTTTTTCCCAATCCAATTTTTTAGCATGTAACCTCACAATTTTTCAGTGCTAATTTTCTCGCTTTTCGTATGGAGAATTTGATCTGTTTTTGTGTCATTTATTAAAAACTCGTAAAATAAGCAAGATATTTTGATGAGGATTTTTTTCTAGTGTTATAAAAACCCTTCGAAATTTTTTGGAAAAGTGCGCGTGGCCCCATATCCGCCCCCTAAATTTTTTTTTTTAATTTTATGCTCACAGCTGTCTAAGAGGGCTTACAACTTTCTATGTCCAACAAATACTTTTTTTTTATATTGCTAATTATATATGAGGACAAAGATTGCTAGTTACAATATAAATCATAAGCTCGCTGGGTACCAAAAAAAAAAAAATTAAAAAGAAAACTCTGGGGCGGAGATGGTGCCACGCCCCCTTATCCAAAAAATTTCGAAGGGTTTTCATAATACTAGAAAAAAAGCCGCATCAAAATATCTTGCTTAGTTTACGAGTTATTAATAAATGACATATTTTCGGTAAAATACCCCATAGTGCATCGATGCACTCTATTATACAAACTTATAAAAAATTAAAAAAAGAGTTCAGCCTAAAAGTAGACGCTAGAATTTAAATTTAAATATGTAACGTGACATGAGGAATAAGAAGTAAGCGAAGTTAAGAGTGTGGTAGCTTTTGTGTTTTTATACCCTGTGCTATTAAAAATGAACAAAAGAGGGTATAATGGTTTTGTGAAATTTATGTAACAGGCAGAAAGAGGCGGGGCAGATCCCACAAAGTATATTCTTGATCAGTATCAATATCCGATTCGATTTAGCAATGTCCGTGTGTCTGTGTGTTTCAACGCAACGATCTCAAAGACTGTAAGAGCTAGAAATGTATGTAGGTTCCTGGATACCATACGCCAATCAAATTTGTTTTTAAATTTGGATCTGACCAATGTATTATATAGTTGCCATTAAAACGATCCGTCGAAAATCAAGTTTTTGTACGAAAGCTATTTTGTTTTTTAAGATATCTCAACTTATCTGACAGAATATGCATCTGGAATAGTTTTATACATCCGGACTAAATTTGATTCAGATCGGTCTACTAAATCATATAGCTGCAATCGGAAAGACTGATCGAAAATTATGATTTAGTATTGAAATTTTTGTTGTTTCTGATATTATACGAGTATATCAACCAAACTCACTAAAAATTTAGTTTTATCTCAAACATTCTGATTAAATTTAGTTGAAATCGGTGCACTATATAATATAGCTGTCATAGGAGCAATTTATTGAAAATTAAGATTTAGTATGAACATTTTTGCTTTTTCTGGTGATATCTCAACCAAACTCTCAGATTGAGAGTTTTTTATAGTCCTACACATCCTGAGCCAATTTGTTTGAAGTCGGACAATTGTATAATACAGCTGTTACACGAGCCTTCTGCAAGCCCTACAAATTGTCGGCTGCAATGTTGCAGTAGTGTTCTTTTTATATTTGTATGTTTATGTTTGCAAATACGTATTAGGCTTACTAAGTAGCTGGGCCCAGGGTATCTTACAGTCGAGTACACTCGTAGCCGCAACTCCTCGAGGGCGAAGGGACCCATGAGTAGGCGAGCGAAGCAAGCAGGGTTAAAGCCCCCTTTTTTTATTATAAAATTGTAATGACACTTTTAGGGCACTTCAGAACAACAGTATATAAATATTATTGTCTCAACTCAAGTTAATAACTTTAAAACTGGTTTGATCTTGCCTTTTTATAGTATTTTTAAGACGGGTTTGACATTGAAAATCGAAGACAAATCTTGTCCGAATTTTTACAAACTGAATTTTAAGTTTCTAACTCTTATAATCTTGGAGAACGACACAATATCAAAAAATCTACTTTATCCTTAATAATCTAAGGCAAATTTTAAAATATAATATATAGCTTTATATTTAAAGTATATGCCAAAATATTACACTTTTTTTGCTATAGTGCAATGCTTAATGAATCTCAGACAGGAGCTCCAATTCGATCCTTTATCTGTCAAGCACATATATGTACATGGCGTAAATACGGCGTAAATACGGCAATTTTGCTTATTTACGGTACCATTCAATGTGAAATGGGCTTCATCGGACATGATAATTCTGTTCCAAAATTCCAAAACAATTGACTTGTTCAGTTGAATGTAAATTTCAACTATTTCAGAGCGCTCGCGTGGCGTGTATTGTTCCATGGTAAAAATCTGCTTGGACTGACGCTTCAAACGCGGTATGTCATTAAGCGATCTGACATCTCTGTCAAAAGTTATGGAGTTGTCAGATGGGTCCGTCGAATATGGGCAACCCTGTACAAGAATTGGCATTCCTAATTGTTCTTTTGCAAATTTATATTTATTTAATGTTGCATAATAAACAAAAAAAAATCCAAATAAAAAGTATTAAGTGGAATATATGATTAAATCAATTCAGCTCAAACAATAATGATAAGTAGTCTCGCTAAATAAAAGCAAAGGGTACAAATTAAGTCGAGCACACTTCACTGTAGCCGCACAACACCGCGAGTGAAGCGAGCAGGAGGCTCGCTTACTCACAGACGTCTGTACCAAGTTTGATCAAGATTTACACAATTGAATAATAAAAATACTTTATATGTGTAAAGTGGGGGTAATTTAAAATACTGTGGGTGAAAACACTAGTATTGATAAGTGTTATCAGCCGACTACACGTTTATTTACTAAGTTATTAGTTCAGTCGTGCACTACGTCTGAAGGCGAACGCTCCGTGCCTACCACACCGGCTATTATGTCCGACGTCAACCAAAGCCAAAGATTTGCTATACTGGACTGCGACGGAGGGAGCGATGACGCCTGGGCGCTACTCCTACTTCTTCACGCGGAGCAGAGCGGATACCTGCGACTGCTGGCAGTGACCATTACTGGATGTGGAAACACAACTTGTGACAATGCGGCCCGTAACATGAGATGTATTCTGAAAGCTTGCTGCAGAGAGGATGTAAGTGAAAATGATTCATATGTGTAAAAGAGCACAAACATATGTATAGAAGAAAAGAGCAGAAATTTCTTCGACTTGCTTTTGTTTATTCTACCGTTCATACGACACTTAAATCGTGATCTTGCTGGTATGTTTACATATGCTCGTAATTAATAAATTAATATCGTGATAAAGAGCTGCACACTTGTTGTACTTTCTGCAACATACCGGAACCGAATATATAAAATAAGATAAAATAGAACTTAAACAACAGCAGATGAAGATCCAAAACAGAGTTTTTCAAACAGATCTGTTCTTTTCATTCTCCGTGTCCATAGAAAATACATATGTAAATGTTTTTATCGTTTGTTGCAGCGCGATGTTTTTGTGTTTATTTTATTATCGGCATAGTCGATATACATATGTATTTATAATTTATTCGAATATGTATATCGATAGTTTCGAATTATTTGTATGGCTGAGTTTAGTCGGTGGAAGGGGGCGGGGCAAAGGGCTAGTGTCAGCCCCTAATTTGAGATCCACTGCGATCATGCTAAGAGAGCAGCATGAGAGCGAGAAGTCAAATAGGGGAGTTCGACTCTGACAGCGGTCGACGACGCGACGTTTGCTCTTTGCCGGAATATATGTATGTAAATATATTAAATATACATCGTTTATTTGTTGTATATTTTCGCGCACTGTGCCGCGCAATTAACTTTGTGTCGCGCCCTGCGCGGGAATAGAAACTTTTTTGTTTTGCCATTTTGCATTCATTTCCTCAGTGTCGTGCCACAGGCAAATGTAAAAAACGATTTTGTGACGCGGAGTCGTCTGGAGTGCAGACGTGACTAGCGGGGGAGCAGGACGGTGCACGTGGACCCAGTTCAGTGAGTCGGTTGCCCTAAGCCCCACCAAATATCAGAGAATCG
The DNA here is from genome assembly GCA_037043495.1 of Drosophila recens. Classification (NCBI taxonomy): domain Eukaryota; kingdom Metazoa; phylum Arthropoda; class Insecta; order Diptera; family Drosophilidae; genus Drosophila; species Drosophila recens. The sequence goes on from JBAMBJ010004536.1 coordinate 241,243, forward strand.
AGCGACAAAATGTAAATTATTATCAAATGAAAATAAATTAAAAATTAAATAAGAATTCAAATTAATTGTTAAGATCTTTATTAAAATTCAAGGAGGCAAATTAAATAAACCTGGAACTCAAAGGAGTCTAGAACTTTTCTTGCCAAATCTGACAAGTGTAACTTTTTTTTTGACAAAATCAGATTATTGCTTATAACATACTAAGTCCAATTGCAGGAAAAATCGGATGAAAATAACCTCTAGTATGAACAAATTTGTTGTTTCTTAATATATCTTAACGAAACTCGTTGATTGTATGTGTGCTCGCTTCGCACGCAGAGAGATGCGGCTACAGTCGAGTGTGCTCGGATATCACAGCCATCGGCATAAGGCACAAAATAAACCGGTGAGAAATTCAGGTTACAGACTAGCTGGAGAGCTATTCTTCCTCTCTCGCGGCCCACATAATAGAAATTGTGCTCATTAGAAGTTGCTGGATGCACAATACTCTCGGAGCCTTGGGGTTTACCTTGACATAGGCTGACTTTTAAGTACGACAGAGTGTCAAATGTCGGAGAATCATAACAGCGAAGAAGGTGGCTCATTGCCAATGTAGGACAATCCATCTTACTATACGCAGCATCAGTATGGGCACCTGCAATGGCAATCAAGGTGTATTGTAAGACCTGTAAGCAGCATATCGCACTTGCGCGCTGAGAGTACTGAGCGACAGGGCAGCGCTTGTACTTGTCGGGATGATCCCATTGGATCTGCAATACTCGCCGAGTACCTATCTTCCAAAAGAGAGACGATGATGGCGAGATAATAAGAGAGATGGAGAGCTTCTGCCAACGGCAGTTGGACGAAGCACATCGTTTCGGACGGCCGTGGATGAGTGGGAAGTACGGACAAAACTGACTTTAACCTGACGCAGCTACTAACTGGACATGTGTGTTTCAAATCGTATCTGTATAGATTTAGGCACGAGTCGTACACGTTTCGCACGGGCCATTTAATATGCAGAAAATGTTTTTTTGACTGCTCTAGATTATTTATTGATGGGGAGAAGGAAGGACCTTTATAGTCACAGATTATAGTACATACAACTTGACTCAAAGAACAATTGGATCGCTGTTATCCACAATCCAATTGCACGCAGAAGGAGACGGTGAAGATTGTCTTTTTGCGCCTTTCAATGGTGTTGGTGGGAGCTTAATCAAAACTTTCACTCCATTGTTAACAGACCGCTTGAGACTGGCTAACCCGTTATAAGCTGCGCCCCAATTTCAAATTTGCGCAGATAATTGATTATTCAAATTTCTTAACTGCTAACCTCCGTCGTCCCGCGGCTCACTACTAAGTGTGGCTCTGTCGACCGAAAAGGAGCAGTAAAACTCTCAACGGTTAAACGTGAAAGGGAAACTGTTTGGCCAACTGTTTGGCCCCGTTAATACAAATACAGGGCCTCAGGAATGCAGGCAGACAAAAACCTGGCCTCGCAGGGCGGTTAAGGCTATGTCGATCACCCTCACAACAGCGGCAGACACCTAAAGCGAATGGTTCAATAACATGGCGGATATGGTCGCTGAGAAAGTAGTCAATCCTTTTGACTTTAGTGCCGCCTCTGTGAAGAAAATCACCCTTCCCCAAGCAAAGAAATGGACAAAGGTTAAGAGAAGATTGAACGTACAACAGCTTAGACCAGGTCTTAAGACTTACACCTAACGTATAATCGTCGAGCCAAAAAAGAAGATGACATACTCACAGATTTAAGAGGCTAGAGGATCTGGACGAGAGGATCTTCAAAGAGCAAGTGAGCACATTGGCGTTTCTTTTGACGCGAAAGCTATAAAGAGCCTGCATTAAGCTTTTGGTGGCGTATTTTGGAATGTAATCTAAAATCAAGGTCTTACATGTCTGGAATTTGGCCATATAACAGCGAATTGTGGCCACAAAATACGCAACTGTCGGAACATGCTCACCAAGTAAGTGTGCGATCTGAGTTCGGATGTTGCCACTAAGTCTAAGGGCCAAGGTTATTTTGGATTTATAACTGCTACCTTTTACCAAGTCTGTTCCGTCAGGGCTTTGCTGCAGTAAAGAACGACGCTAGAAATCGCAAACCATTTATTATTGCTTTTGAACCAGGGCGCCGCCAACACATTCAACCTGGGTGGCGCTGGGTCGATTATTGATCTAACCTTCGTCATGAAAACCAAACCCACTTTTTCTGATACAGAATTGCAAATAAACTTGACCTGCCTATGGTTTACAGGAGTCTGCATTGCCAATGTTAAATATCTTGGTCTTACAGTCTCTGAGATTGTCACGTTCATACAGGCGGAGAGGTTGATGGTCTGCCACGAATACCCCAATACTTTTTTTTTCCATTTTTAATGTGCGCAAGGTATGAAAACAGGGGGTCTCCGCTCGCTTTCCTCGCTGACAGATGTTAGTTAGCACCAGCTTCATTTCTTACTGTACGTTACAGATCCTTGAAGTACTTCTGCCATGTCGTGGTATGAGCAGTGTCGAACGCCGTATCGTAATTTAGCGATCTACCTTGAAATACCTCCTGACTATCGCCTTAAGGCCATACCCCCACTTGTAGTCATTTTTATGAACTACGAAACTTTTTAAAGTAAAGTATATCATTTTAAGGTCTTTCAGTAATTATTTTATTAAACAAGTGGGAAAGGCTATAGTCGAGCTCCAAACTATAAGATACCCGTTACTAATTTAAATAAATTTAAAATATTTATTTTTTTTACTATACAAATTTAAGATAAGAGTTAAGTTATGATTTTTAAATAATAATTTAAATTTAATTATTATGTATTTTATAATTTTTGTGTTTGAATCGAATAAGATTTTTTTTTTTATTTTATAGATAAAAATCAACAAATAACATTTATTTAATAATTTCAATTTTAAAAGTTTTAATCGTTACGGTCCCTGATAGGAACACTCAGATGACTGAGTGAACTTGTAATTCAGTTAAATTTCACGGAATTGAAGGCGTTTTTGATACCGAGAGTGACGATCAGACAGTACTCCTGCGTACAACCTTTTTATTGGGTGCCCTTGGCGGCCTACTAAGCAATTCTGACAAACTTGATAATAGAAAAAGCATTTATTTTTGTTAGCTAGCTATATTGGGTGCGGATGTAGACATAATAGATTTATTATTTCAATAATATTATTGTTTCTCCGAATAGATTCCCATTTATCATGGCGCAGTCGAACCGTTAATTGGTAATAATGTTGCTGATAAGAAGTATTTTCATGGGCATGATGGATTCGGTGATTGTCTGGAAGAAAACAGTTTTGAGCATGTGTCTAGCTTTGTGCAGCCGCAGCATGCTGTTGTCGCAATTCGTGAGCTATGCCAAGCAAGACCTCAACAAATCACAATTATTGTGGTGGGCCCCCTTACCAATTTGGCACTTGGCTACACTATGTATGGAGAGCAGTTTGGACGTGACATCAAGGATATCTACATTATGGGCGGAAACTATCGGGGTGTTGGAAACTCATCACGCGCTGCCGAATTCAATTTCCACTCGGATCCGGAGGCGGCTCATGCCGTATTGCTGAAGGCACGCTGTCCAATTACTATACTACCATGGGAGTCGTGCACCAAAGACTATTTCAACATATCAATTGTAAATAACTAATTTTCTCTCAACATCTTTTGTATGCATACATATAACTTAAAACGTGTATTTATTTTTAGAATTGGCGACTGGATGAATTTGGTAGTCGTACTGCATTTCTTAACCAGCTTGCCATCAATATTCTAACCAAGGTAGAAAGAGCACAGTGGATGCCCATGCAAAAATATGGGTTCGATAGTTGGAATCCATGCGATGCTTTAATAGTGGCATCATGGCTCTTTGATAAGCAATTTATCAAGAAAGACAGCACTTGGCATGCAACAGTCGATCTTACTGGTACACACACCCGTGGACAAATGGTTCTTGATCATTTACGGGAGGTAGACAAATTTCCAGAGAATGTCCGCATCATTGAAAAAGTCGATGATTCGTCTTTCAAGCATATTATCGAGTGGATTGCTGGCTTACGAGATGCAAGTTCCTTATTTGCCTCTAGCTAAATAATTATCTGCACGTAATTTGCGAAAAATTAAAGATAACACTCAGTCGATATTTCAAACCACAAATAAAACCAAAAAAACTATTTTAATAACGCCTATGTATTGAAAACTATTAAAAGTTATTATTTAATTTGTATTTATCTTTTTCTTTATGGGTAAGGCTTTTGTCCTGGCTGAACTGACTGAACAATCAGCTTAGAACTCAAATGGTAAGAGATAGGAGAAAAATTTGGCCCAAGAATGACTTTATGGTAATTTTACAATATACTTTTTATGAACTCGCTTAGGTATCTAAGCTAACATCGAATGAAAAACGATACATAAAAGACATCGGCATTACCTAAAAATTTAACAGTTGTATTTATCAAAGCTAATTTGCCCAAAAGTACTAATGTGCCCCGATTGACTAAGGTATGTGCGAAAATTAAAATTTCCTACTTCTTATGTTCAAGACAAAGCTAGTTAATCAATAAAGTCACTATTAGAATTGTTTGAAGAAACTTTTTGTATCAAAACATTTTTTGTTAATTAATTAATTAACTTTAGGTGGTCTCAAAATACTTATGGCCACCGTCATATTGTGCCACAACATATAACATAGAGCTGTTTTTTTAATTTACACATAAATTCCATCTAATATATTTTTCAATTTTATATTAACTTTAATACAGTTTACGTTAATAAGACATTACAAAACGGGCAATAATGTATTTATTTGTAGGTTTTTAATACAGATTGTAGGACTCGTACGAACAGACATTTTAAATACTCACCAAACTTGCAACTTAGGCCCAGTGCGATAAATAGCACCCATATCCTTGGCTTCTAATATGCCGGAGCCCACTGGCTTAAAGTTGATACAGCTGATGTTATTGACGAATTTATCGGAAAAACATTTGCACTTTAATATCGGCAGTTCAACTGAAATAAAGTTACAATTAAATTTATTGTTGCCACAGCTCGAAGAGTTTTAGAGTTACTCTGGTGTTTCAGCTGTGTCGTCAACTCGGCTGCTACAGAAACACACATTTGCTATTGTCGTTGCTATTGTTCTTGTTGTGGCTATTGATCAAACAACAGCAGTGGGTTTAATAGTTGTCTTGTTGACGTAGCCGACATCTATTAATAGACATATGTAATAATAGTCGTTGCAGACTCTAAAACTGCCGAAAAAAATTCTTTGCGCATTATGAAACATATGTATGATTACCAGCAGGTATGTATTCTTAAAAAAAAAATCTGATGAAGAACCTGCAGAATTATATAAACGTAACTGCACACAAAGTTTCGGAAAGATTATATTCACAGCGACACTTGGGTATTGTTACACAGTGAGGCTATTTCTCATTTTGCTAAGGATATTTAAACAATTAAAAAAGACGTTGATAGAAAACTCCTTAAGCTTTGGTGCAGGAACCGTATGAGTTATTTTATTAAAATTACAAAGCAATGGTTATTTAAATATTTTCATGGAATTTCTTCAATCGTAATGATTAATCTCTAATAATAATTATATTTGATAAAAAAAAACTCACAAATAATCATTATTTATGATTTTTATTTCTTTCTCAAATAATCATTATTTATGATTATTAATTTTTTTCGCTAAAAATAAAGCTCGATTTTAAAAAGGCTACGTAATCAATTTAAATACATTTTTTTTTGCCTGGAATGGGTCTGCTGGGCTTACGACCCTATTCAGCTGCTCAGGTGTTCCGTGAGATTTACGAAAATCAAACTGAAAGAGAGGAATTTCTCCTTGATGCTTTCCAATAGTTTGGCTATCGTCGGCAATAGACTGATTGGTCTGTATGAGTCCAGTGAAGATGGGCTATTACTTGATTTATGTATCATGCAAATCTTTGCTTTCTTCCGGGGTTCGGGACAAGTCCCAGTCTCAGTACAGAGTGAAAAAGTAGGACGATGAACATTACAGCTTTAAGAGGCATAGCCTTGAGTGTGAAATTATCCAGGCCTTCTTCACCTGGAGCTTTTTTGGCTTTTAGCTGTTTGACGTGACCATTAACTTTTTTAAATGTAATGGGTGCGACCGGGGGACATAACTGCTCAATACTCTCAAGCGCCAGTTGAACTCTTCTTTGACAACTAGTGGAGCTGGTGTTGAGCGGTTTAAAATCTGACTCTTAAATTATTAAAATTTAAATTAAAATTTTTTTGCAGCAGTGCGCAAAAATATAATATTTGTAAGGTATGAAGAATTAAGCGGAATGTGCCGAGTGCTAAACAATATTTGATTGAGAATTTATATGTAAAACTTAACAAATATGTAAACTTAATTTATATGTAAAACAAACAAAATTCGTCAAAAAATTGGGTAACAGAAATTTCATGGCATAAAAATGTTTTCGTCACTAGACTTTACCTCGCAAAGATGTTTTTTTGTGTATTTAATAATTTAGTTGCCATTGAATTAATTTGTGGCAGTCGAAATCTGTAAGTTCAAAAATGTTTTCAAATGTTTTCAAACAATAATCTGACAGTTAAGGAGCATCGATATATCGAATGGTTTACTTGAAAAGCAATTTTCATAAGAAAATCTTAATTCGAAGATTAGGAATTTTCTATTGTCTTATACGCCCTGATCCAATTTATCCTACTTCAGTCCACTTATAATATAGCTGCCGAAGGAAAGGTTTGTAGCAAATTAAATTTAGTACGGAAATTTATATTGTTTCTGGTGATATTTCAACCAAAATGGAAGAATATAGGTTTTCTTTTGTCTAATACGTCCTGATCGAGTTTGGTATATGGCAGGTACCATATAATACGCCTGCCATAGGGACGATCGGCTGAAAGTCAAGTTCTAGATCGAAAAACTTCTCGCTCTTTAAGGTATTAAATTCAATTTGACAGAATATTCATCTAAGGCGATCCTATACATCCTGATCAAGTTTGGTTCAAATCGGTTCACTACATTATATTATTGTTATAGAAACAATCAATTGAAAATTCTCGCCTGTACTGATGTTTTTGTTTGTGTGTGCAAATACGTATTTGGCTTTCAAAGTCGCTGGGCAGAGGGTATCCTACATGAGAGTACACTCGACTGTAGCCGCACCTCACCGCGAGCAAAGCGAGCTGGGGACGGGGCTCCCTTGTATTTACCGATACTGGGCCACAAATCTACCATCAAGTATGTCAAGTAAATTCAATTGAATCGGTTGGAGCAGGCCGGGACAACAATTTCGTTAAGCACATATAAACACATAGACACAGGCGGCATTTTGATTTAAACACGAGAAAATCCGGTTGAAATAATCTGGAATTTAAACATTCAAAAATCTTAAAACGAAACAGTACCAAAAATTTGTAATCGTACAGCATCCATATAAAGAAAACCTTTTTTTGGCAAGGAGAGCAGGATCAGGCAGGATCAGTGCAGCATGCAGAAGTGCGCCAAGGACAATTGGGTGGCAAGGGCAGCACATGAAAACATTGAGACCCAATACCATAAGCAATGTGATGGTAAGTCGACGTTCAACCAATACTATAAAAATAATACTATAAAAATACTTGGAAGCTGAATTGTCGAAATAAGTGAAAAAGTCAAAAAGAATTAAAAATCTCTATATACAATGCCGCTTATCTGAATTGGCTCACGATTTCTATCAAAGTAAATGGTCAAAATCTCTTTAATCAATTAGCCGATTTAGACGAAACAAATTTTGTTTTATAGATTGTTCAGTTGTTTGTAAGAAACAAAAGTTTAGAGTTTTTACTATACACTAGTCGGCATATTTATTTTGACAACATTTAAAATTAATTCTACTCATAATTTGAACCTACTTCACGTACATTTTGGCATCAATGGAAAGGTCATTTCAATTCCGTTTGAATAATACAAAACTTTTCTTAACCCATTAAGTACCCATTGAAAATTTTGAATTTAAAAAAACGTTAATTTTAAAACTTTTTTCCTCGATTTTTTTCAAAAAGTTTTTTGATGCAAAAAAATTCTTCAAACAATTCTAATAGTGACTGCAAAAACAATTTTTCAAAAATCTCTTTGCTAGTATTTTTTATAATTTTTTGAAAACTGCAAAAATGACACCTTTTGTATGAAAAGTAGGAAAAAGGGGTTAAAAGAGTAATTTTTTGCAGTTTTCAAAAAATTATAAAAAATACTAGCACGTGTACGTGAAGTAGGTTCAAATTATGAGTAGAATTAATTTTAAATGTTGTCAAAATAAATATGCCGACTAGTGTAGGTACAATTAAAAAAAATTGATTTGTTTTCCTCCGGCCATTAAATTTCACGAACTAAATTTTATGTATAACGTTTAAGAGTCAATGTTAATGTTCTTAAAAATAATAAGTAAAAAACAAAAATTTTATACTTGATGTTCCTTGTCCCTATTTTTTCTGCCAGGGTAATATTCGGAAATTACTGATTTTTGCTTAATTTTTCTTTTTGTATAATATTAAGGACCAAATTTTTGTTAAATTTAAATAGAAATAAGGATAATGTGTTAAGTCTAAGCGTTAAAATGCATTAGATCTTGCGGAGGAGAATAATAGCAAAAATAAGCGGCAACATTTTTGCGTCCCTATTATTTCTGCCGTCACTGTATATTAAAATAACTAATGCCGCGAACTATTTCTATACCATACATGTACATATGTATAGATGTTTTTTGAATTGATCAAAAAGACTTTGACCATTTACTTCAATAGAAATCGTAAACCTATTCAGTTGAGCAGCAGTGTAAATAAGCACAACAGCTGAACTTACCCGGCGTTACCAGGGTAACACTTGTATATCAAAATTAAATCAGATTGGCATTTATATTTAATGGACATACAGTTAGCCAAGTATCTGCATTGATAAATTACAAAGTTCGCATATTTTATTTTGCAGCAAACCATATATTTATTTGGTTTTTTTTGTATCCCTATTTTAGTTTTATTGCTTATGGTTTTTAGAGCAAGTACAGTAATTCGCAATATGCATCCAGATTAGATATTTTTTAAAATTTGAAACATTCACGTCTATTTTTTTTGACAAAACAAATCCTCAAAATACTGTGTATAACAATGAGAAGGAATACACATACGTATTTTGGTAACAAATTTTTTATATCGAATTAAAGTGTTTGTAAGTTCCCGGATTTTAACATACCCTATTTTGTTTAATAAACATTTTAATACATTTCTCTTCAAAAGGTTAGACGTGCCTTAAGCAAATAATTTAAATATGAGAAAAGCTCCAAATTGATGCTTGAACTAAGCTCCTTAATGTGTATTATACAAATCAAACTTTAATAATACAGACAATTTTAAAAAATAGTTTTCCCTCAGAAGGTCGAAAACAAGTTACATTCTTAGACGCACAAGCAGTTTTTTGTGTTTTAGCGGATAAATATTATATTTATTTTGCATTTCGATTTTGTTTAGTGTTCCCCTCAGTAAACCATTCAAGTTTGCATAAGTCAAGTTAAAAGAAAAATATTTTATCACTCAAGAACTGTAAATAGTCGCAATATTTTGTTGTGAAATTCATGGTTAAAGGCTGAAAAAAGTTTCAATTTCAGGAGATACAAGTAGTGACTTAAATCAAATTACATTTATTCTCTGTTTAACAAACACGATATGGGTCGTTTTGTAATACATATGTGACTGCTTCATGGCTGCAATACAGTAGATCTTTAAAAAGGCATTTTAACTCATGTTCATCCAAATTTAAGTATTTGTCATCGTTAAGCACCAGAAATTACCAGTAACTTGCTTACACTTACATATCCCAGGTAACCAAGTCTCTTAAGATTTTAAACTACTGTTGCTGGCGAATAGCGTTAAATATATATAATTTTTTTTTAATTCTCAGTCTCTTGAAATGATTTGCTATCGGAATAGTATGTATTTTTGAGAAGAAGTACACTACCCAATCTTTTTATTGTTGCTATTCACTTAAAAAATTAGAAGCATGCCTTAGTTTTTTTCTATTTTCTTGAGAGCTTACGAATCTTTTCCTTTTATTATATATAGCGATCGAAAGTTTTTGAACTGCGATCTATTAAAAAAATACGAGCTTTCCTTACACCAAAATGTTTTAGGTGTTAGGTTTGACGATAATATTATAAAGAATATCTAATTTTCATATTTAAAGTAACTTTTTCTTAAAATTGTAACATAGTTTCGCATTATTCTTGTAAAATGTTAGCTACGTTTAATTCAATGGCAAACCCAAATATGATTTATTTTAATATACATTTCGATAAGCTGAAAATATTTTTTTTTATTTTTAAAATAAATAGATTTTTTGGAAAGAAAGTAAATTTTCGCTTAGAGCAATATAATAAAACAAAAGTTAAATGGGTATAACCAGTGAGGACACTATAGCTTGATTTGATAGACATAAAATACCGTTGGAAATAGTTTATTTAGATTTTTTTTCTATCAGTAGCTGAATTTTGCTAGTGTGCTCTACAAAAATATCTAAAACAAGGTTCGCTCGCCGACCCACGGTGCGGCTACAGTCGAGTGTACTCGACCGAATTATACCAAATTTTGTCAATCCCAATTCTAATTTGCTAGTTCGGTTGAGATAACTCCAGAAACATGGATCAAATTTAGATGCAATAGGTTCACTATATCATAAGGCTGCTAAAGGAAAAATTATTCGAAAATGTTGAACAGCACAGGGTGTATTATAGTCGAATACACTCGACTGTAGCCGCACTTACCCGCGAGGAAACCAAATGCAAAGTCATCCTTGACAGACTGTATGTACACGTACATACATTTCCACGCCTTCATTATACCCATTTTAACCAATTTAATGAGAAAGAGTATACAAATCAGCTTTATTGTGAAAAATATAGTAAACAAATGCAATTTGCGTTTTTATATTCATATGTACGACATATGTACATACGAATTGTATCTTTAATATTAGGATCGCTCTACGGCACGACTGTGAGATACCCAGTCCATTTGATACAATTGAAACATGTAGCGTCAGTGTTCTCTTTTTCTTCAACTGTCCGCTGCGTAAAATTGTTTCTTAAAATTTCTTGAGATTGTATCTTTTGTAATTAGACGTACAGAGAAAATCAGTATGCCATTTTGCACGTTATACATACATACATATAAATAAAACAGCCTGTGGCTATAGCCAAAATAAAAGATGCTAACCTTGAAAGTCACGACACCGTGCCAAAATAGAAAACACATAAATATTGTGATCAAGATCATTGCCGCCATGTTTTGGTGATATAATTCATTCCGATGCTGGGATGCTGGGACGCTTAATTGTCACTTTAGCTAGCAAATTCGTGACACCTGTTTGGTATTTGTCCAACAGTATAAGAAGCGACAAGATCAGTGAGCACTCGACGATATACATAGTATGTCTGTATGTACAATTTGTGACAAATAAATTAATAATATTAGATGGCATTGATTTGAATCCAACCAATTGTGATAGCTAAATATCATTTGTACATTCTAGTTTAGGGGGTCTTCTAGGTAAGACGGCCGAATTTTAGCTGTTTTTCGTGGAAAGAAACCACGAACGATTTTCTAATTCTGTTTTTTGTATTTAGACGGGACGTTTTTTATAAAAAAAAAACAAAATAATAAAAAATTTAATTTACTGTGCGGTTAAAAAGTTTAAGACTTATAAAAAAAGGTAAAACAAAAAGGTATGTCCCATGTTCGCACGATTGCGGAAGTATATTGCATCCGCCCTTATCGCCCGGGCCTCAAGGAAAAAAAAATTGTCTTTTGTAGAAATAGCAGTTATCTGAAAATGTAAAATCGGGTTTTCACTTTATTTTGTAGTCCAGTGGATGATCGGCTATAATCGAGACAGGGGTGATAGCGCAGACGACTTTTGACTTCACTTGCAATAACATTAACATTGCTTCACATAAATGGCTGCATTTCCTAAACTATTTCGAGTTTTGCAAAATATTTTTGAATATCTAAGGAAATATGCAAAAAAAAAAATCGAAAAAAAATGTCTGACCTAGAAGACCCCCATTATGGCAAAGTCATTGCCGTATCCAAGACCAAGACTAGCTGCATTTATTTTGAATTTGTTTTGTTTAGAGAGTGAGTGAAATACATACATACATATGTATGCATGTAAATAGCAGGACTACCTTGCACTTAGTCTTGGAATAGGCAACGACAACGATAGCGACTAGCGCTAGTATTGTTTTGTTTTTTTAACAGTTGCCGCCGCTGTTGGCTCGATTGCGACCTCAATGGCTCTGAACGAAAACGACTCAGTTTGATTTTGCACAACGCGATGAAATGCCGCGCCGCATAAAATGCCAGTAGCTGACAGTGAAGAGCATAACAGTCAAAACGGTGTTGTTTTTTCAACTGAATTACATTTGATGGTGTTACAAATAATGAAAAAAATGAAATAATAATATACAAACATATTTTTTTTTTTTTTTTTATAAAAAAAAGCTTTTAATACTATTGCTAATTAAAAGAAAAACGTCATTTCTTATAAACGCCACAACTCACCAACCACGAAACAGTCAACCCCATGATGGACATGAATGGACTTAGTAATGGTCGCGTACAGTATTTACAGGCTCAGTTGTTTCCTGTTTGCACACTAACAACATCCAATGGAGGTAATGTTCATCCAATATTTACGAAAAACCAGTGCTGTCAGGTGTTGAACGCCCGCATAAGCTAAATTCTGAGTAAAAATAAGCTAAAAGCTGAGCGAGCACTTCTGCTTCTGCTCAATATGTAACAGTGTCATTTAATGGGTTCCCATTTAATAAGATGAATCTACTAACTTGTGATTTCAAATTATCAAGGTGTTAAAATATTCAAATATTTTAATGAAATCATTTACATATGCTTTAATGCGTTTTAAATATGTTTGATTTAAGGCTTTAAGCTATTTTATGAGCTATTCCATTTTCAAATGTGCTAGGTCTCTCCTGAAATAAGCTAATCTGGCAACACTGAAAAAACGTACTTTGTAGCAGGTCTTAAAAATCGTTGGACCACTTTGTCATAGTCCAGTTAAATTTTTGTTTAGAGACATTCTTAAAATTTACGTTAATTTCTATCAGGGATTAAAGCCTTAACCTAAATCGTAACTGATAGCCGGTATTAAAAGAAATTGACATTGGTAACTGAAACCATAGCTGAAACAAAACTTTCATCATCATTCAAACACGCTGATAATGTTATCATCATTTTTCACACTAAAGTGTCTCCTTGTTTCCTTTAAATAACAAGAGGAAGACCCACAGTAGCCGAGTTATCATACCAGGCTTTTGGTGTTTGAATAACAACGTTGCTATCCTTCATAACATTTTTCCACTCGCATGCAAACATGACACATAAATTGTACAATCGAATTTACCAAAATGGCTCATGGAACACTTTATGTGTCACAATATTATGTTAGCAAAAGCTACACACAAATGTACATATAACTGACTTAAGCTTGGTACCTAGTGAATGGAAATTGTTCGCCAGCGAAAAGTGTTCAATAGTTAGATGATACTTAGCTAGTGGAAGCCACTGTGCCATTGTTACACCAAAAAGCAATTCGTTTTGAGTAAACACTTTTTTCCTCGAATTTTGTCAAAAAAATTTGTGATGCAAAAAAATTCTTCAAAGAATTCTAGTAGTGACGCAAAAACAATTTTCAAAAATCTCTTTGCTGGTATTTTTTATAATTTTTTGAAAACTGCTAAAAATTACTATTTTTTTGGATTTTTCAAAAATTTATAAAAAATATAGCGAAAAGATTTTTGAAAAATTGTTTTTGCAGTCACTACTAGAATTGTTTAAAGAATTTTTTTGCATCAAAAATTTTTTTTTGAAAAAAATCTATGAAAAAAGTTTTGAAGTAGGCCTTTACAAGAATTCAAAATTTTCAATGGGTACTTAATGGGTTAAGGAAAGTCTTGTATCATTCAAACGGAATTGAAATGACCTTTCCATTGATGCCAAAATGTACATGAAGTAGGTTCAAATAACGAGTAGATTTAACTTTAAATGTTGTCAAAATAAATAGGCCGTCTAGTGCAATCACACTGTAACATCAGCTCTAATTTGGTAGGCTTGGTATGGATTGAAGAAAATTGTGTTCTTCTAGGCCTCAAGGGAGAACACGGTCGAAAAATAAGTCGTTTTAACAATTTTTTTCTCGGGTAAAATAACTTGAAATTTGTATGACAGTTTAATACATACTTTAAAGTATACAGGCATTTTTCAGGATAATAAAAACACTTTTGCTGTGTAAACGAATTCCGCGGTTTTAGCTTTTTTCATTCATTCATTTTCATTTTTTTTCTTCATAGCTATAGCTTAGTACGCAAGCTAACTAAATTTTACGCGGCGTAAAGTGCTCAATATTTAGCTGTCGACCCAATGTTGCCAATGCAACTCGGAAAAATAACAAAAAGTTTAGTGGTAACTCTATGCGTCAGCGGCGGTTTATTTTATATTTGAACATGCAGAACTGATTAGGATAAAAGAGGAGAGAATAGGCATTTAAAAATGTGTATTAATGTTAATAGAGGAAAAATATGCGATGTCACGCAACCACAGCGCGTTTTGGGTGCACCCATCAATTTTGAACTTCTAATGAGGATTCACCATTTGTGTTAATGAAAAATATATAAAAATATCTATAAAAACCATTTTAGCTTTCGTTCTTGCTTAAAATCTACCAATATTCTCATCGTTATTGGACCAAATTCAAATAGTCTTCATAGTTTTCACTTGTGTGCCAGACATTTATCTCCAGTGTACCCAGCGAAACTCTAAGCAGTTTGATGTTTCGCTGGGCCTGTCAGCTGTTTCAAACAGTGCTGCCCATTCTGTTCCTTTACTTAACAGCTCTGTTATTTTATTTAGTCTGCGGACACCCGAGCGTAGCTAAATGTCAAGTTCTTCTTCTTCACTTTACGCCAGCTTTTTTTTATATGGAGTTTGGGCTTACGCCAGGCCTTTTTTTGAGTTTGCGTACTATGCTTATAAATTAAAGTTGTTTTTTTTTCTTGGACGGACGGTTTTATTAAAAGATACATGTAAGTAAAAAAAAGCGATGACATTATGTTACAAATAAGGATTATGGTTTTGACTTGGACGCTCTGTCTTATTGATTTGAAATCAGTAACTAATAATCGATAACGTTATCCGCACCAGTGGAAAAGCCCTGTAGTTGCTGTTAAACAATTTTTGTTTATCCTATTCTGTATCCAATCAACGCTGCTGACGAGGGTATTTCGACTCCAAGATACCCTGCGCCCTGGCACTCCGATAGCCTGATACGCATGTGTACTTCATTTGGCACGCCGAGGGTTTCATGATGTCGTGTTAAGTTTACAATCAAATTTGATCAAGATGTATGGGACCATCCCATATGCATATTCTGTCAGTTTGTTTTACATACGATTTGATTTTCGACTGGCTGGACTTCAAATTTACATTTTTAAATTAAAACTTATAAACATATAAGTAAAAATTCTTAAGTATAGTACTATGTTGCAAACACGTCTTTGTCTTTCACGTTTTATTGCACAACTGAATGAATATGTGAATTGTCTGTCGTCTTGCATATCGCCTGATTCTGCAGTCCGTTATATTCAATTACCTGCCTACTTCAACTCCAAAAATGCTTAGACACTAGTGCTTTTTATGCACTGAATGTGCTCCGAAAACCCTCAAATTTATGTGTTTACTCCCAAAACGATCTTAAGATCGACTCTTTTCACACACATAATTCCGAGCGCTCTGAACTTGGCTTGCTGGGATACATCACAGAAATCCAATACATCTTTTTGACCATTTTCAATGGGTACAGGCAAGAGCGTCAACTTCAGCATGCCCACAGTCTTTAAGATACAATGCTATTTTTATCAAACTTGTGGGATTAATTCTAATACATAACATATGAATCGCTCATAGCGTCTTTTAAATATATTGACATAATTAATATTTATTTAATTTGATTACCGGTATTTAATAGTCAGTTGCCCGACTACAGCGCTTTTAATTGGTAGTTTATTGTTTGTAAAAATATGCAGAATTATTTTAAATAGCTCAATGTTAGAGAGAAAGATGTAGAAAGAGAGAGAAAAAAATGAAAGATTTTGAGACAGAAACAATAAGATTTCCGAAAACAGGTGGCAAAAATAAAATCTTTGTACTCTTACACACACATGCTTGCCTACATACATATATAAGTTTGTACAGAATAAATATTAAAAGCTATGCACATGCTCCATGCTGTTATAATATTCCCACAATACTTTCAAGAATGGTGGCGTTATAATTAGACTTAAGTGTGTACATTAGGGCGGGTCAATTTGTTCGGGTCGAAAAAAACGTCGTAATCGTCCACCAGAATCGTAATCTACGATGAATTCTAAGATATTTTCAGGAAGAAACTATATGTCTAAAATCAATTCCTAGCCTCCGCTGAGAAGCATGAAGATTTCAGGTTAAGGTATTTTAAAGTATTTTGAGGTATTTAAGGTATTAAAAAAAAAATAACACATTTTCCAAAAATGTTGGGCCTTATTCTGATTCATCTTTTTACAACCAATTTTATAAACAACTTTTATTTTTAATTAACCAAACAATTTTTTTTTAATTCGTTGAAATTAGCGGAGCAAGCCATGAACAGTGGCTTTTAAGAAAATTAGAGGCAAAAGTCTGTAACTTTCTAACGAAGTAAGATATCGGTCTGAAATTTGAAATATATATTCTTGACGTTTGAAACAAAATTTAGACAATAAAAAATAAGTGGGCGTGGCATCCGAATGGGCGTAAAAACGATAAAGTTCGATTTTTTCAACATTAAAAAATTAAAAAAAATTGGAAAAATAAAATTTTATTTTTAATATTATTTTTTTTTATTTAAAAAATATTTTAAATATCTTTAGTGTAAAATTATGTCAAAAAAAATTTTTTTTCATCAGTTATGATTTCTAATCCCGTTTGACAAAGCTCTCCGAGATTTTAAAGCTAGAGCCCATTACCGACCCCATTACCGAATTTAGCTTATAGTAATGACAGTTAAATTCAACATTTAAAATATTTTTGTTTCATTTTTAGAAAGCAAATAACAAAATATGTCAAAGAAATAATAATTTTTCCGTCAGTTTTTAAAGTCCTTCTTAGAAAGAAAGTCGTTCCACGTATCATCAAATCGAGTCTAAGAAAGACTTTAAAAACTGACGGAAAAATTATTTTTTCTTTGACATATTTTGTTATTTGCTTTCTAAAAATGAAACAAAAATATTTTAAATGTTGAATTTAACTGTCATTACTATAAGCTAAATTCGGTAATGGGGTCGGTAATGGGCTCTAGCTTTAAAATCTCGGAGAGCTTTGTCAAACGGGATTAGAAATCATAACTGATGAAAAAAAATTTTTTTTGACATAATTTTACACTAAAGATATTTAAAATATTTTTTAAATAAAAAAAAATAATATTAAAAATAAAATTTTATTTTTCCAATTTTTTTTAATTTTTTAATGTTGAAAAAATCGAACTTTATCGTTTTTACGCCCATTCGGATGCCACGCCCACTTATTTTTTATTGTCTAAATTTTGTTTCAAACGTCAAGAATATATATTTCAAATTTCAGACCGATATCTTACTTCGTTAGAAAGTTACAGACTTTTGCCTCTAATTTTCTTAAAAGCCACTGTTCATGGCTTGCTCCGCTAATTTCAACGAATTAAAAAAAAATTGTTTGGTTAATTAAAAATAAAAGTTGTTTATAAAATTGGTTGTAAAAAGATGAATCAGAATAAGGCCCAACATTTTTGGAAAATGTGTTATTTTTTTTTAATACCTTAAATACCTCAAAATACTTTAAAATACCTTAGCCTGAAATCTTCATGCTTCTCAGCGGAGGCTAGGAATTGATTTTAGACATATAGTTTCTTCCTGAAAATATCTTAGAATTCATCGTAGATTACGATTCTGGTGGACGATTTTTGCGAAAAAAAATTGACCCGCCCTAGTGTACATCCACTTCATTGGGTTAGCTTCTGCGATTGCCAAGTGTAATCGGTTTAATCCCTGATTAAGATTAAAACATAAGCAGTGAAACCGTGAATCCGTATTAGCCAGATACATTTGTAGACCAGTTATCTTTGATTTAATCAAGGATTAAATTGAACTAATGAATGACGGTGTATTTATCGATCATAAACTATTTGTAATTTATAATTTATCTTCTGTTTTGAAATTAAAGAATTTTTGACTTAAATATTTTACATATTTTCAACAATTATTTTAACCGAATTAATACCGGGAATTCAAAACATACTTGAAACCGGTATCCGGTACAATACCGATATAATGCGGAGTCTATAACCGAAAAGCAAAATGAAAGCATTTCCAAAACTGATATTTGCTTCGGTTTGATTCACTGGTTATATTATCTATGTTATATGTAAGAAACTCATTGTCCTGACTGCCTGACTGACAAATGTAACACAGTGTAAGGCAGAACGGCTAAGCTTAAAAAGTTGAAATTTTCACACAACATAACTGATACAATTTTATCGTGCAATAATGCTCGTTTGTGGGTCTAGTAATACTACTGTGGGCAAAAAGTACCGGGAATTTTAAATTTAAAAAATTTTGGGATTCCAATCGGAAAAAATGTTTGTACTTTTAGGTTGGCACTACTATCATTAACATCTGTGCAAAATTATACGTTAAAATATTCATTAGTGTTTAAGTTACGATTAGTTTTGTACGACGCCAAATGTGCATTTGGCGATTTTTGTGCCAAAAAACGGTCAAATTTCATCGAAAAGCTCCGCGTGGGAAGTGTGTGAAACAATGTTTTCTGACTATCAGGATATTATACAAACGCATTATTACGGGCGATGAGACTTGGATCTACGCTTACGACATGGAAACTACCGATCAATCGAGCGAATATCGGCAAAAGGTGGGCCGAGACCGAAAAAATCGCGTCAAATTCGCTCAAAAATCAAGGTCATGTTGACAGTTTTTTTGGATTATCGTGTTGTAGTTCATTATGAATTCCTTCCGACCGACCAAACTGTTAACAAGGAATATTTTTTGTGAGCGATATGCGTCGTTTGCGCGAAGCTATGCGTAAAAAGAGGCCAGAACTATGGGCTGACAACTCATGGTTCTTGCAACATGATAATGCGCCCTCTCATACTGCCCCTGTTCTATGTGTTCTAACTCGACCAAAATTGTCCCGCAGCTACTTTTTTCGCCTGATTTATCTTTGTGTGACTTCTGGCTATTTTCTAAGCTCAAAAGACCTCTCCGAGGACATCGCTTCGGGTCGATTGAGGAGATTCAATCAAAATCGCCAAATGCACATTTGGCGTCGTACAAAACTAATCGTAACTTATTCACTAATGAATATTTTAACGCATAATTTTGCACAGATGTTAATGATAGTAGTGCCAACCTAAAAGTACAAACATTTTTTCCGATTGGAATCCCAAAATTTTTAAAATTTAAAATTCCCGGTACTTTTTGCCCACAGTAGTATATGGATCGTCAAATTCCTTGGATCATCCCTGAATAAACCCTAACCATTGCTTTATCTATGATCTAGAATTATTCCAAAATCATTAGTTAGCAATTCTGAATAACTTTATTAAGCGAATACGAATAAATTTAATATGGCCAAAGTATCTGTAGAAAGTCTTTTTACAAGACACTATCGAAAAGAATATTAAATAACGTGAAAAGTAATGGGAAGACTACCTTGCGATATTCTAAGAGTTTCTTTGCTATTTTAATAATTCCAAAGAGAAGGATTGTGTAGAAAATTGAGAAGATCAATGGAAAGCTTTATTAAAATCTGACTGATTTATTGACGGAATAATCTACCCTAATCGCAAACCGTATGAGCAAAACTAAGCACTTTTCCATGTGTTTAAGGGTGCTCGCTGAAAGCTACCGCTTATTTTCAGGCAATGGCAAAGTTCAAATGATCGTTTGCAAACCAGAGTAAGTGCGAAAATGAAAGCTTTGCTGTTTTAATGCCCTGTCTCTCGTCGCAATAAATAATATTCGCTGCCATTCGATGCCGACGCCGCCACACAGTCTCGGCCGAGGGGTTCGGCCAAGCAGTGGATGCACTTATTGACGTCGACGCTGCCTCAATTAAAAGATTCCACATACATATTCACACACTGATTTTTTGTTTTAGTCAACTACAAAGCGTCCAACAAGCAACGTCAACCAAAAAAACAATTAAATATAGAGAGCAATTCTTTTTTGAGAACACAATATATATATATTTCTGATGTGTGTAAACATAATTTGAGCAAATTGCTTAAAAGTTGAGATGTTGTGTTTCGATATCCATTATTGCTGCTAGAAATTTTCTGGTAACCCTAAAATTCGGTTAAATGGAAAGTGTAATCAGTGATCAGGTATAGGAAAAAAATGAACATACATATTATAAGGAAAGACTAAACAGCCAGCTTATTTAGTTATAGAGGGACCTACTTTATTAATTATAATTTAAGTTGGCTTTTCATTTTCTACGCTACAAAATTTCATCCTGATCGGATAATAAGCACCGGTAGAAAAGTTATACCATACTAATTATTATTAACCTAATTAAATAAAATCTGATAGTTGTTTCGGATCATCAGATTGGTTTTACTACTTTTCGCGAATTTTATTCCACCAGCTGTTAGTATTAAAAGTGAGTGTACAAATAATTATTGGACTGAGTCAGTGTAAAATAGAGTGGGTCACTTTTTTCACTTACATTTTTTTCTAATATTTTTTTAATAATATTTTGAAAAGTAAAAATTAACAAAATTTGCGTTCAACCGTAAGCTTACTCCCTTTTCAGTGCCACGCCTACTCTTATTTTTCTCTCACAAATTTCTTCGAAGTATTGAGAATATAAATTTTAAATTTTAACCTGATAAGTAACCCAGTTCAAAAGTTACAGATTTTAGTCACCAACTTCAGCGCTGTTGAGTACCCTTGGAAAATTTCGAATTTATGTAAAAGTCACTTTTCAAAACTTTTTCCTCGATTTTTTACAAAAAATATTTTGATGCAAAAAAATTATTGGAACAATTTAAAGAGTAACTGCAAAAGAAAAATTTCAAAAATATTTTTGCTAGTATTTTTTATAATTTTTTTGAAAACTGCAAAAAAAGGAACTTTTTGCATGAAAATGAGAAAAAATGGTTAAAATTGTAATTTTCTGGGATTTTCAATAAATTATAAAAAATACTAGAACTTACTCTTTGAATTGTTCTAAGAATTTTTTTGCATCAAGAATACTTTTTGCTCAGAAAAAAAAATCCGGGATATTTAGCCCGGATTCAATCCGAAACAATGTCAGAAGTGGGGTAATCTCGGATTTACTTAAACCAAGTATGAAATACTTGATTGTTTCAATCCCGAATTCAATCCTAAAATTCTTAAATTCAGGCTAAAAAAAATAATGTTTTTTGTTACATTTAAACTTTTTTAAAGTTTTTTTTTTACTTTTTTTTTAAGTTTTTTTTTTATTTTTTTGTTAAATTAATTTTTATTATTTAATTTTTATTTTTAAATTTTTGAGCTTTTTTTTTCTTTAATTTTTTTTTTAAATTTTTTATTGAATTTTTTTTAAACATTTTTTATTTATTGTTTTTGTTTTAAACATTTTTTTTTAATGAAGAGAATGTTTGAATGCAATTGACTGGTGGGAATCGAACCCAGGTTTTTTTCAATCAGGTCAGCGACTCTAACCACTGAGCCACCGAACCAATTGAAATGAGAGAGGCCGAGAGAACTCAAGTAATTTGGGCTTATTATCCCAGTTTAATCCCGATATAGACTGGACCATTCAGTCTTAATCATGGAGACATATTTACACGAAATACAGGCTTAAATTAAATATTTTAGGCTTGCTCCCAGAACGGCACTTTTGATTTCTATATAAAGCAACCAAATTTGACCCCACAGCATGTTGCATATCACCGCACGCTAGATCAAGCTAGATTTCAAATTATATACTAGCACTTCTTGGGGATTTCCGCAGATCGCGATAGGCTATTACATGCTCAGCTCTTAGAACATATTATTTATCTTCAAGGATTAACGTTGGCTAGTATTGGAGGAGCTGGCATCCTACTTAATTGTAACAAGATCGGCTAGATTTAAGTTTCGACCACAGCTTAAAATATGCGCTCTTATTTTGATCCATTTATCCAAAGCAAACGATTGCTGCCTCTAGAAACTTTTACAAATGCGATAGGAGTATACATCATACATTAGTTATTAGAATAATATGACGTATTTCTTATGAATAAGAATGCCTAAATGAATTTAAGTTGAATTTTTAATTTTTTAATTTTTAAAAAATAAATACAATTCCTAATAAATAGTAAACTTACTAGAATTATTAATGATACGTGTGTTGTTCATTTACAAAAAAAAATCAAGACGATATCATTTATACAAGTATAATTTTTTGACAATCAAAGTTTCGCATTGAGCTTGTACGCATAGTTTTTCTGGCGAGTGTATATAAATATGTAAACGTGGGACTCTCGAAATTGAGGGAGTGCAAGTATCCGATGGTTAGCAAACTCAGTTTATGGAATCAATTTTGCGACATTGTGTTAAAACATGAATTAAGGAAGCAGAAAGGGTTCTATTACTGTTAAAAAATATATAATAAATTAATTCAGCATACTGCATTTTATTTTTTTTTTTCGTATCTTTGTCGGTTTTGATTTTATAAGTCAACAAAGTAAAAACTGCAGCTGTATAAAGACATTAGTGGTTTACTGTGCACAGTATTCTGTTTTAATAAACGCATGATGTCTTTAAACAGATAATGATCCATCACAAATAAAGAAGAGATTACTGTTAGAAAAACACGAGAACACATCGACAACAGAAAATCGATTAAATTCATCTAATTGTTGTGCTGAACTGCAGTGATGTACAATCATGATTGCAAAATTGTGTGATTGTGATGGAAGAATATGCATCACCAAAATAAAATTCTCTGATTGTGATGCTTTGTTGTCGATGAATCCCATCATAATCAAAAGAACCAAAGATTTAAAATTAAATGGAACGAAGTTAATAAAAAATCCACAATTCATATTAATTTGGTTTGCATTAAAAAAAATATTCGAAAAAGTCTTTAGACTCAACGTAATTTTAAGGAAATTTGCTAAGAATCGTGGTTCAAACTTTGTCGAATAAAATTTAAAATGCGCATGCAATATTGGCTTAATTAGTTATTAGTTATTAGACTTATCATCTATTATTTTAAATCTGACCTTTGCTGTTTTGGTTTTTATTTCAATAAGAATTTTGCGCCAAGCCCTAACTCTTTTTTTTAGAAAGTGTCCCGGTTTGGTTCTTGCGTTTGGGGGATAGATAGCTTAAAAGGTTCGGATCATAAGTCGGAATAAGAATATATTTTAAGAAAATTATTTTGATCGACACTGTTGCTATTTTTTTCGGCAGTATTGGATTTTCTATTTTTTAAGATTTTATCTGTGGTTTTATTTTAGCTGGTTTCCTTGGAAATTTTCTTTCGAAGGGTCTGAAGACAAATCAGCTAGTTCTTAACACAGATGAAAAAACATTACGACCAGTCGCACGATTAAAGGAGCCGCGTGATCTTTTCGCACTGCCGAAGGACAAGGACAATGATTGTTCACAGCAGGCCCCCAGATGGCCGATAGAATGTCAGGTGAGTAATAGAAGGCTTTTAGTGTTCGGATTGGGTCTTCAGCTCCTCAAAAATCAATCCCTTAATTTCTGAAATGTTTTTTGAGTGTTCATTTGAACTTTTAAGCCCGTTACTTAAAAAATAAGTAAAAATGCTATATTGTATTCGTTGAAATGTATTTAATAGCGAGAAAGAAACATCTCCGACCCTATAAAGTATATATATTCGTGATCAGCATCAACAGCCGAGTCGATTAAGCCATTTTCGTATGTCCGATCGTCCGCCTGTGAGCGCCTAGATCTCAGAATATAAGAGCTAGATCAACCAAATTTGGCACACAGGCTTCTATAAACCCACCTCCCAAAATCGCAAAAAACCACCATACGCAGCTTTTTTAGAATATTACGTATTCTTTGGTAATTATTATAAGCCTTTATCTTGTTAAATCCTGTTGGTGATGTCATAAAAACGATCGGTCTAAAATTAGAGTAATGTATTCGATATTTTAAAACAATTTGGCTAATTTGGGAGTATAATAGTTACATACATAAATGTCATAGACACAATCAGTCGATGATATCAATATAAAATCTTCGGCGTGCAAAGATAACGTTTATATCTTGTGAATATTAGTATTTTCTTAATAACCTTTTAATTTGAACTCTTAAGGAAATAATTATTTCGTTAAAATTATTCGATCTCAGGTCATTGAGGAGCGCATTATACACATTCCCTACGTGCCGCCCCAAGCAGAGCCACTTAATGTTCTAACGGGCAATGAGCTAAAGCCGCGTCCAGTAGGCGAGGAAAATGGCATTATTGTGTTTACCTATTGTCCCATAAGTGCTGTCAATTACGTAAGTATTCAACCTTTATTATTTAAAATAGTGCATGCATGCACTGCCGGCACAATCTAATATTGGGTGGGTCACCTATCAGATGTCGGATCTGACTAAATATTAGTTGCTGGGGGGTGCTCCTAATTAAATTGACTTAACAATCAAATAGAAAACACCTAACGACAAAACCAATGCAGAGGATGAGTCAAGTGAAAATTCAGATGATTCTTCAGATTCGAGAAACGACTTCATGCCGCTTTGTCATAGAACAACGCTACATGATGGAAAAGGTCCGATGAATAGCGTGTCTAAAATTTTAAATTCCGTTGACGATCGCTCGGCCGGAAACTCACAGGATGACGATGATGAGCGCGATACAAGTGGTGAAAGCGATATCAAGAAGACCGCCACATATGGTACAAGTTCGATCAAAGATGACAGAAAGCTAAGCAGCAATCAGCAAGAGGCTGACGAACTTGACGATATTTGGAACAGTGCCAGCACTGAGTACAAACCAGCCTCGCCTTATTACGCACTCAGTCAGTTTGGCAAGAAAGTATCCAAGGCGATCATCAAGAAACTCATCGATTATGATCAGCAGCCCACAATTGCTAGCAACTCCAGCTCAAGCAAGGTACACAATAAATACGCAGTTACACCTTTTAAACTCCCCAAAACCAATATTAAGCGTTTGGAGGTTGCTTTTCAAGGCAGTTCACGCCAAATATCTGATAAAGCCACACCGAGTCGCAAGAAAATGGTGCATGCGATCGCCGACTCGGGCGTGGAAAAAATTAGCAGCGATGAAAGGGATATTAGTGACAATGTCAGAAACGAGCTAAGAGAAGGTGACGGTGAAAACTCATTTGGTCGCCTGGCCGGTGGTGCAGATAAGATAAGAACAAGTTCAAGCTACGTTTCAGATACGGATACACTAGTGGGAGAAGAAAGCGAGGGCAGACTAGCATGTAAGCACCGATTAATAAATGACAGCACAGTACAACAGTACAGTACTATGTTAGCTGTTCCTTTTAAAATCTCGATTACTTAGAAATCCGCGATTTGTTTTTGTTCGTTCAAAAGTTCAGAAAGAAAGTTTTTTCGACATTTTTCAAGCTTACCTTTCGTATATTTGGCATACATGCTGACCAAATTCAGTCCAAATTGGAAAACTGTCACTGCAGTGCAATGAAAAGTTAGCGAAGACTGTCCGATCAGATCGAATTATATACCTTAATCTTATCTTAAATACGCGTCGTTCTTTCGAATTCATAAGATATTTATATTTGCAATTTTAAGTGGCCTTCTAAAATTGACATAAAATGTTTGTTTGTTTCGACAATGCGTCCCAAAATTATTACTAGACTTTTACCTTGTAAAGACATTTTGGAGATTCAATTTTTCATAATTTTTACTCTAAATCACTATACAATTTTTTTTTTTTCCTATCCCATGGGATAGGAAAATACACAGTGGACAACACTGCTCTAAATGCTTTAGTTGTTTTGATGCAACTGAGCAATTTGGGAAATTTATTTTGTAAATAATGAAACCGGATTTGCTCCCAGCAATGCAATTACCTTTGATTCAAACACCACTCTCCAAACGAGCGGTAAGCGTGGCGGCAGCAGTTGCAGCTGTTGCAAGGGGACGTCGTCGGGGCTTTGAGCCAACGTCGAGCACCGATTTCGGGGGCACTCATATAAGTTCAAGCACCAATACTAGCACCAATACTAGCACCAGTACCAATGAACTACTAAGCAGGGAAATACCCAGTCAAGAAATAAATATTAATGAGAAGACATCGTTTCAATCACAACCTATTTCCTACGATATTCCCCAAATGCAGTTTAGTCGCTCCGCGGTGGGCGGTGCCAAATTTGTGACTAACTGTCATCCAATGAATGCAGAGGATTACGATAGTCTGGAGTTCGAGTCACGTTTTGAGTCCGGGAACCTGGCAAAAGCAGTGCAAATCACGCCAACGTACTATGAACTTTACTTGCGACCCGATCTTTATACCAGCCGTTCCAAGCAGTGGTTTTACTTTCGCGTTCGACGCACGCATCGTAACATGTTATATCGATTCTCCATTGTCAATTTGGTTAAGTCGGATAGCCTTTATAACGATGGCATGCGACCTGTCATGTACTCTACGCTAGGTGCTAAAGAAAAGAGCGAGGGCTGGCGAAGATGTGGCAATAACATTTCATACTATCGTAATGACGATGAGTAAGTAGTTTACACAAATTTCGTCAACTTTAGGACCTGATTCATTAAAGGAGTGACTTTAAAATTCATTCTCAGAAGTAATAACAACACTAACGAGGAGGACGAGGATAATTCAAGTTACACACTCACATTCACAATCGAGTTTGAACATGATGATGATACGGTGTATTTTGCCCATAGCTATCCTTATACCTACAGTGATTTGCAGGTATGCCAGGGCAAAAAACAAACCATGGTTTTTTTTACGAACTCTCATTTGTTCTTGCATACTTATAGGACTACTTAATGGAGATACAGCGTCATCCTGTTAAGTCCAAATTTTGTAAGCTACGTCTGCTCTGCCGTACATTAGCTGGCAACAATGTGTATTATCTCACCGTCACGGCACCTTCTAATAATGAGGACAACGCGCGGGTAAGCTAACACATACTTTATGTTATGTACATAGCTCGATTGAATTATTAATAATATTTTTAAATAGCGCAAGAAATCAATAGTGGTATCGGCCCGCGTACATCCCAGTGAGACACCATCCTCGTGGATGATGAAGGGTTTGATGGACTTCATAACGGGCGATACAACGGTCGCTAAGCGATTGCGTCATAAATTTATCTTTAAACTTGTGCCTATGCTTAATCCAGATGGCGTCATTGTAGGAAACACTCGCAACTCGCTGACTGGCAAAGACTTAAATCGGCAATATCGAACTGTTATTCGAGAAACATATCCATCGATATGGTATACAAAAGCCATGATTAGAAGGTAAATATCCGAAAACACCACAACGCTTTAGGTATGAGAATCAGAGCTCGCAAACAACAGTTTACCGTTTTTCCTTTGCAATATATGCACGAACACAACCGAAAAAAAACATATATATGTACATGCTTCATATATTTAGACTTATTTTTTTTCATCAAAATAATGCAAGTTATTTTCTTTTATTTTTAAATTGATCTAAACGCATTGAGAAAGGCAAGTCACAAGCACAGACGCCTAACTCGCATTGGCGAATACAGCCACGATTGCCACAATTGGCGTTTTTGCGCCAAAACTGGCTCTTTTTTTCCTGTTGGCGCAAAGGCACTTTTTTCGAATAGGCTCTTTTTTCATTAGTTCAGAATCAGCAATTTTGTAAAGTTTAAGGTTTAAGTACTTATTTATTTTTATTTAATTACATAATCACTAGAATAAAATGAAAATGTGAAATACTTTGGAAATATTATGTGTTATAGTAGCTACTATAAGTGTTTTTTGGCTCAGTCTGATTCTTTTAAGTGGCAACCGTAAATACATACAACGCAAAAAACTTTTATTTTCTTCGCTTATAGCAGAAGGAAAAAAAAATTGATTGTTCGTTGAGCGAAGACCGATTTTTTAAAAGACGATGTGAACGGTTCATCCTAACGAAAATGGGTGAACTGTTATTTGCGAGCTCTGTTGACGATACAAAACTGAGCGAAGTCTACAATTTCAATTTCAGACTGATTGAGGAATGCGGTGTGGCAATGTATTGTGATATGCACGCTCATTCACGCAAGCACAACATTTTCATATATGGCTGTGAGAACAAGCGGAATCCTGAGAAAAGACTTACTGAGCAAGTCTTCCCATTGATGCTGCATAAAAACAGCGCCGATAGGGTGGGCCTAAGACATCCAGCAGCTATTTGGCTGTTTCCCTATATTTTATTTCATATTATTTTATCTTTTTTCCGACAGTTTTCATTTGAAAGCTGTAAATTTAAAATACAGCGGAGCAAAGAAGGCACTGGACGCATTGTTGTTTGGATGCTTGGTATAACAAATAGCTATACAATTGAGGCATCTTTTGGGGGTTCCTCGCTGGGCTCGCGTAAGGGCACCCATTTTAATATACAGGTAAAAATTATTTAAGATTCACAATACAATGTATCTATATAAATATATATGTATATATATATTTTGCAGGATTATGAGCACATGGGACGTGCATTTTGTGAGACTTTATTGGACTATTGTGATGAAAATCCGAACAAAGTAAAGCGACATGCTAAATTATTTAAGCAAATCAAAAAGATAAGAAAACGCGAGAAACGCGAACAGAAAGCATTGAAATTACAAAAAATGGCCGATCAGGGATGTATTCTAAGCGAAAAAATTAAAGTGAAACGTTCTGTGGAGAAGAGTGTCTCTTAGGAATGTCGTTCATTTCTATACATTTCTACACAGATACCCAATTATAAACATGCCTCCAGCCAATCGCTTTTTGCTACAATTGTGTAATTGTTATGTGGTTATGCCATTTTTGCTATTTTGCTGATTTACCCCAGACACCACATAATTTAAAAAAAGTCGAGAATATAGAACGCGGAATTTGCATTGGCTAAGGCCAGTTATTTATTTCTATGTATTACATGTTCAATACTAAAATGTTGCCAAAATAGTTAATTTGAATGCTATCTATCGCCTTTCACTGTTTTTATATACATAAATATATTTACTTTATTTAAATAGTAGCTTTCGCAATCAACACTATAAGAATCAAATTTAAAACATATTTTTCATATACGACGGCTGATTAATTAAATACTCCGCCAGCTATCATCCTTTAATTGACTCTTAACTTTTTGAGCTACATAGGTCGTTCATAAATAGAAAAAAAAATGAACAAATTTCAAGCCAGAAATCGTCGATAAAATTCATAAATTAATCTTAAGGTTCGTAACCTGGCTGTGGCTGTAAGCATCTCAATTGAACGGAGTGACAAGATCAAGACAATGATCAGACAGATTTAGCCCTTTTTCTGCGACAATTTTCTGTTTTGAAATCCGAGAAAATTATAAGAATGAGGACCTCAAAAAACTCACTGACTTGTTAAACAGCCCTCGTATATGTAGAATAATAGGCGCCAATAGTGCGTCCGCTGGTCTGACAGCCAATCCAATATGCTCTACTGTACATGCTAACACTATATATCATAAATTATATGTACATAAGTATAAGTATAAAACTAGCATCTTATCGCATATTTATTGTTTAGCCGTAAAATTTTCGTTTACATTATTTTTATCGTAATACTTAAGTAGTATTTTTGTAGTTCTCACAACATGGCTTGCCGTATACTGTAAAAATAAAAAAAATATCTTTTGTTCTCAATTCCAACATATTTTATTATTTTTCTTAATTTTGGCCAGTCTACAATTTTTCACTAATCCTAATGAATTAACATTTACAATAGATTTTAAATTTACTCAAACAACAGGAAAGACTACGCTCCAAAATAATTGAAAGATTGATGCGCGAAGGCTCAAGTGCCGATGAACCGTTAAACATCCCATTGTCCGATTATTCCAGGTAAGTACGATTGTAAGAAAACAAATATATATACATATTTATAATTTATTACAAGAGTGGATAGCTATCCAAACTGAGCGTACGGTGTTCCTGTCTCGACTATTAAGAAATTTGTGTGTAATTTACTAAATTCAAAACAAATCTTTCGTTTTCCGTAATTTAGCGATGAGGGCAATTGCAGTTCCAGTTCCGACAATGAAGGCAAACATTCAATAACAGCCTCAGATCTGGAAGGCCCTTGCTGTGCGCCAATACGCGCACCACCCAGTTCACCTGAGGTCATGCACGAGATTCGCAAGGTAGGTGTCGATTTGATGATATTTCAGCCCGAAATTCAGAAGTTATAGCACAACGACAACACCTTCACGCACCCTTAATAGTTTCGAGTGCGACGTATGCACAAAGTGATGCATGTTTTGGACCAAGTTTACTTTTCGCCGGTACTCCAGCGGAAATTCAAGGCGCTAGCACGACTAAAGCGACGTCGTCAAAAATTGGGATGTAAATCGACCAATTTCAAACGTATTGCCGGTGGTGGTGAAAGGGGTCCGAGTTCACCCAACGGAAACGTCAATGAGAAGCTTACGGCCAGCGATATAATCGAACGATCTCAAATAGGCACTAGATTGCCACAACACCCGTCAGCAGAATCAGAAAGTACCGAGAGCAATGGATCTGAGACCTCAGAGTTAGTAACAGATGTTTGCAATGATACCATTCAGATCAGTAAACCGCCATCCCGTAAGCGAAACAAGAAAACCAAACACATGCCCACAGAAAAGGGAGCATCTAAAGCATTAAATCGCAAAATGCGTATAGATCGCAACTTGCGACTTTGGCTGGCAAACAGACGAATTTTTATTTTTCGACGAAAGAAGGTACATGTAGCTCCAATATCTGTAACCAAAGAATTCGGTACGCCGAAGAGTTCGCTCACTTTTAACTTATTGAATCATTTTGTTTCAATAAACTATTTGATTCGCATCTTCTTGAAGTGAATGACAAATGAACTTACAATTTTAAGCAGACAAATGACAACAGTAGAATTTACATAGTATTTATCATTAAAGGGTTTATTTTTTATGTTATACTAAAATACTTTAAAGACTACGCTGTAGGAGATCCATTTGAAAAGTCAAATGTTTGCTTACTCTCAAGACTGACCAAGTTTATTTGAGATTGCTTTTAAGCTGAGTAACAAGTTTTCATAGAGACAGAAAACCACATTTAATAACTTTTTTAATGTATTTTGTCATTTCATTAGCATTGAAATTAATGGGGATTCTGAAAAAAGCGGTGGTAATTCAGAATTTTGTTCGGTCATTGAATAATTTTAATAAAATCACAATTTTATTAGCTTTGTAATTATATTTTTGAATATTTGGTACTTAAAAACAAAGTTTATTTTTTTAGAATCTTACAGCTGTAAACATTTAGATTGATTTATGAAATTATCAATACTAATTAATACAAATGTATAATTAACATCGTAACCTAGTTAGTCTCATATTTAACTTAGACTTATACTTCTGATCGATTTGAACGTTTTTGAACTTTTGACTGTCAACCAATCGACTTTATGGCAGCTCTATGATTCCGGTTCCCACAGATCTAACAACGCCAATAAAGCAATACGACTGAATGCTAAGATTGTTATATCATTTCAATGCCTTCTGCAATGATATGAAAAACAAAAAGATTTCTGCAAAAAAAAAATAATAAAAAAATGACAAATCAATTCTTTTCAATCAGCCTTATACCAAGGTCTAGAATTTAACATTTTTGTTATGAACTACAAACAGACTTATATACATACACTGCTCCCCGCTTGAATAGGACACCCCTTGAATGAGTTTCCGATCGGTCATTGACCCGAAACTATTCATAATTAAACCCTGTGCCCATTGAAAATGGACAAAAAAGGGTGTAATTTTTTTGTGAAATGTAAGTAACAGGCAGAAGGAGCCTGACTGACCCAATAAAGTATATATACATATATTCTTGATCAGTACCAACAGCCAAGTCGACTTAGTCGGTTTAACGCGTCGATCTCACAGACTTTAAGAAACTAGACAAAAATCAATCAATATATCATGTAGCTGCTAAGATCAATCGAAAACCAAAATTTAGTGCAAAAAATCTCTTTGCTATTTATTGGGACGATCTTATACATCCCAGCCAAATTTGGTTAAATTCGGTATACTATATTATATAGTTGCCGTCGGAACGATTGATCGATAATTTAGATTTAGTATTAAATTGTTGTGGTTTCTGTCGATATCTCAACCAATCTTGCAGATTATACATCTTGATCAAATTTATTTGGAATCAGTGCACTATATCATATAGCTGTCATATATATCTATACACTTGATCAGAGATCAGCTAATTCAAACGGACCGGCAGATAGACGGAAGGTCAGACGGACATGGCTAAATCGACTCGGCTGTTGCATACATTTCACAAAGCCATTATACCCTTTTGGGACCCCAATGGGTACAGGGTATACTAATTAATTCTTAATTGGTCGGTAGAAAACTCGCTTAAGGAGGTGTGCCATTCAAGTAATGGGAACTGTATATTAATCTAAACATACGTATGCGCACATTTATACAATGCGAATTGTTATTATTGTTTCAGAACCGACGGCAACGTGCGCGAGGTAAGCCTTTAAAGAAACGTGGCGAAGTAACGCGAACTGCACTAGATTTGCCAACCACGGATCCAGGCTCAGATCTGCATTTTTCTACAGACGATGAGGAGCTCTCGCCAACAGGTAACGTTGGAATCGGCGTAGTGGCTCCGCTGCGGCACACTTTACTTCAGAGCGAGTTGCAGCGTCGATATATTGAAGAAATTGGTGACATTGTTGTGCAGAAACCCAAACCGATTCATCATATGCCGCCAGAATTGATAGTAACAACGCCGACAAAGATAACGGGCCCCGGCGGCAGTAAAAAATTGGAAGTTTACAAGCTAACGCCGCGTACTGCCCCCGAGCAGCAAGATGAGTGCCAGCTTAATAGTCACTCTATCGCTAAGGGCGCTCGACGCACCTACTCTTGGCATAATCTCAATCAAGATAGTGGAAATGCAAGACAGAATTTCTTTACTAGTGATCCCAAACCGGCCGTGAAGATGCACAGGGCGCCACCACGACAGTAAGTGGCTAAATAATAAATAATAATCAAAAAAAAAAAATTGTGGTTGCTTATCCATATATTTACAACAGCACCGTACCCAGCAACTTCATACCACTTGCACAGCAAAGAAATAGAAATGTCGGCAATGCTGACGACTTACAACTGAAACTATCATTAAAAAAGAAGATTTGGACGGGAGCCCATGGCGAGCCAGACAACCGACCTCTAGCTTGGTACAAGGGCCATCAATCCAAGGCACAAGCTCAAGTGGGCAACATAATTCCTTTGGCAGCTGCAGCGGCTGCCATCCGTAAGGCAGGAGGTGGACAACAGATGCGGGATATGTTTGCCAAAAGCAACAAGGAATCGTTGACATCGGGCGGGGGAACCGCAATGCCCTCTGCATCTGCAGCACTACCACCGACTTATATGGGTGCACCGCGAAGACCTCGCAAATTGGAGCAGATGGATTTATTCAAGTAAGTTTACGACGAATTCGTTATTGAAATGTCAATAAAATACAATTAAACATTTGTAGCGCCTGCTCACAAAAGCTGCTACTGTGGCAGCAGGAACACAAGAAGTTGCAACCAATGCATGCGCGCCTTATGGGTGGAAGCAGCGTCAAGCTGGAAAATTCGCAGATATTGCGCGGCGGTAAGCCCAAAACGAGAACCAAAACAGGCAGCTGCAGTGAAGTTATCCAAGTAAATGTAAATGGATCTAATGCAAAGAGCAAGCGCAAGTCCAGTATAATAAAAATTGCGGAGACGACGCAGCTGGTAACACGATTTTCGCGGGCACGTAACAATATTGAAGTTTGCGCCAATGCTATTGTACAGAAAAAGCAACTTACGCAGATGCAACGCCTGATGTTCAAGGGTCAGCCAAGCGGCGTTAACGAACAAATGCAAAATGCTTCTACCGGTGGCGGGGTGCAACAGTCCGTTGGACGAGCAACCAGTAAATTTAAGACAAGCGGCATAGTGGTAACAGCATTGCAACAGTCAGCGGCTAACACTACGGGAAGTGGTTGTGTTTCAAGACGAATACGCCATTCCAGTGGGCTGCACATAAAATGTGGAGGCAGCAGCAGCGGGGCTGCTGTCGGTGCAGTCAATATGCTGCAGCATCGCAACAGCAGTAGCTCCGCACAAGTCAACAAACCGACTGCGTCAATTTCACTGGATACCTCTAGTCTTGTCCGTAAAGTGAAGACAAAGTTAAAGAAACGCAAATCCCGTACACTAGCAAATGCCGCTACCGCAGCAGTTAAATAAAAGCTACTGTCATCTAAACCAGTCCACAATTATAAATGTACTTGGACATTCCTCTACTCCTTGACCAAAAGCCTACCCTTATCAAGCGACTCTATGTATTTGTATGTAAATTTTGTTCCAGACCCAAATTTTAGTCAATTTTGAATAAGTCAAGCATTTAATTCGCGGTCATAGTATATAAGCAATAATATCTTTGGATTAGCAAAATGTGCGCATAATAGCAAAATTTATGAGGCATAATGTAAATATATTGAGTATTCAATAATGAATTATTTATGATCAGGATATTCTATTTTGGCTCCTTCCCTTTTATATTGAAATTTGCAATAAAAATTACAATTGTTTTGATTTGACTTTTTCTTTATTAACGAAAATTATGAGGCATAACAGGGCAAAACAATAAGGGTGTTCATGTGACCCTCTTGCAGCGTTGAAGATGTGCAACCTCCCACAAAAACAACATGCACTACAACACCCTTACATAAGTCCGCACAGAAATATGTCGTTTTTCGTTTCGCGGCGATCAACGGCGAAGATATGTCGTTTTAAAACGACAACTCCGCCAGGAAAGAAGCAACATATCTGCCTGCAAAAAGTTTTGGGCTGAGATATGTCTAGTCTGGTGACGAAAGCAGCACGAAGGGTCTGAAAGACAACTATGTAGCAATATACACAGGAAAAATGGAAAATTTGCAACGACTGTCCCGATCGAAGGGTATTTTTTAAATCTTAATTTTCAATATTTTCAAATTATGAGTTGATATTACATTAGTTTTCTGTAAATAATATTTTAAAGGTTTGTATTTTAGTTAGTTGTTATTGAAGCTTTTGAGTAAAGTTGCTTTTTGTGCTGGTTGAAATAAGCTGTGAGCCACCGTATGTATGTTCTATATGACGTTGGCTTAAAGTTGTAGTTTCTCTGTCCAAATATGT
Organism: Drosophila recens; assembly: GCA_037043495.1. Classification (NCBI taxonomy): domain Eukaryota; kingdom Metazoa; phylum Arthropoda; class Insecta; order Diptera; family Drosophilidae; genus Drosophila; species Drosophila recens. Next base: position 276,781 of record JBAMBJ010004536.1, read on the forward strand.
TTTTGAAAATTCCAAATCTAAGCTAGAATTAAAAATCGGCAGCAGCAAGAACGTGTCGTAGTAGGCAATGCGTGTGAGAACACAGCTGGAACTTTTGCTTTAGCTAGATATGGTGTGATAAAAAATTCGTTCCTCTAGGCCACAGCTATAAACCATAACCATCAAAAGCGCCCCCTACCCGCTTGGCTCACCTTTGCTCGGTTTGCTTCGCTCGCGGAGAGGTGCGCCTACAGTTTAGTGTTCTCAATCATAGGACACCTAGTGCCCAGGTACTCTCATAACCTAATACGTATTTGCACGACATTAGGCATGACGAAGCTTGAAAGCTGCATTAAATGTTCGACTAATTGTTCGTATTACACCTATGTATGTATGTATGTATGTACATATATGATTTAGTGAACCAAATTTAACCAAATTTTATCAGGATCAGACAATATAAAGTTTCCAATCTGTGAGTTTGGTTAAAATATCTCCACAAACATCATATTCTGTAAGATTGAATAAGATATCCCAAAAAACAAAAATTTTTTTGGACTTAAGCTTGATTTTCGACTGATCGTTCCTATGGCAGCTAAATGGGTCCCCCCAATAAGCGGCGTGCTTGCGTGGTCTCGCAAATTTTTTCCCTATTAACCTTAATTACCATTTTCCAGTGCCTATTCTTTTCTCATTTTACTCATATCGGTTCTGCATAAACCAATTTTAAACAAACCACAGTTGACGCAAGTCTTACCACTCAACTTTTTGTTATTTTTTTGTGTTACATTGGTCTCTGTGTCTGCCGACAGAAAAATATTGAGCCCCTTACGCCGGCGAAAGGTTTTTTTTACTCCATACTGAGCTTTTGCAGGTATAGCCAGTGCTGCCAGACAGTTTGTTTTGGTTTTAGCATAGTACGCTCTAGCCGAAAATATTTTTGCAAGGCCAAAACTCCATATAAAAAAAGGGTTGCAAACATGCTCGAAATTATTTTGTAAGGCCATTTCTAAACCTATGTACGCTGTACCTAAATATGGGCAGCTCAGAATATTTTCTGGCATTTTACAACACTGTTTGGTCAACAGATGGCAGCTTTATTTTGACCTTTCAAAACAACGATTCAATCGATGTTTTGAAAGGTCAAAATCTTTTTGAACAGAAATGGCGACCAAAAAGCAGCAAAATAAAAGCCGAATTGAGATCTTTGAACACAAAGAGCGAATTAGACTGATTGAAAAGGTGCAACAGAGGCCAATATTGTGAGATTTAACCGAAAAAAAAAACATATTGACTTGATTTTTATAATCAATAATTTTTAGTTTAATAAATAGGGTATTAGTCGCTGCCACTTCTCAAATCATGTCTATTTGGTAAATTTTCTCTATTTTGTTGTGCTCTATGTTATTTATTTGTTTTGTTTATTTGTTGTGCACAGCTGACGCAACAGTGTGACCACAGCAGCAAAAGACCAACAATCTCTCAACTTTTTAGTGATTTTTGGTATTATGCTGTCACACTGAAGTTTGTAAGGCCGGACTTCAAAACATCGAACATTTCGAGCGTCCAAAATGTTTTCAGCTAGAGCGTACTACGCTTTTGTAAGAATTCGGGCCTTAATTTATTTAAATAAATTAAACTTTTTGGGTCTTCCAAAAACGCATTTTGATTTAATGTGTTTTTATTCTCTTTATTATCTTAGTTATGCTACTGACGTATATGCATGAACTAAACATCTTATGACAAAGCCAAAATGTAAAGATCATAGGCATTTACAAAACATCTGATATCTTCTAAAAGAATTATCAATAAATTTTGGGACTTGAAAATGTGTTTGTCACTGGATTCTTACCTCGTAAAGAGTTTTTTGGTAAAGGTCTAGAAGCAGTAGCCAGTCTCAAAAAAAAAAAAAAAAACACACAGAAAGAGGGTGATTTATGATGAATTTAGGTAAAAATATTTTTAGGCGGTCTCCACTAGTTTTTTTTAAATTTTAATACAAAAATGAACATATTAATGAAAACATTCACAAAACAACGATGCAAAAACTCATTTTGTTTTCCAAATTTCAAAATTCAATAATAAAAAAACTAGTGGAGACCTCCTAAATATATTTTTACCTAAATTTATTATAAATCGCCCTCTTTCAGTGCGTATTTTTTTTTTTTTTTGATACTGGCTACTGGTTCTAGACTGTTACCTACGTATATACATATGAATTTGGAATACCCCTATAATGTGCCGATTATGAGTCTTTGTCGATTTTGTTTCGCAATCATCGAGCTATCGATATTTTCGATTTCGTCTCTGTTATTGGAATTGCTACACACAAACACACACTTACATACGTGGATGTTATATTTGCTATAATAAAAAATAAGTTTTGGTGTACGCTTGAAGTTAATATAAACATAAAAGTAAAGATAATCGAAATATAGATGGGAAACTTTATGAGCAGGCAAAATGCAGCTGTGGAGGAAGCAGATCAAACTACTAATAATGCCTACAAATATCCGCCTAGAATAGGAAACTTCTTTGGCACCCACTTTATCATGGGCGGTGAGCGCTTTGACACGCCTCAGCCCGAGTCATATTTGTTTGGCGAAAATGCAGACCTCAACTTCCTTGGCAATCGGCCCACAGCCTTTCCCTATCCCCCACCACAGGCCAACGAACCAACCAAAACTCTAAAAAGTCTTGTCAACATACGCAAGGAATCTGTTCGCTTTGTGCGAGTGCCAAATAATAAGAAAAAAAATTGCACTGAAAGTGATTGTGATACATTGCTGCAGAACGACAAGAAAAAAGAGATAATTGAAAGTATTCAGACGGTTGATGGCAATGTGCTATGTAATTTAGCAGACACTGAAATGGGGGCTCCAAACTCTTGCTATAACATTGAGTTCACCTTTGACTCGGATGCAAAGTGTGCCATTACTGTGTACTACTTTTGTACGGAAAATGTCAGTCTGAGCGGCGTCACACTGACCCAGCGTGAGGGTCTGGGGTTCTCGTCAGATACGTACCATTACGAGAAAGGCATAAATCAATGCTTTTCGCAGCCGAGCCACGTATTTAATCCGCAGCTTATACACGAGGATGATCTCGTCTACAATGCTGGACGCGAGCAGTACCCAGTAGCTATACACTGCGTTATCGAGGAAGGCAACGAAGAGTGTCGTCAATCGCATACAACCATTTGCGTAATTGACCACCATCCAGAGACAAGGACATATGTGCTTCGTGCGCTCAAACAGAAAATATTTGTAGATGGTCTATGCTACCTATTACAGGAGATTTACGGTATTGAAAATAAGGCGGTAAATAAGTCGTCCCTAGATGAGGAGATTGACGACCATGGCAGTGAGTGTGTCATCTGCATGAGCGAAACCCGCGACACACTCATTTTGCCCTGCCGCCATCTTTGTCTTTGCAACTCGTGTGCCGACTCCCTGCGATATCAGGCTAACAACTGCCCCATTTGCCGAGCTCCTTTCCGCGCTCTGCTACAAATACGAGCGGTACAAAAAGGCATCAGCACGCACATGCTACATCAAAATACGCCAACCTCAGTGGCTGGCGAGTCGGCGCCTATTGATATTCCATCGGGATACATTCCAGTCTCACTTATTGAGGCGCTTAATGGACCGCCACAATATGTGGCCCGCGACAGGTATTTAACAAGAATTTATCTTACTATCTTCGAAATATTAAAAATCCTATATTTTATCAGAGCATTCGCATATAACTACAACTTTATCTTATAGATAGTAAACTTACAAAATCTACAATTTTTGGGGCACAAATGTTAATTGTTTAAACTGAATACATATTATGGAACCTGAACGGTATGACATAGAAAGCTGAAGATTTTATCCAACATAGCTGGGACAATTTTATCATGTAATAAGTCAGCGTTTTGTAAAACTCAAATTGCAAGGGGGTCAAATTCGATGACAAAGTTTACACTATCTCTCTATTTATATAAGTGTATAAAATTGTCTAGTTTCGTATATATATTTTTTTTTTAATTTGTGCTCTCAAAATTTCAGTTGTGACTTTATGAGTTGCATAAATTTGTAATTAAAATTGTGTGTATCCATATGCCAAAAATGTTACCTATTATGATTCACTCGGATTTGTATAACAAAAAATGCTGCATTTAAATGTTTTGGATACCTTTAATATGTCAGCGACTATCCGATTTAATAGTTGTGCTATGCGAAATAAGCTGTAAGCCTCTGAAGCACGCCTAACACTTTAAGAATAAAATAATCAATAAGCAAACAGCATAAGCAGAAAAAGTTACCCGCGACTAATATCGCGACTGCGACTTGCGTCGATTTGCAAAAGCTGTACATTTGTGCTGCTTCGACTTTTTGCAGTTTTTTAAACCGTTTCTGCAGCCAATCGTGTCAAATTGTATTTCAATATTAAATTTATGCATCAATTCAGTTTTGACATAATTCTGATACTATCCTATGTCCATCTTATTTTACAATAGAAACATTGATCAGGATGTCACGGACAACGTTACGGTGGCCGCTTCAACGATGACAAATGACGACATGAAGACATCGTCGCCGGTTAAATCTAATAGCCAACGCCGGTCTAAGATCAAGAAAAATGCCTCGACTTGCACGACCACAAATGAGGTGGGCACCCTTTCAAATAAATCTAGCGGTACCTCCACTGTATCCGTGGTCGAAATTGAAAGTGATCTCAAGAAAGCTACTACCACTTTGAACTCGTCAAAGGCAACGTCTACGCCCACACTTACTTGCTCCCCGAAGAAACAGGAGGTGCATATAATAAATGAGCGCCATAATGGACTTAAATACCAAAAGCACAACGTTGGCGTCGACGATGAAGACAGCGAGAATGAAAAATTGTCCCCATTGCTGTCGCCGGGTAGCAGAAGCAAGAATGCATCGTGCAAATCACTTAAGCAAGTGGTGGCCAGTTTGGGCATCCGAGACGATTTTGTGGACTCAGACCACCAAATTAGTGACGAAGCTGTCAGCGGTGGCGAGAAGGAAGTTGCCGTGCATGATTCGGCCTCTAAAAAAAGTGACTCCATTAAGCGAACTAAGCATAGGCCCGATCATGACCATAGGAAGACACCTGTCACAGAGCCAGGATTGAGTGCTGAGGAGACGGGTTACTATACACCTGAGGACACACAGAATACCATACTAAGTCCCTTGTGTCAGGCAGAGCGAGCCAAGAGTGGTGATTCCTTTGGAAGCGGCTGTGGTACTGGAAACCGCACTCCGAACGAAACGAACATGCCCAACGCAATTGGGGTAGGCTATAGCAGCACAGTGAAAAAGAATCTGAATCTTCACAAAAAATCCACATCTGTGGGTAACATTGTGGGACCCGGCGCTGCAACCACTACTTGCAGCGGTGTTGTTGACCTAAAGATCAATAATGTCAGTTCACTTCCGGGTAATTCAGATTAAACCTATCTTCAAAATTAGACAAGTAGACAACCTAATGACATTGAATGTAGTTGCCATTAAAAACAACAACAAAAATTATATGTAAGCAAAGCACAAATAATAACACTGCAATCGAGAAAGCTTGATTATCTAGCTCTACGATACGCAAGATGTATTCCTACTCACGTATGCATAGACTACATAAGCATATATTTATTAAATTTTTTAGACTGACTTAAACCGTAAGACGTATTAAGCTAAAGCTTTCACAATAGTTTCCTTTTATTACGTGCATTTTATGCACTTTGTTTAAAGTGTTTGTTAAAGATTCATGCTAGAAATGAATGGATTTGTTATCTTTGGAAAATTCCCAATGCGAAAGACTGACATTATTAGGTTGCTGTTCAAATTAAATTTTGTTTTCAAAACTTAGCAAAACTGGCATGTTTATTTTGGCTCAACTGAACAGTGAGCTTTGTGATCACAAGCGATAGTTTGACGACTACATTTTTTTGGTGTTTATTAATTTGGAGTAATCACAGCATCTTTTTAGAAAATGGATCGCGGAACTCAATGCACCCATTTCATGCTAATGGGTATTTAAATACCCAAGAAAGTGCTTACACTTAAAAAAATCCAGCACGGGGTATTTGAGAGATATCGAGGAAAAATTTATTTCACAGTAAAGAAAGTTTAGTTATACGTGGTTTACCTGTAATTTTTACAGGCGAAATCTAGGTTTTTTTCTGCGTGGAAAATAATTACGAGAAGTGCTGTTAAAAGTATGAAAATGGGAAAAATAAAATGGGAAGATACATTTTTTTTGTTTCTATCAACTTCTATGGTCTTTCAAGCACACAATTAAAAAATTTGTATAATAGTACCAGCGGATCTATCCGAGCCGAGCATATCACTTAGATAATAAAGCAACATTCTGATGAGAGATTTTCAGCATTGACAGAAATTGTGAATCTATTCAGTTGAGCGGCAGTGTATAATCGATCACTTAAAACTATTCTATGAAACATTTTTCTTTGTGTTTTAATCACAAAGTCACAAATCTGGCTAGCAGTCGCACATTTTTTAATGTACCGTACTTAAATGCCCAAACGGATTATAATCCAAAATTGTAATTTGCTTTTGTTCATTAAATGTTGGAACGGCGTACTACATTTAATGGTATTCTGGTTGATTTGACTAAAACTGTATTTATTTTATTTCTAAATGCAATTTGCGGTGATCACTTTGTGCCTGTAAATTTTGATTTATCTTTTAGATATGCTGGACAGCCCAGTTAGCGGAAATTCATCTTCGACACGAAGCTCCAGTGATAGCTACTCATCCAGTTCATCGACAAAACAATTGCTCAGCTCTAACCCATCCACAACGGCAGCTAACATTATAGTAGATGACAAGACTGCAATACAGAATGCAGTCAACGTTTAAAAAACGTACGGTTAACAATCCGTGTCTGACAAGTTAATGTATATAAAATACAGTTAGTAATGTAATTGCTTTGATAAAATAATAAAAAGCACACATTTTATTCTGCAAAAAAAACTTATTGGTTTTTGCTTTTTTTATTGTAGTTGATAATACATGAGATAAAAGTCTAGGGACAAAAGCATTTTCAATCCCCCATCTCACTGTAGCAGTGTTGGTAGGTAAATGCTTTACGAAAAATTAATACATTTTATTTAATTTGTTTTAAACAATATTTTGCGCTGTAAATATAATTTTTGTCGGCAACAACCTTAAAAGGATCCCATCAGCTCTTGTAAAGTTTCTCCCATCAAAGTGAAGTTGTGTCGAAACCTTGTTTTCATGCAAGTTTTACTTATAAACCCAACCAATAGACAGTTTCCAAAAAGATTTTCCAATATAATTTTTTTTATGATTTCAAGCATTCAACAACTTAATGTTTTCCACGATCCATTGTATTGATAATTTTTGATTTTTTTTAAGATTAATAACCAAACAATTGAGTCACAGACAAACCTCTAAGGCAAATGCATTTTTTTCAATGGAATTATACGAAACATGACAGTTTTTACGAACTTTTTCCTTTAAAATGTACAATATTACAATACAATACAATTACAATATTTGTTTTTATAGTAAAATTACTAAGCAATACATTAAGAAAGTTTCTTTGGCATAATCGCAGTTTTCTGATTAATTTGCTACTCTTTTTTTTGCAGCTGTATTGTAGAGCTCGCAAAATACAATTTTGCTCAGCCAATTTTATCTTTGCTGTCTGCTCACCGAAAAGACAGAGAAAAAAAATGAAGCAGACTCGCACACTCTCTCAACAGAACACGTATTTTTGTTACTCTCGTGATTTCTGCTTCATGCTGCTCGACGAAAGAAACAAGAGAAGCTCTCTTACTCTCTTTTATGACTGCCTGCAAAAAGAGAGCACTTCTTGCGTGCTCTGGTATATTGTATCAATGAATTTTAAGCTAACATGACATTCAAATTACAGCATACTTTTGGGCGTTTGCGTTTCTTCAATAGTCAACACAATACAATTACGAACAAAATTAATCGTTCTGTAATAGGCATAGCTCGCAAATAACTGTCGACCGTTTTTTTCTTGCGCTCTCGTTGCGAGCACAACCGAAAAAGTTCGTACTCTCTCGCTCTCGCTCTGAGCAGAGACTCTTGCTGTCTTCATTTATGCTTTCTGTTGAGCTATTTTCGTTGAGCTCTTTGTATGTCGGTCTTTCAATGAGCAGTGCGTAAAGAGCGAAACGAAAAACGCTCGCACAATGAGACTCAGCAAAAGACCGTTTGACCGAAAAACTTAACGCAAACGGTCTTCTCCCAAATTGAATTTAAAGAATTGGGGCACTTTTTTATTCGTGTCTCTTTCCATTTTGCACAACAAATATTTCACAACTTCACACACTCAATTCACGATCGCAATTAATGAATTTCGTCTGCAAGACAGACGCTTAGGCAAGCAAATGCCTATGCGTGTGAATGTATACCAATACATATGCAAAATACCGTTTGCTTCATTGAACACGACGAAACGGTATTGGAACAACGAGAACAAAACAAAATAGAAAAAAACGTTTTCGCTCCGAGCGCGAGCGAGCTCATTTAAGAACCGATAAAACAGTTGCTCGCTGAGTCTTTTCGTAAAGAGTAAGCAAAAGACACTTATTTGCAGACAACGAGAAACGGTCGACAGTTATTTGCGAGCTATGGTAATAGGTGATTGCCTCTTAAATTTATTTCCTCCTTTCACAGTTCGTGAAAAAAAAGTATTTTATTTCATCAGATCTGAGTTTAAATATTTTCTACCAAAAACAAGCAAGAAGTTTTTAATTATTTGCTTACATATACATACACTGCCGATCAACTGAATAGGTTCATGATTGCCGTGGTAGGAATTGGGCTGTAATTCCTAAACCAATGTTCCGATTTACATGAAATCTTTTTTCTTTAACTCTCTGATTCTTTAATAATAAGATGCCAAAGTATGATTTTCATAAACTTAATATTTATTGCTTATTTATTTTTTTGTCTGAAAGAGTAACAAAATTAGTGCTTTATTTTTCGTTCAACTGAATAGGTTCAGCTGAATGAAGTTTCATTTTGTGATGAAATTTCGCGATAAATCGACAAAATTTGTTTGTAAACTTGTAATTTAATATATTTTATTTATGTTAAATGAAAAATAAGTCGTGAATATCAATTGTCCGAGTTCGAAAGAGGCCACATCCAGGCCCATCACAAAAGTGGTCTTGGCCATACCCAAATCTTTAAAAGAATTGGTCGGAGCCAAAATGTTGTGAGTAACTTTTGAAGAAACAATGCCGAATATGACAAAAATATTAAAAACTGAGTAAAACACGCGACCCCTGCGGCGGACAGGTGACATATTGCTCGAACTGCGTCCGATTCCCACCTCTCAGATCCTAAAACTAAAAAAATTTGAGGTGTTAAAGCAAGTGTATCAACTTTAAAACGTGTGGTTTTGTTGGCTAATCATCTAGTTGATTGAAACATATAAAAAACACCACATTAAAATCATCCTTACGCCAGCGTTTTTTTTGACGTCGGTACTAGACTTTAAAGAAAAAAGATTTCATGTAAATCGGAACATTGGTTTAGGAATTACAGCCCAATTCCTACCACGGCAATCATGAACCTATTCAGTTGATCGGCAGTGTATATCCCATGTTACTGAATATTTTGAAAATTTTAGTTTTTTCTTGAAAATTGAATTCTAAACTGTCAGTCTCTTTAACTGATTTGTATTCGAAAGTATGTATTCTTGAGAGGAACTATCGTTAAAACCATCACATTTATCTATGTTTTCCATAGATTTTATCAAAAAAGATACATGTCTTAATTTTTCCCTTTTTTAGGTCTTGTTTTAATATTTCAAGTAGTTTTCTATTAAAATTGTTACTCAGGATCTTTATATTATTGTTTGTTAACTGTGACTTATTCAATATGCTGAATTTGTACCATATACATTTCTATACTTTATACCAGCGGTGGGAGCGCATGGGCTCCGGGAGCTAGCGGCTGCTCCCGAATTCACATTTCGTGCCCACCGCTGCTTTATACTGTACTTTATTCGATGAAAAAATATTTTGTATGTGATTTGGCAAACAAACACGCGAACTATTCTGGGGTGCCACAGAATTCGCTTTCGCTTGAATTTCACTTAAATTTGTATGAAATTCAAGCGAATGCGATTTCTGCCTTAAGCAATCTCAACTTAAGTATAAATTACTTTTTTTGAAGTAACGGGTATAAAAAACTCTACACTAGGTAAAAGTGGAAATTTCAGAAAATAAAGGAAACCGTTTAATGACATATGTATATAAGCATTTACGATTTAATTATAGGTTGATTTGGCTTAAGTTTATATGTTTCATTGGTAGCTGGTATGGAGCTGACAGGTTTGCGAATTGGGAACTCCGGAAAAAGTATGGCAATCTCTCGCAGCGCAGCGACTTCACTGTCTGATCCGTGGCAGGCGTTTCGGGTGTCTGACAGTCCATAGATAGCGCGTATGCAGTCTGGCTGGCTGTATACAGTCTTAAAAACCTTGGTGGGACCCATGAGATTGCGCCATTTTTCAATGCACGCCTCGGATTGCAATATTAGAGCGTAGCAGGGACCGCTATTACCATCATAATTAGCAAAAATAAATTGAAGCTATAGTTAACTGTGTATTACGCACCTACGCATGAAACTGCTAAGGCGATGATAGAAGAATTTGCCTCTGTGCTCAGCATAGAAACGTTCTGATACCTCCTTCGTTAAACGGACTTCTTTGGCTTTTAGAATAGTAAAGTTGTTTTCTATTAGCCCTTTTATTTGTTGTAGAGCGTAACTATTACGCAGAACATGTGGTTTAAGTAGTGCTAGTGTAATTTCCATGATTAAATCAAATACTTGCAAGTTTGTTATTTGCTGCGGAAAATATCGCTGATGTATTACAAAAAAACACTAGCTATTGTGCAACGCATTACTGTTTTGGACTCCCGCATTCATAAATAGATCAAATAATTGATGAATATATTTGATTCATACTGGAGCTGCAATAATATCGATGGTACTATCGATACATTGAATATTTGGTTTTGAGACTCACTATCGATGGCAATTATGAGCTATCAATGGGATTCCGCAATTTTTAATTCTTCGCCATCTAGCTATTGTCGGCGTTGGCTGACTGTGAGTAAAATTTGGCTAAAATGTGCAATTCATTGTATTAGATTTATACCATATAATTGACAAAATAACAGCAATTGTCACTAGTAATGCGAGGTCCATGGTAAATGACAAAATTTTGACTCTGCCAAGCAACGAATATTATGTTTTTAAACAATTTGAATACACGCGAATACATTTCTTCCAGCAAAATCAAAAGACATTAAATCTTGAAAAAATACAAATATCTGCCATGAAATCAATGTTGTCACAATGTGAACGAAATCCATTTTGTGATAAGGCTTTTGGTGTTCACATTGCTTTGTAATGTTGTGATACTGGCTTGAGAGCCAGTGAGAACACAGCATAAAGCTAACCTCTCATACAAAATTAGGAATGCGCGTCTTAACAAAATTGATTTTTAAAAATAAATCGACTTACAGAAATGTAATCGATTAAGAATTGAATGGAGTCCCAGCTCTACCCAAGTGAACGAGTTACACAAGCAAGCGTCAATATTATTGAGTTAGAGATAGAAATCCTGCAGAATGCCGTTTATGAAAGGACGAGAGCCCATAAGGCGTACGCTGCAATACTTAAAAGCAGGGCAGCTGGTCTTGAAGGATAGAGTACGCATATTCAGTGTTCACTACAATACATACGGCGATCATCATGCCGGCGCCAGGTAAAACAATATCTTTGTATGATTACGATTTAGTTAAGCAAGTTATTCCATGTCTTCTTTTAGGGACTTTGTGTTCTGGAACATACCGCAAATACAGTTTAGGAACCCCGAAGTGCAGGTTATTACACTCAAGAATAAGACACCGTCACCTTTTGTGCGTTGTTACTTTGACGATGGTCGCGATATTCTTATTGATCTAGATAATCGAAATCGAGACGAGATCATTGCGCATTTAGTAAAAGTTGTTGGAAAGACGCGGTGAGTACATATACATATATATAGCTTAACATGGAATATTCCAATTTATTTGTATTCGATTCATCTTTTCCAGAGAGCAACTAGACGCTGAAGCGCGTCTGGCGGAGAGCAAAGACAATCCGGCTAACTTTGGGTACGGCTCCGAACGGCATTGCATCTGCGAAATACCCGGCCAAGTGTCGTGTCCCGGCACAGTGCCGTTGCCAGAGCACATGCGTGGCAAATTTAAGTTTGCACCCAAATAGAATACAAATTATCCTTGTTAAATTTATTACGAATGAGTCCATTATACATACATAAATTAAAAAACAGCTTAAATATGAGTTGTGGCTTAAATCAGCGTCGCTTTGAATTCGGTCGATGATATGGCGCAGATATTTTCGATTTACTATTTTTTCCATGTGGCCCGGAGCGTTGAAGGGCATCGCGATCCTTGTTAAACTGATAGCGCTGAATGAAAGGTACATTGGACTCGCGTCCAGTGTTGTTCAGTTCCAGATTGTCATCCGTCTGTCGCTCCAAAGTCTTTAGTTTAGCTTCTATGGCACGAATGGCTTCACTTTTACTTATCTTCTCTTCACGTCTGCCGCTACCTAGTGCGGGTATCTCAATTCGAGGCTTCGGCCTTTGCAAATCATCCTGAGAATAAAATATGCGTGTCGATTATTTAAAGATTCACAATTAAGCTGAGGGAACATTGATGTACTTACATATTTGATGTTTTTAGCAAGACGTACAACTATTGAGCGACTGCCCACATTGGTGCCTTCCAGCTTCGTGAGTGCGTTGGTGGCACCCTCGTTCTGTGCGAATGTCACAAAGGCGTATCCGCGCGACTGACCGACCATTGGTCCGCCCTTGTGAAACAGCATGTCAAACTTTTCAATAGCACCGCATTTTTGCACAAGTTTGAGGAGTTGAAACCGATAGTTGTCAAATGGAAAGTATATGTATATTAGCACAATTCGAGCCATATTATGATATCGACGCACAATTGTACAGCTCACAACTTACTCGGTAATACGCGAGTCCAGATTTCCGACCCAAATGCGCCTGTGTTCCTCAGAGTTGACATTGAATTCGACTGAAGCATTTTCACTTATACTGCTGAGCGCAGCGCTGGATGAGCTGCCCTATGTTCACATAAAATAAAAACAGATGGCTTATCATTATAAAATCTACTTTGTGTTTTGTTTGACTTACAGCATTCATTATGTTTGGTAGAGTTTTGTATCTAGAGTTGTGTCGTTTGGTAATAAAATGTCAAATGAACGGGTAATAAAGGTGAACGAGTGAACTTATTCATGAATCAGTATGCTCTAGTAGTGATTAGAGGTGGAGAACTATCGATAGTCGGCACCATCGATAGTCAGCGATATTATTTTTTAAACCATCGATAACTATCGATAGTTTTCGATAGTGTGTTAAATTGAGTATTAATGTATTTTAAATTCCAAAAATTTTAAATTTTTATATAAAGTTCCAATGAAAATTTGAAATTGGCAATAAGTTAGGTATTATAAATATAAAAATAAATAAAATTCGCAATCAATAATAATGTTTCACTATTAGCTATTGTAAAATCCAAAGTTCAACGATCTAAATCTAGTAAATGTTTCGGTAGCTCTGCAGATGCCAAATGCGAGCCTTCCTGTGACGCGTTGAGCGTCATAAAAAACTATCGCCCACTATCGATAGTGCAGGTCTGCCATCGATGGCGGCTCGATAGTGCTTGACCATCGATAGTGCCGATAGTGCCATCGATAGTTCTCCACTTCTAGTAGTGATTTGAGTGGAAACATCGATGACGTTGCTCATCGGGTCGAAACATCGATGCATCGATGTGTGTCTAATGTTTAAACACCATACCTTTTGTAGAAGAAAAATAGAATTTCTAAGTTTAATAAAGCTCATTTTCTCTTAAAAACGTTTGCTTTCAATTGTGTTTTAAAGTTTCAAACAGTTTTTATCTTGAATCTATAAGCACAAACTACAAGAAGGCTTTTTGATGGGAACTTTGAAAAGACTAATGTAAGCCTTCTTGTAGCTATAGTTTCTCTGACCAATTTAAATAAATTTACTTACTTAGGCATTGAAAAAACACTGCCCAAATTACTATAAACTCATTGTCAGAGCGGCGAAAATGGCGTGTTGAAAGTGGGCCGCCGATGTTTTATTACATCATTATGCTCTAGCTGAACATCATGTTTGAAAGTTATCAGCTTAAGCATAGTATCCAGTTGCTAAAAATCATTTTTGAAAGGTATCAACTTCATATAAAAAAAAAAAAGTTGCAAACTGGCACGAAAATATTTTGTAAGGCTATTCCTAAACCCATGTCCGCTGTACCTACAGCTTAGTATGCAAGCTAGATAAATTTAACGCGGCGTAAAGTGCTGTCGTCGAGCGTAAGCCCAGTGTTGCCAATGCAACACGGAAAAATAACAAAAGGTTGAGTGATAGTTCTATCCGTCAAGAGCGGTTTATTTTAAGCATAGTACGCTCTAGCCGAAAATATTTTTGCAAGGCCAAAACTCCATATAAAAAAAAGGGTTGCAAACATGCTCGAAATTATTTTGTAAGGCCATTTCTAAACGTATGTACGCTGTACCTAAATATGGGCAGCTCAGAATATTTTCTGGCATTTTACAACACTGTTTGGTCAACAGATGGCAGCTTTATTTTGACCTTTCAAAACAACGATTCAATCGATGTTTTGAAAGGTCAAAATCTTTTTGAACAGAAATGGCGACCAACAAGCAGCAAAATAAAAGCCGAATTGAGATCTTTGAACACAAAGAGCGAATTAGACTGATTGAAGAGGTGCAACAGAGGCCAATATTGTGAGATTTGACCGAAAAAAAAACATATTGACTTGATTTTTATAATCAATAATTTTTAGTTTAATAAATAGGGTATTAGTCGCTGCCACTTCTCAAATCATGTCTATTTGGTCAATTTTCTCTATTTTGTTGTGCTCTATGTTATTTATTTGTTTTGTTTATTTGTTGTGCACAGCTGACGCAACAGTGTGACCACAGCAGCAAAAGACCAACAATCTCTCAACTTTTTAGTGATTTTTGGTATTATGCTGTCACACTGAAGTTTGTAAGGCCGGACTTCAAAACATCGAACATTTCGAGCGTCCAAAATGTTTTCAGCTAGAGCGTACTACGCTTTAAATATGAACATGCAGAACTGATTTGGATAAAAAGAGGAGATAATAGGCAATGAAAAATGTAAAATAAAGTTAATAGAGGAGAAATATGCGATGGCACGTAAGCACTGCGGGTATTTGGTGCACCCATCGCTTTTAAACTTTTTACGTGGACATTCCCTCTATATTAATGAAAAAATACAAAATTATCAAATTTATGTCTATAAAAACAATTTAAGTATCTGTTCTTGCTTATAATCTACCAATATTGTCGTCGTTATTGCCCAAATTCAATTAGTCTTCATCGTTTTCACTTGTGAACCAGACATTTATATCCTATATACCCAGCGAAACTCTAAACAGTTCGATGTTGCGCTAGGCCTGCAAACAGTTCTGCCCAGCCCCGTTCCTTATCTGGCAGCTCCGTTTTTTCTCGAATCTGCGGACACACAAGCGGAGCTAAATGTCATGTTCTTCTTCTTCCACTACGCCAGCGTTTTTTTATATGGAGTTTGGGCTTACGCCAGGCTTTTTTTGAGTTTGCGTACTATAGCCTAGTACCGACGTGAGATAAATTTTTAGCGGCGGAAAATGCACAATATTTAGCTGTCGACGAGCGTAAAGCCAGAGTTGCCAATGCAGCACGGAAAAATAACATAAAATGGAATGGTAACTCTATGCGTCAGCAGCGGTTTATTTGAAATATGAACATGCAGAGCTGATTTGCAAAAAAGAGGAGAGAATAGGCAATGAAAAATGTATATTAATATTAATAGAGGAGAAATATGCGATGGCACGCAAGCACAGCGGGTATTTGGTGCACTTATCGCTTTTGAACTTTTCACGTGGATTCTCCCTCTAAATTAATGAAAAAACAAATATTGGCCTCTTTTCCACCTCGTTAATCAGCAGAATTTTGTCTGCTGTCTCGAAAAGATCCAATCTGCTGTTTTTTGTTAATTTCACCGCAATTTCTTTTGACTTATTGTGAGAGAGTGAGATAGATAGATACCGAAACTCTAAAGAAATATATTTTTCGCTTGGCTTGACAGCTGTTTCAAACAGTGCTGGATAACGCCCGTTCCTTATCTGGCAACTCCGTTTTTAGTTTCAGTTTAGTTGACGTGCGGACCGACAAGCGGAGATAAATGTCGTCTTCTTCTTATTCACCTTACGCCAGCGTTTTTTTTATATGGAGTTTGACCTTACGCTAGGCCTTTTTTCTGACGTCGGTACTAGGCTTATGCTTTAATGCCGATGCGTATCTGTGCTGTTCGCTGGAATTCGAGTGAAGCAGTTCAAAACATCTCTCGTGGAACAAGGATCTGTTTTCGGCGATGCGTCGTTGCCAGATTGCCAGACACCAACCCTTTTTATTATTGTGACGGTTTGATAAAGCTTTGAAAATAGTGTGCGTTGCTGCGCTGCCCTCTACGGTAGCAACTTGACAGCTCTATGTCGTTAGCTTTCTATACTGTACCGAAAAAACTGGGCAAGCGAATCATAATAATACATAATAATATAATAAATAAATTTGTTTATTCCATATAGTTTTATATATATACTTATAAAAAAAAATACATATTTATTGACTTGGGTCCCCATCGGGTGATAGGCGACGCACTACGAGTACGACTAATTTTAATTCTCTTAAAACTTTTGACTCGTTATCGTCTCATGTCTCCGCAACACTTTATAATGGCAGGTTGTCATAAAAATACGTTAAATAGAAAATGCAAATATTAGATGAAGCAGCAATAAATAAAGGGAAATAAAGCCATTCGCTGCTAATGGAAATGCACTATTGCATTATGGATGTTAAATATGAGCTACTGAGTTATAGACTGGATTTAATTTCTGTCGTCTTCCCTTACTTCCGCAGCTATAATTGGCTCGATCTCTTTAATTTTCTCCTCATTGACGTCCGCATTGGACGTTGAGGGTAATTCAACGTGGATCTCCTTCTCATTTTTCAATGGGTCCTCATTTTTATCGTTGTTTTGTTCTTCATCCGAGCGACTCTGTGCTCTAGGTGACTGTGGATGCTCAATGGCAGTGAGTATTGACTGCAACAGACCCTGTGACAGAATCTCCTCATGATTGGCACTCTGTTCAATAGGGGCACCGCCGCTACCGGCTGCGCTGTTTAATGAACTGGCAAATTGTAGTTCAAAGTTCTGAGCTGGTTTGTCAGCACCTGAACCCAACTGTATACTCTGGGATTTCTGGGCCGAAATCACATTTAACCCATCCAAGCCCGGTAAATGCTGTGGATCTGTTTCGTCTGGCAGCGCGGTGACTGCCGATTTCTGTGAGGCATATCCAGAGTGATCAAAATCCAAATTATTTTCTGAAGACGGAGGTCCATAGCTGTCAGAGGGAATGCTCAAAAATTGCGTGTGCTGCTCAGCCACTGGAATACTTTGCGCGATCAGATTAAAGGAACCTTCCGATGCCGGCGAGACGCTGCCAAATGTTTGATGCTGTTGCTGTATTTGGTATCCATTACTGCTTACAAGATTTGGCCCATGGCCGCAATCCTTCACTATCACCGTCTGGTATGGATGAGGACCAGACGCCACATTTGGTTGCTGATTAAACCGAGAGGATTTCTGTTCTAAAGGCAGTCCCTGCGAGTGAACATATTGTTGTGCGTACTGAGAGGCGCTGTAACTGTTCTCCGAATGTTGATGCTGCTGCTGCTGCTGGAAGAAAATTTGTGGTGGGGGCAGATAATGCTGTTGTGCCGCTGGTGGCAGTGGGGCGTGTTGGTAACGTGATTGAGGCGGCAGACCGGGCAGATTGTACGACTGCTGGGGTCTGAAAGCTGGTCCTGATTGCGGTTGCGGCAATTGCTGTTGAACAATGACTTGTGGTGAGGACGGCTGATTAAGTGGTGCACCGTACAAGACTTGAGGTGGAGCAGGGGGCCCACTTAAAGCAATTTCATGGGCTGCCGGAGGAATATAGGTGGAAGGCTGCTGCGGCGGTTTTACACCAAATTGGTCTAAATGGTGCACAGTAGCCCCAATAGACTCCAACAAGCCAGTTGGGACTGGCGGACGGTAGGCTACCGGCTTATTCGGCTGAACAGCACCATGTTGTGGCAAAGGCTGTGGATTGCCCGAGGGACCATGCGGAATGTTTATATTTAACTGCGAATGGGCCTGAACGTTATTGCTGGTTAGAGCGGCAAACTGTGCTGGTGGAGTTCCATACTGAGGTGCAGGAGCAGGTGATAATGGTAGAGAAAATCCAGAACCACTATCTAAAGTTCGGTATTTATGGTCATGTACGGATCCAGGTGCAAATGAATCTGTTGGCGGCTTTGAATAGGAGTCATCAGTTGATCCAATGGAGAGCTAATCGAGAGATTGGAAATTAATATCATCAAATCAGAGAAGTCACTTAGTGGGGACTTTACTCCTACCTGTAAGGCGTCTGAGTCAATGCTATTTAAATGTCCATCGCCTCCGGGACCTGTGATCACGTTACTAGCATCGCCTTGAAGAGCCACCGCTACAAGTTGTTCATCGGAGAGACCATCAATGATGCTTCCCCCTTCAGTGGCACCACCTACACTGTACTGGGTGACTACATTCTGGCTTTGGCTGTTGCCCTGTATGGAACCGTGTTGAACGTGGCTGTAACCATCTTGGGTTTCGATGCGGTTCTCCTCAACATAGGCGCCGACAGGTGCAGGAATGGGTTTCCATCCATCGCAAGCTGTGTGGAAAGGTACTTGTGAGCCGCTCACGCTGTGGGTATGTCCAGAAGCATCGATCTGGATTTGCACTTGCTTGACAGGACCACCAACTCCGCCTCCCGATGGCAGCTGTCCACCATTCCCACTCAATATAATAGTCTGCTCGGGCCGAGGCAGATTAATAGGAAGAGGAGGTGGTCCATAGTTTGGTGGTGTTTCATAAACTGGCTTGGGTGGCAGATTCAATGGACCGGATGCGGGTGGACCATAGGACGTGGCTGGTTGATGGTTTGGGTTAAACAGCGGAGCTGGTAATAGCTGTGTTGTTACTGAAGCATCGCTGAAGTGCGGTTTCGGATGTGGAGGTCCGTAGCGTTGTGCTGGGCGATGCTGCAGCTTTAAAGGCGGTGGGCCATATTGCGTATGCTGTTGTGGCGGCGGTCCGTATTGATGTTGAGGTTGTGGCGGCGGTCCGTATTGTTGTTGAGGTTGTGGCGGCGGCCCGTATTGCTGTTGAGGTTGCGGTGGTGGACCATACTTTGTTGGAGGTAACCGGTAAGCTGAGTGTGACGGTGGGCCATAGAAGGGTTTGGGTACCCCAAAGTGCGTCTTAATCTGTTCATGCAAGCCACTTGACCCAGATGAGCCTCCACCACCTCCCAAAAAGTTAAGCTTCGGCGGTCCATACTTTAACGCTGGTGGGCCATATTCTTGAAAGGGAATTTGCTGTGGTACGCCGTACTCACGATGTGGTATGTGATGTTTTGGTGGACCGTACTGTTGTATCGGACTCGGAGGTGGACCGTAGCTGTCATGGCCCGGCTTGCCGATAAGTACTGCCGAAGTGGCGCAGAAGCATAACGTCGTAAGGACTGTCAGACTTAACAGCTTCTGAAGTAAATTATTTGAAGAAGAGGAAAAAAAATTAAGAAAATATTGCACTGGGCGCTAATAAATTTTAAAATAAATCCTTCAAGGTACAATCAAGTGCGATCGACAGTAGGATACCATGTGCCAGACACCGTAAAAAGAATTTTGATAAAAAATACTATATCGAAAAAGGGCATCTCCAAGCCATGTCTGTCTGTATAAACACCCACCTAAGACTCAAGACTCCGACGTCGACTTTATATACTAAGTGGAAAGTAACATAGGTTTGGAAATGTTAAGATTTTGTCTTTTATTTTTTTATTAATTAAATTGAAACATTGATACTCGTTCAATGGAAGCTATGGCTGGCATAAGTTTTTATACAACAAATACATAAAAAAAGGTATACAGTAAATGTCGTTGGAATTTAGCATTTATAGATAATATTAATTTTTAACACAATGGAAATCTTATAATAGAGCCAAAATCTGTCGGCCAATAATCTCTGTTAGGCAGGGAGTCAGCTGTGGTGTTGATTTTAAGCAATGCATCGAATCCTTAGGTTTAATTACAAACAATAAAGAAGAATTTTTTCCATTTATAAAATGGAAAGAAGTGTATTAAACTGTCAACAAATTAGGTAGTGAAACCAGTACAACAACTAAGGAGACGCACTCTTATAGCAGTCGAAAGCAAAGCTCAAGACAAATTAAACGAATTACTTAATTATCAGAGCAATATGTTAATTGACCGATTGCTTGGGCAGAGTCCCTGAACTTTGCCAATCGTAATAGCTTCAAAGCCGAATATTCAAAAGCCAATTTTTTTTATTGAAAACTATCATCTTCCCGTTTTTGAGTCATTTATGACAAGATTAATTGACGCAAAATATTAATTTTGATTGAATAAATATTAAAAGATATTTAGCTTCAATTTTTATTTTTCAACATTTGTAAAAATATAAGAGTTAAGTTATGATTTATAGCAAAAAACATTGAAATTGAATTATTTTTTTATAATTGTTTATTTATATCGAAAAGAGATTTCTTTTAAATTTTTGATAAAAATCGACAAATAACTTTTATTTAATAATTTGTATATTTTAAAAATTGTAATCGTTACGGGACCTGTTTTAATATGATTCAAAAACTATGTAGGTGGCATTTTTTTGCTCGGAACGGTCTCGAGCTTTAACAGCGAATATCATATTTTACTAAACATTTTATATAGTTAAATGATGATTAAAAACATTTGTTATATCCAATTGTGTTTATACAGATGTATTACAATTTCAACTACCTTCCCGAAACAGTAACACTCACTCTCTCTTTCTCTCTTAGTCTCTTTTCTCTCTCTCCCTATGGACTGCGATATACTGTCGCCATACAGATCAAAATAGTCTAATGTCTTGTCCTGTCGCTTATGATGTTTATAATTTTTTAAAATTTATTATTATTATTATTTTTCAAAATAGAAGTGCTGATTGCTGATTTATAATGAAAAGTAATAGACGAAATATATGCATAATAAATCTAATATATGTTGCACATTTACTATACATACGAGTATATTAGAAACACTCATTACATACATATGTATGTACATTAGGGTGTCCCTTATTTGGTCAAAGTCAATATTTTTAAACGCATACGGGCTAGTTCTGTTCATTAGGTCCTAAAGCACTCAGAAATAAATTTTCACCTCAATCGAAGTATGATAACCCGTGCCGACTTGGATCGGAAAATTTCAAAATTATATGGGACAAAAAAAAAATTTTTTTAATTTTTTTAATTTTTTTTTTTTTTATTTTGTTCATTAGGTCCTAAAGAACTCACTGTTTTTGATGTTTCAATGCAAATTTGAATGGGTTATCGTACTCCGATCAAGGTGAAAACTTGGTTTTGAGTTCTTTAGGACCTAATGAACAAAATAAAAAAAAAAAAATTAAAAAAATTAAAAAAAATTTTTTTTTGTCCCATATAATTTTGAAATTTTCCGATCCAAGTCGGCACGGGTTATCATACTCCGATTGAGGTGAAAATTTATTTCTGAGTGCTTTAGGACCTAATGAACAGAACTAGCCCGTATGCGTTTAAAAATATTGACTTTGACCAAATAAGGGACACCCTAATGTACATATGTAAAATCAAGTATTGTTGCTTTAAGAATGTTGTGAAAATGAAGTAAAAAATATTTTTTTGGGTTAAATGTATATTTCCTAATGGTCAATTTTCTCATCATGATTTCTTTGCTAAAGCTACTTGGATATACTTACAGGATCTACGCATTGTTTTAAGTATCAGATAGGAAATTTTGATTACTGGATAACGTGACGAATAAGTGGTAAATATTCGACTTTCTTGACATATTGACCCAAAACCTTACAAGTTAGAGACCGATGTCCATCAGGGCTAAGCTACCATCCTTTGTATTTGTTTATCAGGCACACAGTGCCTACAGTAGGTTATTGCTAAAACTATAATTGTCATTATCTGACATTAAAAAATCATCCCTTTAGGACAGTGGTGTCCAAACTCACACAATCAAACATTGAAATGAAATCAAAATAGGTAATCCCATTGTTACAGTTGGCAACGTAAAGGGAGCAAGGATAACAATTTCAACGAAATAAGTGAGAACAGCGAACCCCGAAGTGACTGAAATTATTAATGAGTTACGTAAATATGTATGTGACTTATAGGCAAGTGTGTACGAATTGAGTACAAGTGCCCCTTTCTCCTGTTATGGAAACAGTTGCGTAATGGAAACAATCTGGGCAAACCAGATGCCAGCGCGCTGACTCAATCAGATAAATCTTCACCACTAACAACAACAACAACCATGTAAATTTCATAAGCGCCAAAAGTGACCGAAAGCGAAATAACAAAAAAAACAAAAACATCGTACGAGATAAAAACTTTCACTTCCCGTTAGCCAAGACAAACCCAACGCAGCAAGCAACATCAACGGCTTTGCCAACAACTACCTCTTGTTTATGAAGATGAGTAGGAGGTGTCACAAATTCAAGTGGTGAAATTACAGTGCATATAATGAAAATACATTAAATATACATATGTACATACATATGTCAAAAATTGCAAGCATTTTTTGCTTACCAAAGCAGAAAGCAAGAGAGAGATAGTGATAGCAGAAGAAGGCAGGGCAGTGGGTACGCCAACCTGCAACAACGACTATCGAACACGCATACATGCATACATATGCAGGTACATCCATACATATGTATGTATGTAGATATGAAGCGTGTGAAGTAAGCCGAAAGGCGCTTTTCAATTGTGGCATTCAGCACAACTTCTTATACAGTTTGCCTTGGATAGAAATGGTACATATACATATATGTATGTATGTATTTATATTTATGTACATACATACATACATATATTGATAGAATTAAAGAGATGCAAAACAACTGCCGTCTGTCTGAACAGGTCTGCAGCCACCAGTTACATCATAACTTCACCTTCGCTGTTGTCGCACAACTTTCCTTCGTGGTATGTATTTATGTATGCTAATGAGCATACATTACCATACATACATACATACATGCATAAAAAGTATTTGTTATTGATGCTTAGCAAATGGCAAGGCAGCATCAACAACCGTCCCAAAAACAACAAAATCGACGATAACAACAGCAGATCAAATAAATGAGCAGCGAACAGCAAACATAAAGATGAGTTTCGAACTTTCACTCTCTTTCGAAAAACGATTATTTCATTGAAAGATGAACGAGTGAAGCAGACGGACAACAACTCACAGCCCTTTAAATGGGAGAGCTTGACGACGAAATGGTCAGCTGTCAATTCATAAACACCATCACACAGACTCACTCACGCATACATATGAACACTTAAATCATCATTTTGTATGTAGGGGGGCTCCGCCCTTTGCTCATTTCGCTGCGGCTACAGTCGAGTATACCAAACTGTAGGAGACCTAGCGTCTAGTCACTTAGATAGCCTGATACGTATTGGCACACATTTAACTTTCAACTAATTATTCCTATGAGAGCTATAGTATAAGCCGATTTGAACCAAATAAGGTCAGGATGTGTAAGATCGCCTCAGATAAATATTCTGTTGGATTGGTTAAAATACATAGTTAAAAAAAAAACAAAAAATAATCGTTTCCATGACAGCTGAACTGATTTGAACCAAAATGAGTCAGGATTTATACGATTTTGCGGAAGTAAATTTCTTTCACCTGCTCTAATATCATTTCGGCGAAACTCTGCGGATTGATATCGCTCTGAGTTAATGAGCACAAGTCCGATAAATTGAAAAACGAACATATTTAATTACTTAGTCTGAATGCCAAGTGAATAAATGTATTTCACTAAATGCTGTAAAATGAAAAGTGAAAACCGAAACTGGCCTGATAGTCTCTGCTCCAAAATATGTATGTATGTACTTAATTGGGTCTGCTACGCCCTATTCTGCCTATTACATACATTTCACAAAACCATTATATCCTTTTTTTGTGTCAATTTTCAAAAGCCACAGAATATAAGAATAAGCGGAACAGTGAGGCGCACTCGACAGTTGGAAACCCTGTGTCTATGCCCATGTACATTGGAATAACACTAAATGTTTGTTATTCAATGCAATGTAGCTAATTATTATGCAATTTGCTACAAAAAAATTCCACGATATATTTTTAAAGTTTTAAAAATTTATAAGAAGCAAAAAAAAAATCCAAAACTGTTGACCTCCGCATCCACTGAGGCTCGAGCCCAAACCCTCCTGTTTTGCTTGCCTATATTGAGAGCGAACTGATCAATTGTAGCAATCCGCCGCTTTTGATGATGATGGCAAATTGTTATTCATGTTGAAAGTTGGTGAGTACTTTCTAGGCATGTTGCCACACCTGTCGACATTAAAAACATTACACCCAAAATTTAAGGTGATGTCAGTTTCTTATTGCTCCCACAGCATGCGTGGCAATATTTTAAAATAAACTTGATCTGCCTGACATTCCAAATTTTGCTGGTCCTAGCTCTTATCATCTCTGATTCTTATTAAGAATTTATATACTTTATGGGATCTGCCACACCTTATTCTGCCCGTTACATGCAAACTTACAAAAAAATTTGCAAATTTTATACACACGCACTGGGTATAAAAAGGTTTAGTCGAGAGTGCCACAAGTTTCGTACATAGAAACTTTGGTAACTTCCGAGCTTTTTATCCCATCGTGATGACATGTCCTTACCCCAATAAATTTTTCGTGTGTGCCAAAATTTTGTCCAAAATCTTGTAACGAATTAAGAAAGCCGATAAGGCGTTTTTTGTTGAGTTGCTAGTATATTTTGTTGTCATTTATAAACCTTTAAAAAAGCTTTTTAAATATTTTTGTCGCTCATTTAATAATGTGATTTAACAATTTTCCAAACAAAACTAGTTGTAATCAGAAAGGCTGCAATTATCGTTCGTAGCTTGTAGCTCTGTGTATGTATTCAGATATCAATTTTGCAAAGTGGGGTCCCTTATAGATAAGCACAGAGTATCTTACAGTCGAAGCAGTTGATACTTATAAGCTCATCTCATAATTGAGGAAAGCCTTTTTTTAAGCTGACGCTTTATAATCCTTTCAAGCTCGAACTTCTGAAGAAAGAAAGGCAAAATTGAATCTTTACCATTGTAATAACACTTTAATAATTTCCGTATAGAAAACAAACTTCAAGATAGTAACTAGCTTTAACTAGCGAGATTTTTATCTCTTGTAATATCACTTGAAAAAAAAACTTTTATTTTAACACGGAGAACCGATAAGTTTTTAGAAACATAAAAAAACTTTGGCGCCGATTGCCAACAATATTACACGAATCGACAATGTCTTGGTAACGGATCGAACGGTTCGGCGTCCGTTACTTGTCACTCTCGAGTTGAAAATGCTGCCGCTTAGGTGATAAAGCCCGTTCATATAGGTAACAGCCAACGCTGTCGTCGACTGAGTAACTGCCACGATAAATTCGAATGACCGAAACCGAAAGTTAAGAAATTTTCTAAATATAAAAAACTGAAATAAATAAACAAAAGCTGACGACGACTGTCTCGGCACCTCTTGATCGTTGAAGAGACCGCCTTTAAAGAATAAGTAGAGAGAGCCAGAGAGTATTTCGTACCCAACCTGTTTTGTAACAATTTCTCACGGAGTGCTTGTCACATGCTGAATTCAAATTGGTCGCATCTTAAGCTACAGCAGTCAAGCGCACATTGGGCCAGAATGCCGATTTTTTGGAATCAATTCAAATAATACAGCTAGAGACTTAAAATTTGGTAGAAAATTGTATCGATACACATTAAAATATATATTATTTCATCTGGCCACGCCTGCTCCTACCGCCCATATAAGATAATGTTGCTGCTATTAATTTTTGTTCCGTAATGCACTGTAAAAAACTTGAAACTAGGTGTTAGCATTCAATTTTATATTTCGTGTATTTTCTTATATTTACATTTAAGTTTAAAACTTATAGCAAAAATATCAATAAAATCCGTTTAAAAAATTATACTATTAATTATTCTCGCTAAAAAAAATTTTCAGTTTCCGCAATAGAATCTTCACTGACACATGATTTAATCTCACTATCTTAGAAAATATTTTTAATTGCGAAATCAATCTTAAACAAATCTGCAAGCTAGGTGTTTCTAAAAGTTTCATGACAGCAATAATTGACAACTGACATTATAAAAATACAATCAAAATATTAAGAAGATATTTTAAGAAAGACTTCAAAAATAAACCTCATTACGAGGTTAAAGGCTAGTAACAATAACATTTTCATGCACCAAAATTTCTGATTTACAATTTTGTGACGAATGATATTGAATTTGTATGTATAACTTATTCTAAAGAAAAAGTTTGACAATCGGCACTTTGTGCAATAAGGTCCCGATTCTTCTTATAAATAAAAAATACTTTTTGCGCAGTGCCGAATGTGTCGAAACTTTTTAATTTTTTTTTTTAACCGTAAAAGTTTTAGAATATTATCAGACCTCTAGCGTTTTTACTATGTACTTTAGAAAAAAAAAGTTGAAAGGTATGCCCAAAAGTCCAAAATACCTTTTCAACAATTTATAGGACAAACCTGTAGCTTCCGTCGTTTCGAAACTGTGGAAGTGTCAATTTTAGAGGCGTTTAGCGATTTCCCGCTAAACTAGCGATTTTTCGAAGAAGTCGTAGAACAAACGTTTGTAGTTTTTTGATAGGAAATAGATCATTCACAATTTAAGTTATTTTAACGCTTTGATAGAAACAAACAGTCTGTCTGTTTCTTTTTATCTCATTTTCGGAAAGCGACGAAAAGTTTCAAAATGAGTTATCTTTTGAACCATTGGTCGAATTGTGATAATCAAGGCGTCATTCGACGCGTATTTTTAATATAAGTATAGTTAAAATATTAAAATATTTTACCAAAAGGCTTCAACTGCCCCATTTGCTTCAATCCACTATGGTCCAGATGTCGTTTTTTTTGGCATAAAGTCTAATTGTAAAGCTAGAGACTTGAAAATTTGCATGAACCTCAGTTAGACTAATTAAGAATTTTGAATTTTTTTTTTTTTTTGGTTTGGACCACGCCTTCATCTCTCCCTCCATCCGACTATGAGAAATATATGTAAAATATTTTTATAAAATCTTAATGTAAAGATGGGGACTTGAAATTTTGCAAAATTCTTAGTTAGGCTGAAGTCGAATTAATAATTTTTTTTGTTTTTTAGTTGGACCTTGTCTTCACCCCCCTTCTTTTTCCTACTCATTGAAAAAGTAAAAAAAGTTTCTATAAACTTAAATATAGAGGAAAATATTTCATTCTTCGCATGTTTGCTAATCAGGCAAATATAAAATTTAAAATTTTTTTAGTTTTTTAATTTGACCATGTTTTAACCCCCCTCCCTATCTGACTACGAAAAAAAATCAGATATTTTATCAAAAAAAATGAGAGAAAAGGGGGACGAACGGGGATGAGTTTTTGGTTTGTGGCTAAGGACAACACTCACAAGTACAATCTGGACCAATTAGTTACTTTCAGCATGGAACAGCTTATTAGTTATATTCCACCAAACACGGAGAACGCATGTTAGTTTTCTAAAAAAATACACATAAATTGGACATTACACAACACTAAATCCCTAGAACTACACATAAAATAACAATATACATTAAATAGTGCATACCTTGAAGATTACTTTCTATAATTTAGTTGAGTTTTCTGGACCAATTTATCGCGTGTGGCACAACACAAAGCAACTAAATATTTTGGCGCAAATTTCTATTCTGAAATCAGCTGATTGCTAGCTCACTTTTAAAAGCTCTCAAATAGCTTTGGTGCCGCTTTTAAAGCTTTTAATTAAACTTTTTATAATGTGTGATGAACTTACTTTAAGATTAAAATAAGAAAACAACGATATACGAGTATTAACATCGAAAAATCGACTTTATGCCAAAAAAAATCGACATCTGGACCATAGTGCAATCGTTGAAATTTTGAGCAATTTTGTTTCATTTCCAAAAATAGACACACGTTTTACTCGTGAAAATGTGTTCTTTTTAAATAATAATACAAGTTTAAGGGGTTTCCAATAAAATAGTGTACAAAAACATCACCAAAGTCAAAAAATTTAGAAAATACTCTAATAAGGGAATTGAAAACTGCTAAGTCAAGTATGGCACGTTTAAATACCTAAGCTTATTATTTATTTTTTTGCCAGCAATATATATTTATGAAAATTTTTTCAAAGAAATTTAAAGTAAAAATTAAATAAACAATATAAAATATTTTTTTATTAATTGTATATTAATTATAACTATTACAGATTTCATTCGATTGTAAACAGTTTATCTCTATGTATATAATGCGTATTTTACTTCATTCCAATAAAAGTTATCCATGTTTCCATCCTGACTGTAGATTTTTCTCGTATAAAGCTTAGTACGCAAGCTAACTAAATTTTACGCGGCGTAAAGTGCTCAATATTTAGCTGTCGACCCAGTGTTGCCAATGCAACTCGGAAAAATAACAAAAGTTGAGTGGTAACTCTATGCGTCAACAGCGGTTTATTTTAAATAAGAATATAAAGAACTGATTTGCATAAAAAGAGGAGAGAATAAACAATGAAAAATGTATATTAATGTTAATAGAGGAGAAATATGCGATGGCACGCAAGCACAGCGGGTTTTGGGTGTACCCATCGCTTTTGAACGTTTTACGTGGGTCCTTCCTCTATATTAATGAAAAAATACAAAATTATCTAATTTATGTCTATAAAAACAATTTAAGGGTTCATTCTTGGCTATAATCTACCAATATTGTCGTCGTTATTGACCAAATTCAAATACTCTTTATAGTTTTCACTTGTGTACCAGACATTTATCTCCTATATACCCAGCGAAACTCTAAACAGTTCGATGTTTCGCTGGGCGAGTCAGCTGTGTCAAACAGTGCTGCCCATTCCGTTCCTTTACTTAACAGCTCTGTTATTTTCGTGAGTCTGCGGACACCCCAGCGTAGCTAAATGTCAAGCTCTTCTTCATCACTTTACGCCAGCGTTTTTTTTAGATGAAGTTTGGGCTTACGCCAGGCCTTTTTTTGAGTTTGCGTACTATGCTTAACAAAGAACAAAGACGAGCCAAAGCTAAAAATGGCTGAATTGTTAAACAGCGCTACGTTTATCTGGGGTGCACCGAAATCGCTTTCGCTTGAATTTTACTTAAATTTGTATGAAATTTAAGTAATCGTGTGTGAATGTATGTCTTAGTGTCTCTGTGTATGTGCAAGTGTGTGCGAATGTGAGTATAATGATTGTATAGTTGATACAAGCAAACATTTTTTTGTTTTAGAATCTTATGAGCTCTATTGGTACGGTATACTCGCCGACAGTAACACGGTACATTGCCATCTCGGAGATGCCGTGGTAATGCACAAAGGCGGCTGCAATGACTAGCACATGGATGGAAACTGATGCGATTGAATACATACATATCAGAGAACTGCAACGGGTAGATTCGAGTTCAGTTGGTCGCCGTTGCCAAAAATCAAATCAAATCGAGTCACTAGTCGCCGATTTAAAAATCGAGTAGGCTGTACGACTTGATACTCGCTCATACTCGTTGAGTCAAACTGATCGAAAAACGAGTATAGGAACGAGTATAGATGCGAATCATGATGCGAGTAACTCGTTTTAAATGTGCGGGACGGAGCGGGCAATGGGAGCGGGGAATGTGTCGATCGACCCAAATGTGCGAACAAAAAATAAAAAAGGTCTACACTGAATCAAATTATTGAGCCGCATAATAATTATATAAGAAAAAAACAATTTTTTAAAATAATAAGGTCTTCAAACCTACTATTTTTTTCACTCAGTGTACAAAAGGTCGCGGCTCGCCGGCAGCGCGAGTTTTATGATGGCCATAAAAAAGGGTCAGAAATGCCTCGGCGCGAGTCGTGTGTGCGACGTCACAGCGAAACCCATCCCCGAATTTCATACATTGCAATGTAAGCGTATGCGCTGTCGATCGCTGGGCTACTCCCTCTGACACTCGGTCTGTTTTTCGTGTTACTCGTTTTGATACTCGTTTTAGACACTCGTTTTCGACACTCGTTTTGGGTTGTTGTGAGTTGTAGATACTTGTACGAATCGAAAGCGGCAGTCTGTCTTTGTGTCCCTTTGTACAAAGCACATTGATTTTAATGAAGTCCAAAATAAATAACACGAAATGACACGAAATTAATGTTATGAACGCAATTTTTATTAATTTATTTTAGTACTTAAATATTTTTATAAATTTAATTATTTAAAATTAAAGTTATATATTTTATTTAATTAATTAAAATAGGAACAACAGTTTCAGTCGTGTCACTAAATTTATTTTAGATTTAAGCCTAGTACCGACGTGAGATAAATTTGTAGCGGCGGAAAATGCTCAATATTTAGCTGTCGACGAGCGTAAAGCCAGTGTTGCCAATGCAGCTCGGAAAAATAACAAAAAGTTGAGTGGTAACTCTATGCGTCCACAGCGGTTTATTTTAAATATGAACATGCAGAACTGATTTGCATAAAAAGAGGAGAGAATAAACAATGAAAACTGTATATTAATGATAATAGAGGAGAAATATGCGATGGCACGCAAGCACAGCGGGTTTTGGGTGCACCCATCGCCTTAGAACTTTTTACGTGGATTCTTCCTCTAAATTAATGAAAAAATACAAATATTGGCCTCTTTTCCACCTCGTTAATCAGCAGAATTTTGTCTGCTGTTTCGAAAAGAACCAATCTGCTGTTTATTGTTAATTTCCCGGCCATATCTTTTGAGTTATTGTGAGAGAGTGAGATAGATAGATAGCAAAACTCTAAACAAATCGATGTTTCGCTGGGCTTGACAGCTGTTTCAAACAGTGCTGGATAACGCCCGTTCCTTATCTGGCAACTCCGTTTTTAGTTTCAGTTTAGTTGACGTGCGGACCGACAAGCGGAGATAAATGTCGTCTTCTTCTTATTCACCTTACGCCAGCGTTTTTTTTATATGGAGTTTGACCTTACGCTAGGCCTTTTTTCTCACGTCGGTACTAGGCTTTAATTAAAATGTGCTTTGTACAAAGAGACAACTTAAAGAC
This sequence comes from Drosophila recens, assembly GCA_037043495.1. Taxonomy (NCBI): domain Eukaryota; kingdom Metazoa; phylum Arthropoda; class Insecta; order Diptera; family Drosophilidae; genus Drosophila; species Drosophila recens. The sequence continues at coordinate 308,194 of JBAMBJ010004536.1, forward strand.
AGACTGCCTCTTTCGATTCATACAAACGTCCGCGGCTCAAAACGATCCAAAACGATCAAAACGACTCACAACGACCCAAAACGAGTGTCGAATACGAGTGTCTAAAACGAGTATCAAAACGAGTATCACGAAAAACAGACCGAGTGTCAGAGGGAGCAGCCAAGCGATCGACAGCGCTTACGCTTACATTGCAATGTATGAAATTCGGGGGTGGGTTTCGCTGTGACGTCGCCCACACGACTCGCGCCGAGGCATCTCTGACCCTTTTTTATGGCCATCATAAAACTCGCGCTGCCGGCGAGCCGCGACCTTTTGTACACTGAGTGAAAAAAATAGTAGGTTTGAAGACCTTATTATTTTAAAAAATTGTTTTTTTCTTATATAATTATTATGCGGCTCAATAATTTGTTTCAGTGTAGACCTTTTTTATTTTTTGTTCGCACATTTGGGTCGATCGACACATTCCCCGCTCCCATTGCCCGCTCCGTCCCGCACATTTAAAACGAGTTACTCGCATCATGATTCGCATCTATACTCGTTCCTATACTCGTTTTTCGATCATTTTGACTCAACGAGTATAAGCGAGTGTTTCTATCCAAACAGATCACAAGCAAAGACGAATAAATCACAACGGGTTCCCATCAATATTCTAGTATGAGCGAGCACTTCTTACCCGTTGCAGTTCTCTGATTGCAATGTATGAAATTCGGGGGGTGGGTTTCGCTGTGACGTCGCCCACACGACTCACGCCGAGGCATCTCTGACCCTTTTTTATGGCCATCATAAAACTCGCGCTGCCGGCGAGCCGCGACCTTTTGTACACTGAGTGAAAAAAATAGTAGGTTTAAAGACCTTATTATTTTAAAAAATTGTTTTTTTCTTATATAATTATTATGCGGCTCAATAATTTGTTTCAGTGTAGACCTTTTTTATTTTTTGTTCGCACATTTGGGTCGATCGACACATTCCCCGCTCCCATTGCCCGCTCCGTCCCGCACATTTAAAACGAGTTACTCGCATCTATACTCGTTCCTATACTCGTTTTTCGATCATTTTGACTCAACGAGTATAAGCGAGTGTTTCTATCCAAACAGATCACAAGCAAAGACGAACAAATCACAACGGGTTCACATCAATATTCTAGTATGAGCGAGCACTTCTTACCCGTTGCAGTTCTCTGATACATATGTCAAATTTGCCAGGGAACCAACGCTCTGGAACGCGAAGAAAATACAATAAAGCACCGAGGATGTACAGCAAGCCCATCAGTATAAGCCAGCCGAGGAGACAATGGCCGCGTTCACCAGAACTAATCAATCAGTAATCATGTATTTTGTTTGTTCGATAACAAAGCATCACAATCAGAAAATTTCAGCGTACTATTTTGGTGATGAATTTTCAGTCATCATAATCACAAAATTTGAAATCATGATTGCAAATCACTGCATTTCACCAGAATAATCATGCAAATTTCATCGATTTTCTGTTGTCGATTTGTTCTGGTGAACACGGCCAATGATAGAAAGACATCCAAGCACAAAAATTACAGATAAATATATCACCTTTGGCTGATAGTGGCAATAGAAGCCATAGTAAAGCCAAGGAAAAAGGAGCCCATTAATAATAAGGGGCCATTATAAGCAATGCAATTCCACAATAGTCCAGCTTTGAGAACAGTCTTCCAATCTCTACCGAATGACAAATTAATGTATAAAAGGCAAACGAAAATCCCAAGCAAATAATTGCGCCAATAAAGAATGTTCCAAATACGAACTTCTCCTAAAACTGTGTCTCAACAGTTGGGCGAGAGACAAAGTATGCAGCCACGCCAGTGAAAGCAAGTCAGCCAAGCAGATGCAATGCAAAAAGTCATTATCCTGTAGCCACTTGGGCAAATTTCTGTAGTGGCAAACTTTCCAGCTTGCTTCCCAGACCTTGCGTACAAACTCCTCCGCTTGCTCGGCGGCGTTATGAGCCAGTGCACCCAAATTGATCTCATCTAAAAGGACACCAGCCTTTAGTACTTCTGACATCTTGGCTTCAATTAGCTGCGTGTCCTCTGGAGTTGAGGGCAGTGGACAGCCAGCGTCATCTTCCTCGACCAGCTCATCGACGTCCTCGAGCAAATCCAGGTAAAGGCCATTTTGGCTAAGCGAATCTGCTGGTTCCCAGCCGCGTCGCTTGCGTAAAATCATTGTCACTTTATTGTAAATGGACTCGGCTTTTGCTAAGCTGTATTGGCTTTTAGTCAAGGAGTTCGCCGTTGGGGTACTGACTCTGATTTCAAAGTAAACAGATCTTTCTTTCTCTTATTGGGATTACTCGAAGTACGAAATGTGTTTTTCAACACTAGGACCGTATATATTTCGTTAGATTATAGGGAGTCTACATTCAAAATTTGATGCTCCTAGCTAAAGATGGACACGGGCCTGTTCGGGCTTCGCGTCTCGCAGGCCTTTTTAAAAAAACCCACGGGCTTCGCGCATGAAAATCGGAAACGGGCTTTTTTCGTGCGGGCCCGTGCCTAAGTAAAATGCCAGAATCCCGGTAGGCCCGAAAAGTCAAGATTTAACACATACTTTTCAAATCGCTTGATAACAAAATTTGGTACGCAGAAAAATTACCAAAGAAAAAGTTTAAGAAGCTGCTTGCAGAAAAGGGTTAAAAAAACAGTTTGTACAAAAAAAAATATATAAAAAATAATTTGAAAAAAAATTCTAGATTTAACACATACTTTTCAAATCGCCTGATAACAGAATTTTCGTAATAAGTCACTTTTGGTACGCAGAAAAATGAGCAAAGAAAAAGTTTAAGACGCTGCTTGCAGAAAAGGCTCAAAAAACAGTTTGTATCCAAAAAAAAAATAAATAAAAAATAATGTAAACAAAAAATTGTTTTTTTTTTATATAGTAATATCGGGCCGAGCTCGGGCCGGGCTTTTTGAAGTTTGACCGGGCTTGGCCTGAACCGGGCCACAAAGAGTTGTGTGCGCTCTCTCTCAGCATAGTTTTGCCGCTCTGGGGCTTTAATGAAGAGAGTTTTTGACTTATGCCGAAGGCTTTGGGGTCGCACAAAAATGCTTGTTTGACGCCTCTATGTATTGTTTGCTTAGTGATTGGACGCAAATGGAGGAGAGATGATCTTGGCCCCGTTTGACGCACCGGGGTGGATTTTGGAAATACGATTTAGAATGGCCAAAACGTTCGCAGCGAAAACAGCACCCTGACGCGAGTTTGGAGGTTCAATAGTAACGACAACAAATCCAATTCTTTTAATCAGAGAAACGTCCTTATTGTTAGATTTACCTAATATCTCCACAGCAAAGAGATATAGCGGCTTTTTCTCCTTGTTAGTAATGTTGATAGCTGACCTGACATCATGACCAAGCTTAGTAAATACCTCAGAAATGTGTTGCATTTTAGTACTTTTGTGGTACCCTCGGATAACGAATTTGCACGTCTTCTCGTCGGATTTGACTAGTTCCTCAAGTTTAGAAAAAAGGATATCCCTGTCCTTAATGAGATTAATAACGATCGGCTGAGGTAAACGCGCGATCGATTTAGGCGGAATCGTATTGAGTTCGATAGGGACTTTGTCTTTGGAATTAATGACAGCCGGAGAAGCACTTGACTGGCAATGGACATCAGGCGAAATATCCATAGTCGCAGAAAGAGTATTATTAGCAGTCTGCAAGACAGTACGAGTTGAAGACGTGGTAGAGACTTCAGAGTCAGAATCTCCCAGCTGAGAGAAACCCGACAACCCGATCGACCAACCGTACCTGCATGTGTTACTTCCAGCTCAAATAAGGGCTTATAGCTCGTTCCGCCGTTTATTGTGTGTCCTAGTTTCATTGCCTTGGTTTGCCCCCGTGTTGTCACTTGTTTCTGTGGTACTTGCTCGGTTGCTCGATTTCGATCGACCAACCGTACATGCATGTGTTACTTCCAGCTTAAATCCTTCTTCGCATAACGTCACTCCTGATAGCTGACTGCTTGTCCTACCGTCGGTCGTTTTCCGATCGGCAGCATTTTGCCTCTTCGCTATTTGACGCGAAATTCATCTTTGCTATGGACTCGTATGGTGTTGGTGGAACCCTCGAGCGGAAACTGGTGAGCGTGTTTTCTGGCCAGTAGGTTCAAACGCCCGGCTTGTGGGAGGTGTCCTTCGTTGGCTGGAATCAAATCGTGGAACTCCCTCCGCATAGCAGCCAAGGTGCTGGTGAGTTGGATTCCAAACTCGATTCCATACTGTGTGAATTCCGCCTTCTTGAGGCTATAAATCCATGCCCGAACCATATTGAAACTCTTCGGGTGTTTTGTTCGCAAGACCCTGCATGTTGGGTGCCAGTTAAAGCGATGCTTTTGGCTTCATAGGTCGGCTCTGTGGGCTTGTGGAACAAATTTATAAGTTGCAGCCATGCAAATAAATAAGAACGCAGAATGGTTTCAATTTCTAAGGATGTTTATTAGCGACTCCTTGCCCGACGTGCGTGGATGTTAAGGTGGTAATTTTGCCTGAAGTTTCCTGAAGATCCTAGTCGATGTCCTCGGTGATTTCGGTGGGATCCGGTAGAAATCTTTCGCTGGTAACGCTGGACTCATTGGTCGACTTGTCTGCCCATGGTGTGTGTGTGTGTGCAGCTCCCGAGGGGGCACGTGGAACCGATCCTGATACCGCGAGGATTGCCGAGTTGAATCCCGCAACAGCAAGGACTTTTTCTCCCCGGCCCGCTAGTGCAGGGACCACAAAAACTAATCCTGCAACAGCGAGGATGAATACACTAGGTTCCGCGACATCAAGATTAGGTTTTTGTCCTGCTATAGCGAGGACGACTAATCCAAGAGCCTGCGACGACAAGGATGAGGACGCTAGTTCCCGCTACAGCAAGGATAACATACTATCGCCTGATCCTGCGAAAATTGAAGCTTAACAAGGATGGACAATCTATGTATCGCTACAGAAAGGAAAGCGTGGGGAATCCTGCGACAGCAAGAACCATATCGTACAACAGCAAGGATATCTCTGGTGGATCTGCTCATGCTTCCACAAGGTCTGCCAAAATTTTTCCTGCGACAACAAGGACTGGTGACTTATAATATCCCGCTACTGAAAGGTCTTACTTACTACGAGCTTCTCAAACCTGGCGAAACAGTCTATACCATCCGCTATCGTCAATAAATGATCGATTTTAATCCCGCATTGATCGAAAAACGACAAGAATGGGCTCGAAGAAATGGGAATGTTGTTCTGCAGCATGACAATGCTCCGACCCATTCAGCCAAAGTGGTTAAGGATTCAATTTCTTCTCTTGGTTGGGAAATCCTTCCTTACCTGCCATATTCATCAGACCTAGCGAATCCTTATTACCATCTGTTTTCATTGATGGGACCCGCACTAGCTGAGCAATACTTCCAAACTTTCATAGATGTGCAAAAATGGCTAGAGGAATTCTTTATCAAAGGTGAAGAATTTTTTTGGCATGGTATCCATAAATTGCTCAAAAGATGAACCAAATGTGTAAATGTGAGGGCGATTATTATTATCAATAATGGGGGGAGACTGCACTGCGACACTTTTGGATCTATAGTGCCCCCTTCTAAGCGTATAGCTCATCCATCAACCCGATCTCTCGCACGAAGTCGAGTATTTTTTTGTCGGTTGAGGTCTGCTATGTCCTCAATTGTTAGGATATAATAGGATTCCCTAGAAGACTAAATCTACGTCTAGATAGGATAGGATAGGATGACCAGACAGCTCAACCGAAGTTGAGAGCACCCAGAAGCCAATTGGCCCATTGCGATGTCTGATAAAACTGTAGGAAGCGAAAGGGTGTGGAAGGGTTGATGGGATATGGGGAAGGATACGTCGAGTCATTCGTTGTCAACCCGCTGGTCTCTTTGGGCTACGGCCGCCCGTGAAACCAGCCAGTGGAGTCTAAAAAGTGTGCCAGGTCTTCTAGCCGCACATTCGTGAGACTGCCCAGATCAACAAAGAAGGGTTTTCCGAGGAATCGGTTACGCCTTCTTTGAAGTGCAGGACAGTCACAGAGAAGGTGTTGGACACTTTCCATCTCTTCTTCGTCCCCACAGCTGCGACAGAAGTCTTGATAGGGCCCACCATATCGCTGTGCCATACGGCCGATATGGCAATGTCCTGTCAAGACCCCCGTCAGTAGCCTTATCCTGTTCTTGTTGAAGTGTAGGAGTTCGGCAGTTCGCTGTGGGTTGTATCTTGGCCAGAGTGCTTTTGAGACAAGACAGCCCAGTATCGCTGTCCAGTGTCTATCTGCCGTCGCCCTTTCGGTTCTTGTTAGTTCCGAGAGTGCATACTGGATGGGCTTGCATATATCTGTCACCGCGCAACTAGCCGGCAGCGCTGATCCGGCTCTAGCACACTCGTCAGCCATCTCATTACCAGAAACTCCCGTGTGTCCTGGCACCCAGACGAGTCTGATGGAGTGGTGCTGACATTGGTTCAGAGCTGCGGCCGTATTTCGGGTGAGCTTGCTCTTGACTGTGTTCGTGGACAGAGCCTTTATTGCGGCCTGACTGTCGATGTAGATTGATATGTTCCTTGCAGGTCCCTCCAAGGTGTATATCAACTTGATCGCTTGCCAGACAGCATAGATCTCTGCTTGGAACACGCTGCACTAATCTGGGAGACGAAAAAAAAGCTGCACAGCTGGGTCGCTGGCGTAGACCCCCGCTCCTGTGCCTTCTTCCGTCTTTGATCCATCTGTATAAAATGACAGCTCGTTCCGCCGTAGAGGGGTTTCTTGCTGCCATTCTGTCCTATCCGGGATGACTGCTGTGAAGCTGTCACTCCATTTGTGTTCTTGGACAAAGTAGTCGTACTCCTCAGCCACAGCTGTGTGTCCTACCGAGGGTAGGATAGTGCTGTGCCCTTTGACACCCGACTTGAGGAGGCTCAGTGCCCTCAGCCTAACTGCGCTCCTTGCAGCCGAGTGCTGTAGGAATACGCCTATTGGGTCCAAGCTCATTATGACGTCCAAGGCCGCTTGAGGGGTAGAGCGTACACACCCTGTGATCCCCAAGCAAGCAAGTCTTTGCACCTTTTGGAGATTAGATACGTCTAGATAGTGCAGTGCATGTTGCTAAAATATGCATTGAGGATTTCTCCTCGCAGTTGCAGAAACGACAGGTTTCACTACTTACAAATCCCAATAGGTGATATCTCAGTCTACAATGCCCTGTCAAAAGACCGGTATTTTGGGTCTGTTCTTTCCTAGTAAAATTGTCTGTTTGAACGGCTTAGGGCTGTAGCTACCTAGAAGGTATTAAGCTTGCCTGAGAATTGTGGTCTCCGTCCAATGCGATTGCTGAATTCGTCTCTCTCCCTTGCATAGGTACTCCCGATTTATGTTTCTTCCATGCATGCGCCCATTCTGGCTAGTTTGTCAGCCGCTTCATTTCCTGCTATATCCTTGCGACCTGGGATCCATCTAAGGGTAAGCCTATTTTGCTATCCCAGTTTGTTTAGCTTCCGTACCTCGTGCACTACTTTAGACGTTACTTTCGTCTTATATCTATTTCGATAGATGCGTTTGAGATAAAGATCAGCACACCTCCCTATTGAACATTCTTCAGCTTAGAAGACACTGGTATTTGTTCCTAGAGATGCATGGTATAAAATCCGAGGGCCCACATCTCCAATCCATCAATGTATCATTTAATAGTGTGCTGACCTATTGAATGAACTTCATCGATTGTTGTCCATTCCCTCTTTCTGCTCAGGCTCACTTCGAAATTCTGCTCGAAGATACATATGTTCGGTTGTCACCTCGTCCCTTGGTTGCACCAGCAATGGGAGATCACCTGATAGCAATTCGGCGTCTCTTTGGCTAAGAATGCAGCTACTTCCAACTTTATCCCGTGCAATCCTTAGTAGAGTTGGTCATTGTTGTAGTCCGATGACCACATGTGGCGTCGTGAGTTCCATTATAACTTCTATGGCCGTTGTCGGACAGGAGCTCATAGCCCCTGTCATACAGACGCAGGTAATTCGCTGCAGTCTTAGCAACTATTTCTCGACGGTGATGGGTTGCGCTCTATCACCCCAGGCCATTACTCCGTATGTGAATATTGGCATGACTACCATTAGATGTAGCCATCCAATTATCTTTGGTGATTTGCTCCGTGATATTCCGGCTATACTGCGACTTGTGTTAAGTGTTTTAGAGCACTTTTCTTTCGCATTCTGCACATGGGAGCCGAAGCTAAATTTGCTGCCGAAAGTGACTCCTAGGTATTTCACCTCCTTGTTTGTTTCTATAATGCTATTTGCTTACCTTATTTGTCTCATTCTCTGCAACTTGTATCTTTTGGTAAAGGGAACGATGACCGTTTTGACTGGGTTGAGGATAAGGCCCACCTCTCCACACCAGTCACTCGTTATCCGTAAACCTAACTGTACAATGTCAGTGTTTCCTCAAATTTTCCTCGTGCTATAATGAGAGTAATCTTTTTGCGGCGGTGCTCTCATCACGAGTCCACGAGCTAGTGCGCTGTCAACTGATCCACCGAGGCCACATATCAAATTTATGCCGATAAAATTGATTTTGAGATCTTAGCCCTCATACTCACAAAAAGACTCATTATACTTTGCCATAGTTTCTTTCTTATTTTTTGGTTAATCAGACTTTAGACATACATGTAAGCTAAACAAAATAAATTAATTGACATTGCGTTCTTAAAATACTTAATAAAAACAAAAATTATTTAGTTTATGCAATTAGCGTTGGCAAAGCGAATCCAACCGTTGCCCCTCCAAATTGGTAACTCTTGCACCTCCCTCCAGTTTTTAAAATGACCTATCCTTGAACTGAAAGTAATTGGAAAATAAGCGTTTATAATGCAATTAGCTATTAACCATTTACCGTTGCATGACCAACATTAAGGCTGATTTTGGTCCCACGCAAGGCAGTGCCTGCAATTCCCTTACTCCGCCAGCATTTAGCAAATCTAATAGGTTGGCACGATGTTTGCACAAACTTTTGGGCTCCGAGACACTAAGAGCGCAAAGTTTGCTGGAAATGTTGCCGTTTTTGTTTATGGATAAGGGCACAGATGGCAATGTAGGAACTGTAAAAGCTCTCGACTCCGCTCGAGATGCAAGACGTATACTGCGACGTAGTTTTGGCTGCTTCTGGTCGTTGAGCTCTTCAATCGTCAAGCGCTTTGATCCACGTCGACTTGGTGCAATTTGCTTCTCTTCACCTATTGACGTAGAACTTGATGACAATGCGCAAATACCACTGACCTCTACTGCGAAGCTGCCTCTGCCATGGCTGCTAGAAATACTGCTGAATAACTTGCAGCGCACAGCGCTTGTTTGATCACTTTCTTCTGCTATGGAGCATAGTTCCGAATTAAATTGGCTATAGCTAAGCAGAGATTGATTTAAATCCAAAAAATCATGAACATCTCGTGCAATTTCTTGTTGTTTTTTCTCTTGTTCGAGAAGCCGCTGTTGTAGGGCAGCATTCTTCATTTTAAGTTCCATATAGTCGCTCACACTTGGCACGACGAGTGGTGTCTTCATTTCTATCAGACTAAGTCCACAGTAAGTTTTGTCTCGCCCAGGCGACGTGCTTGTTGCGGTCAACTTCTGTCCAGATTCGGAGTTTGAGTTTGAATTCAAAAAGTTTTGTGCACTGCTATAAGAATTATACAATTAATAAACACCAGCGTTAAAAGCACATATTAAACAAATCTTACCACGCCTTGTCCTTGGTCGTGGGAGTTAAACCAATTACGGTGTCAAGACGCTGCTGTTTTTTAGTACCCACACTATGTTCGCCTGGAATGCATAACGTCTTGTTGACGGTCCCATTGGAGCGCACGACCACCGGCCGCTTTATGGCAGTTGAGCTTGGCAGCACACCTCTAACTGAATCCCTAGTCGCTTTTATTGACTTCTTTTGGGTAGCGCACTGGTAGGAACAAAATAAAAACAAAGGAACTTAAGAAATATGATAATATTTTAAGTCGTGACTTCAATAGCAGCCTATAACTAGTAAGAAATATTAAAGTCGAGCGAGCCTGTTTGTGAGAGACCCTGTACTTATTTTGTATAAAATCAAATAAAAGTTTAAATCAAAGATTGTTAATAAAGCAACCCAACAAATCTAAATAAGTGCCATAACGTTTTTACATTGTACGTAGTAGCGTTCTCTTCTATTTCCATTGGCTCCGATCTATGTAAAAATGATTCTTAATTTAATTCAGAATTTACCATTCGATCATGATGCAGTTTTTAGGGCTCGTCGGGGCTACGCCTGCCAAATGCTACAGCTTTAAATTGCTCTTGTAATTGGTTACTCTAAATATAAGGCGGAGGAAAATGACGTGGTAAATTTTATAATAAACTTGATCTATTTAACATACAGTAGACATAAAAGCTACAAAAGTTTTGTGTCTCTAGCTCTTATATTTTCTGAGATCTAGGTCAGGGACACACAGATGGACATGGCTATATCGACTCGGTGTTTGATGTCGATGAAGAATTAATACATTCCTGTCCCGTTTGCATATTTTTCCGTTCGGCCATTCACACTCGCACTATTACTTGTGTGCGCGATGGCGAAACAGGAAGTCAATGTGACAAAACCCGAATGCTTTGTTAAAATATGAAAGCCGAACACTCGCATAGCATCTCACAAGCATGCGCACACAGTTCGAAAACAAGGCTAGAGACTTAATAGTTCAAATCAATACTTTTAAATTAGGCTTGAGTGCGGAAAACTGATATTGACATAACGTTGCAGCTGTGTATTCAATAAGCAGCGGACAGATTAAGGCTCAATCGAGACTCAATGTTACAAGGAGTAGAATTATTTATATAATAAATTTCGAAATGTGTGTGGAGTTATTGGACAAGTTGGTGGAGCTTGGCGGCCAGTATTACCGCGATGACGTTTACCAAATTCCTTTTAGCAAGATAATGACCCAATACACAGTGCACAGCTGACCACCAAGTATATCAATGAGAAAAATATACGAGTTTTAAAGTAGCCAACAATCAGTCCGAACTTTAATGCAATTCAGAATGTGTGGGGTATTATATCCGCTGAAGTGTTTAAGAATTGCCGGCTAAAATTGGGCTGAACATGGGCAAAAATTGTCTTCTTCCACTTAATACTACTAATTAATTCAAGGCCATTTAGTTTAAGCTAAAAAATGATGAATAATTAATAGTCTATTACTTATAAATTTTACTAAATAAGATTGAATGTTAATATTTTAAGTTTAAACCATAAAATTGAGCAAAACATGAAAAGTTACATACGCTACTCCATGTTGGTATTGAAAATTGTCACTTGAAAGGCGCAAGCATTCTTGACCCAGACAATAATAAGCTGTGTTAGCAACAAATGCTCGGCTCCATCTTGAACTGTGTGGATAACGATTATATTTACTTTTACGCCATTTACCACTTTATGCTGTATCTTCTGTAATTGCTGGCTCAGTCGTTGGGTTAGCTTTACACGTTTGGCATTCCTGGCAAAGCGCAATGTGGAGTTGGTTTCCGACAGATCAGATGGATGCGGACTAACACAGGCCAGCAGTGTTAGATAAGCATCTGAACTTAAAGATTCTGCAAAAAAAAATTGATTTGTATAGCATTGCATTATGTAAATTTATTTGTTTTAGTCCTACAAACTATTATTCAAGAGCAAAGGGACGCAAGCCTTTGCTCTAGTTGCCCCGTACTCCTCTTTCCGTTATTTTCCTCGCTACTTACAAAACGGCGAAGGAATCAAATGAAAAGTTGTATAAATATTAAAGGGCTAGTGCTCTTTGAAAGTTTCGTGGTGGCCAAAACTCCACTGACGATGAAATCCCCAGCGGCAGTCCCTCCGATGGGCTTTCACAAGAAAGTGTCAAAAAAATACATTAAATAGAATTGGTCGACCGGCAAGTGAAGGTGTGCCAGTTAGCAGATGCAACAAGGATAAGTATTGTGCGCACACGCAATATTTTTGGCAAGATTTTCCATATGAAAAAATTACTCTGCCGAAGGGTGCCGCGCAAGCTGACTCCGGAGCAAAAACACAAACGCGAGCCAATTCGAAAAATCAAGGTCTTAGGGCTCCAATTGATTTCCCATCCACCTTATTCGCCCAATTTGGCTACCTCAGACTATCATCTGTTCCCAAACCTCAAAATCGGCTCTAAAAAAAACAAACGACTGCATCGAGTTGACATTTTTTTGTCAGCCTAAATATGATTGGACTAGAAGGCATCATAATCTTTTTTGCGATTACAGCGCCCTCAGGTGGAGAGGCTAAGTACTTGTAGGACCACCCACGTAGAACGCTCTCTATCAAATCCATATAAAAAAGAGGGTTGCAAACTGGCTCGAAATAATTTTGTAAGGCTATTTCTAAACCCATGTACGTTGTACCTAAATATGGGCAGTTCACAACATTTTCGGGCGTTTTACACTGTTACACTGTTTGGTAAACTATCAGACGCTTACCTGGTGCCTTGGTTAACCCTGCGCGTTAGGCAGGCCTGGGCATTAGATGGTAAGCAAACAAGCTTAAATATCTTAATTAGAATTAGTCTTAGCTAGAAATATTAAATGCACAATACGCACAAAATGAATGAAAGGAGAAAAGTAAAGGCGAAAAGACAATTGCGTAAAGCATTAAACAGAACGAGACAGCAATACATATTAGCATTTCCTAGATGAAATGACTTTAAACAGATATTAATACCGTTCAATTTCCCCAATCACAAATAATGCATTTATATAGGATCATCAATTTCAAAAACATGCGTTTCAAATAAAAAAGAATGTTGTTTTTCGCTTCTTCCTAATGGCTATATCGACCCGAATGTTGATGCCGATCAAGAATAAATATGCTTTTGAGCAGATGCTTCCTTCTCAGTGTTGCACACATTTCAACAAATAAAATACAGTTGAACTTCCATAGCTCGAACTTCTATAACTCGAATAAGTCGAATATCTCCATAACTCGAACCTTTTCTTTGGATAGTGGTGATTCGAGTTAGGGAAGTTCGACTTTATAACCTAATACTTATTGTATAAAGAACAAGTATAATAAAAGGTAATACCTTGAAGTACAGTTGTAAGGATTGAGTCTCGATAGGGTATCACCGTGTGGCCAGCGGACATTGACATCAGAACCTTGTTAATGCCCAACAGTCCCATATTTATGTAGACGCCCTCAGTACGAGCCATGCCTTCGTTGCCGGTGCGACGAACCCCTTCTGATCCAGCCAAATCGACAATGTTGAGCCGCGCATGAGTATGTCCCTGTCTCACATGTATGGTTATAATGGCATGGGAGCGGGAGCTGTTTTCATTCATGGTAGTCGGACGTACATGTCGATTTGTTGTACCCAACTGTAGTAGCTGTTGCAAATCCATTTGGTTCCTTAGAGGCTTACGGATACCAGCAGAGACCCGCCACTGGCCACGCGATGCTATAGGCTGTTTTGCATTACAAGCCAGAAGATCGTAAGCTTTTTCATTGTATATCTCTATAAAGGATGCAGTCACCAGTGTAGATTGAGTAATGTTTTCTTTTTGTTCCTTGAGTTCCGATAAGTATTTCAATATATAACTTAGGCAACGTGGAACTACGCCCAATTGATCCTCCGTCAATGTCTGTGTAAGGAGAACTTTGTTATTGAAACATGTTGATTCTCATTTAAATTAACTCACTTCTGCGGTCACACCCATAGTGTAGCTTTTGCCAGTGCCTGTTTGACCATATGCCAGTGCCGTGCAATCATAGCCAGACAATACCTTAAGAACCAGCGGATGGATGAGTGCATCGTAGATCTCCGACTGTGTCACGCTAGAGTTGAAGGCATAGTCAAAGTTGTATATGTTTCCATCGACGATCAGTGTCTAATAATAAAGCACATACAATAAATATGAGTTTTAAATTGATGTTAATACTAATGTAGTAATCAAATGTACATATCAGAGAACTGCAAGGGTGTCATTTTTTGCCACCCTACTCACACCTAAAGAAATGTGTGTCCCGATGCCACTCAACACCGGCTAAGCAAAACAAAGACACACACTTATAAAAAATTGTGTGTGTGCTGCGAGTGCCGGCAGTCTCACGCACTCGCTCATACAATGTCCCGTTTTTTTTTTGCATGCACCATGGTATTTTTCGGCGACGCGTGCCGATCGTACTCATACTCATAACGAATGTAGGAATAAGCGAAAGATAAAAAAAAAAGGCAATGCGCCATTAATAGAAGTACAGTGAACCACTAATGTCTTCATACAGCATAAATTTGTCAAATTTGCGTATAATAAAGATATTTTGATGCGGGTTTTTTATATTAATCTTTTATTCAATTAAATCCCGATCTAATGATGCAAAAATGTCTTTAACCCATTAAGTTCCCATCGAAAATTTTGAATTTAAAAAAATTCAATTTTTCAACTTTTTTTCCTCGATTTTTTCAAAAAATATTTTGATGCAGAAAAATTCTTCAAACAATTCTAAGAGTGACTGAAAAAAATTTTTTCAAAAATATTTTTTATATTATTTTTTATAATTTTTTGAAAACTGCAAAAAAAACACTTTTTGTGTGAAAAGTAGGAAAAAGGGGTAAAAATCGTCATTTTTAAGATTTTTAAAAAATTATAAAAAACACTAGCAAAAATATTTTTGAAAAATTTTTTTTGCAGTCACTTAGAATTGTTTGAAGAATTTCTGCATCAAAATATTTTTTGGAAAAAATGAGGAAAAAAGTTGAAAAATTGACTTTCTTTAAAATTCAAAATTTTCGATGGGTACTTAATGGGTTAAAAAAATTTTGGTATCATTAGAACGGGATTTAAGTAAAAAAAAAAATTAATATAAGAAAACCGCATCAAAACATCTTTGTTATACGCAAATTTTACAAATTTATGCTGTACGAAGACATTAGTGGTTCACTGTATATTACATGATGTAAATATACTCACATTGGGACACTCATCCGTATAACTTATTATGCTTTTTCCAGTTGGTTTGTGCCCCTCCAGCAACATACATCGCATGGGTGCCTCACGCACTGCTATCAGTACGGAATTTTTATTAGAATCCATTTAGATTACTTTAATATCGTATTTAAGGCTTAAGCGTCACTTTTCAAATTGTGTTGGGTTGCTCATGAGAGTGAACAAAACAGAGTAGTTCATTAAATTGAGCAAGTTCCTTAGTCAATTTAAATGAGTCAAGTATAAAAAAAGATTTTGTGGAACTTCTGATTTTTTAATTTGTACTTTTTGCTGCTAAATGCAAAAGTAAGATCAGGTTTCTGATGAGGTATTTTGTGATCGAAATTATATTTTAATTTTGATATCGGCGAACAGTTGTTTACAGCTGGTCCACATTAAAACTTACAAATAATAGTGGGATTCCGGTAAACGTTTTTAATTTGCTTTTGATTATTTTTAACCAAATCAAAACTATTTGACGGAACGACCCTTTTTGCACACTGATTATTTTTTGATTTCGTGAACAGCTGACAGCCTGGGCGAACAGCTAATTTACAACTAAAAAGTATACAAAATGCCGAAAGAAAGCCAGAAAAGGAAATTTATGCGAGTTTTAAACGAAAGTTTGCTATTCGATTATGTTTTTATTGAATATTCGCAGATTTAAACAAACATTTTATATTTATTTATTTACAAATACTTTAAATGCATTAGACTTACGTTCTCCATATTGATATGACAGCAGAATGTAAACAAACACCATATGCCACACAGCTGACACAGTTTTGAGTTGAAAGAAAATTAAAATGCAAAAATAATCAGTCTCAGTCCTCAGTCTCAGTCTCAGTCCGCGAACAGTTGTTTACAGCTGGTCCACATTAAAACTTACAAATAATAATGGGATTCCGGTAAGCGTTTTAGATTTGGTTTAGATTTCGCAGTCAGCTGTTCACAGCTGCTCGATACAAAATTTTCAGTGTGCCCAGAGCAAATCAGGGAAATGTGGTCTTACTAATTGATTTCGTGAAATCAGCTCTAAGACTGATTTTGTTTTCATTTTGATTTGGTTTCAACTCAAAACTGTGTCAGCTGTGTGACATATGGTGTTTGTTTACATTGGAAATCTGCGAATATTCAATAAAAACATATTCGATGATAAAACTTTGTATATTTTTTAGTTGTCAATCGGCTGTTCGCCAGGCTGTCAGCTATTCACACAATCTAAAACTAATCAGTGTGTAATAAGGGTCGTTTCGTTAACTGATTTAGATTTGGTTGAAAATAATCTAAACCAAATCTAAAACGCTTACCGGTATCCCATTAATCAGCTCTGAGACAGATTCCAATTAAGTTTAAGCTTGGTACGGACTTGAGATAAATTTTTACTGGCTCAATATTTCGCTGTCGACGAGCGGAAAGATAATGTTGCCAATGCATCACGGGAAAATAACAAAGAGTTGAGTGGTAACTGTATGCGTCATTTGCGGTTTATTTTAAACTCACTAGTCGTGAGCAGCCTTGCCAATTTAGCTATTTTCCCGACAGATTTAGTGGGCTGCAACTGGCAAATAAATATAAATATAAAAATATGGTAACTGTTTTTTAGCATTATGTTATTTTATTTCTACCTTCTTTCCATTCTAATTCAGAAATAAAATAAAAGTTTGCTAAAAAAAAAGTAGTACCATAATTTTTATTATGTCTTTAAAACTTGACTATTCAAATCTGGCTATATTTTAACGGACTAATTTTGGCAGCGCTGGTCGTGAGCCTGTGTGAGCAATCGATAGCGACTCGATTAACGTGCGCACCACTGACTTATATGAATTGACCTCGATAGTATCGATAGGGGCTCGATGCACTGCTGCCATAATTTGATACATCCGTACCCAAACTGGCTCATTTTGTGAATGTTGGTACAAAGAATAATTCTTTTTTGTTATATGCAATTTTTTCATTTCGTAGTCAATAAGAATAAAAAAAAGTTGCATTGATCAAGGGCCTTAAATCAGGTTTATAAGTGAAGGTTAGCTAAGTTATTGAGGGTTTTATATTAAGGGTTACTAAGATGTCATATTATGAGCTTCCAGCTAAAAAACTGCTGCTACAATTTTGTTATGTT
The DNA here is from genome assembly GCA_037043495.1 of Drosophila recens. Taxonomy (NCBI): domain Eukaryota; kingdom Metazoa; phylum Arthropoda; class Insecta; order Diptera; family Drosophilidae; genus Drosophila; species Drosophila recens. The sequence goes on from JBAMBJ010004536.1 coordinate 325,319, forward strand.
TTTTTATAAGCGCAAAATAAAAATATAAATATTTGGACTGATTTTTTAATTAATTTGTGTTTGAAATTTATAATAAGTATAAAAATATGATACTCTTAATTTGAAAATGGTACATTTTTCTCTAAATTCTGGTACGATATATCTGCATGAAGTGGCAACCGTAGCTCAATGTTCTTCCATCGCTAGTTCTATGAGACAAAACGCATTCGCTTGTCAATTTTACGTTTGGTTTTAGCAAATAAAATATTGATATTTATGGAAACCAGAGGACATTTTATCGAAAAGTGCTAAGACCAAATATTCGTTGCATGTTATAATAATCGTGAATTAAAATGTGAATGCTGACCAGCTTGCGGTTAATATCACTATCAACAACAATGAAATAAAGAGTGCCATGCAATGCTTATAAAATGTATAAAGTAAACAGAGGCATACTAAGTGAAATTAAAAGCAATATATATTCAGTTTCTCGTGTGTTTTTTTAATGTGTTACTGGTCCACCGCTGCCGCCATCTTCAAGATATCCCTAAGACATGGCCTCCCTGCATTCCAGTTGGCGTTTTGGGAAGAAAAGAAGCAAACTACAATTACGCATTAAAGGTACATATATGTATATGTGTTGCTGTGTCAAATGCTAATTGATAATATTAAAGCAAGTATCTTAGCTAATTCGTTGCATATTTATATTTACTTATGTACATATGTATTCGTGACTAGATGGATACCTCGTTAAGGGGTGTTTTTATATGATTTACATAATACACAAACAAATGGACGATATCTTGATTACTCTGGAAAATATACATACATATGTAATTTGTTTAAGATAGTCTAGCCGCGTTATTCCACTGTGTTCTCATTTGCAATGAAATACTGACTGTATTTATGGATAGGTGCATAAACATAATTTTTTATGCGTGTATAAACATATACGAAATATCTGAGATACTTTTTAATAATATTATTTATTATTTTTGGCTATTAGTTGCAATATGCTTCGCGCTCACAAGCATCACCCATTGTGGAAGTTGAATTCACTAAGTAAAATGCCGATACGCGCATGTCTTTTTGGTCATTATTGATGTCCTCGGCCGGTATTTGCTTCATTGCGGTTAAGTCGACAATAACAACAGTGACAATGTTGTTCATTCAGCATTCCATTGCAAAGGTGGGCAGAGTAGGCTTAAATAAATTAATCAAAAGCCAAGGTTTCCATCTATTCAACTCCCAAAACTTTTAGTATCAACTCTGCAATTAAACTTGTTCAACTGATACCAGAATGTGCAAATTGTTTTCAACTTACAAAGTATCTCATGTCCATTTTGTGACGAAGTATATATGTTGGACTAATAAATTAAACCAATACTAAATAAATACTCGTGTGAATAATGCGGGGCTCGGCTATGACGTATGTACTTGTCAGTACGATTTAATAACATGACCAAAATCAGCCGCATGTTGCAAGATCTTTGCTGTCTCAAGGCTGGAAGGTTTATTCCACAGATCCTCAATTGGATTGGGGTCCAGACCAATTTCTGGCCACTTTAAAACTGGTATATTTGTTTATTAAAATACTCGGAAATCAGCTTTGCACAGTGTATTCGCGCGTTATCCTACTGAAAAATCGAGTCGTCGCCGTAAAACTGACCACCTAACTTCGCCAACTCGTCGTCCAATAACTCCTCATACATTTCAGCATTCTTTATGGTCAATAAAGAACACATTGGTCTCTTTTTTTTATAGTAAAGCGCGGCCTCTACCATTACCGACCAACCACCTTAAACACGCTTAAAACAGGTGCATAGATCCTGTCGCATATCTCGCGAATATTTCTTACAACTGTTAGAGCCGTCAGATTAAACTTTTTTTTCGGTAAAAAGCCTAGGTTTAGGATCCAAAGAGGATATTTTAAACTATGATTTTCATAGTTAATTTGAGTAATTAGGCTCCTTGTTACGTTGAGTCAAAATTTAGCCCTAATCTGTCCAGTGTTCGTTGAATCCACGGTTGTAAGTCCGAGGATTTAACGTTTGCATCAGGTGTCAGTACCGATTCTCTGTTCACTGCGGGATGTTGTCCCTTATCCTCTTAGATTTTCAAAGATTTCAAAGATTATTGTATTTTTATGACGATAAGGTCCTTTAGCAATTTCAATATTATTGGAACCGCTTTCATGCATTTCAATGGTCAATCCTTGTTCATGCTCTGAAATGATAGCTCAACGAGACATTTTGCACACTCTAATACACAAAAATGTAAGATAATGCATTTTGTAACATATATACATTCATATACATATGTTAACTTTTTAATATAAAGCAAAATTCTTGCTATTAAACCTTTCGAGCAAAAGCCGTGAGCGAGATAAAAATGACACATATAATTCTTTATAACCAAATGCCAAAGACTCGCTTACGTTTCAAGCTAACGGGAAAATCATAGTGGTTTACAACATAACAAAATACTAATAGAATATGTATAAAAGATGGTCCCATACATACTGACCAAATTTGATGGAAATCGGATTATTATCATATATCTGCCATAGAAACGATCAGTCCAAATTAAGTCTTAGTATGAAAATCTTTTTGTTGTTTGAGATATCTTTATAATAAGTACGGGGTCTCCGACAGTCGAGTACCGCTCGACTGTAGCACCGCCGACTAGTTTTTTTTAGAAATGACAGTCATTTGAAAATTATAAATCGATTTTTAACTTTTTTTTTTAGTCCATTGTACAAAAATAAAATAGTAAAAAAACACTTGCATTAATATTAACATTGCTTCACAAAAATGGCTGTATCTCCTAAACAATTTCGTATTTCAAAAAATACCTTTGGAAAAATATTTTTAAATATCTAAGCCAAAAAAATATACAAGTAAAAAATCTAAAGTTAATAAATGTCTGACCTAGAAGACCACCTTAAGAATGGATTTATGCCTTTGTATAGATTTTACAAGTTTAAATCCGCAAAAGTTGTGAACATGTGTCCACATGTGCTTTCCACTGCATTAATTTTATGGGGCTCCTACAAAACAATTGGAATGGACTTCGTGCATTGGTGGGATTTGGACCAAAGTTTTTTTTAGCATCCATGGGCTTAGTAGATGGTAGTGATTACATATTATATTTTGTATTGTACTGCTTATTAATATGCAAATTAAGTAATTAAATAGATTGATTATTAAATTCATATTTTATAACGATGGTTGATGCTGTTGTTCTTATATGATTTAAGACTTTTAGAAAATAAAAAAGATATCAGTTTTGGTTCTTCATGATAACTCATTACGTTTCCTTGTGTACTTACGTTTAGTTTCTCAAGATCCGGAGGACTTTTATCGTTTGGATCCAAAAAAATCCGCTGCTGAAAATGCGTATGATATATATACCATGTTATGCCTGGAAGACACACGTGACACGAAGCGTCTGTTCCTGCTCAATGCCCTGGCCTCACTTTGCCTGGCTGCCTCTACGGGCTCGCCGCATAACAATTTACGATTTAGCACCGAGGAGCTCCTCTACTGGTGGGTATCGAATATGGTCATTGAATCTGAGTATCTTATTATTGATCGCTCACATTTATTTGCAGCCTGAGTGCCTCATTGGTGCATTCTTTTACACAAGTGCGTGCTGCAGCACTGCGCACAATTCGCTATACGCTCAGCTCACAGAAGGACATCAAAACATTTAATTCGCTGCAACTTCAGCACCTGCTGTGTCGGTCTATCGATCTTATGCTTAAGAACGATGATGAACGCGTACAGGCGCTAAAACTTGTACGCAAGATGCTATCTATAGCACCTGAAGATATCAGTCCGGTAGTGGTTAGATGCCTAGTATCACTAGCTGATAGTGGCATTGAGGAAAGTGATAACTTGTTGCGCGCCTGCCTAGCAACGCTTGCTGAGTTCGCTGTGCTGAATCCTGCGTTGCTTATTGTGTGTGGCGGCGTTACTTCAATTACCCGCAACGTGCTTGAATGCCACAATCCACGTATTGCTGAAAGCCTTTGCGGTGTGCTGCTTTATCTACTCGAGTGGCCGCAGACTCGCAAAATTTGCGGAGTGCGACTTGACTGCCTGGCGGCACCCTATTGTGACTTTACCTATAGACTGGGCATCATGGATAAAAACAAGTATTTGCCTTATTAGTCTAATTTCGCTTTATATTTTAACTTTTATTTACCCCATTACAGAGATGCACGCGAATTGCGCTATACCAGCTGCCGTCTGGCTTTACTATCCGTGCTCCGCAGTTGGACAGGCACGCTCGAATTCTGTGATCCAAGCAAACCTTCGGGTTTCAAAGCAATAGTCGATGCTTTATATTTAAATCAGATTGAAGTTCGGGTGAGTGGCCAACTGTTTGCATCTCTTTATATTATCTTGCCTTTATAATAGTGCAGCTACCTAGAATTTTTAACTTTTTTGCTACGAACAGGGTTTTTTTTTTATTTTATTTCAAAGATATCTCAAGATATTTGGTACTGTAACATACAGAGTGGGGAAAATGTAATCACCCTATTGGAAAATTCTATGACTTTTGCAGAATAATTGTAATATTGTAATAATAATTACCGCTTAATCTCTCGTTTTTGAGATTTGCTCTGGCCGGCCAGATCACCCGATTTAACCGTTCCAGACTTCTTTTTATGGGGTTTTTTGAAGTCGCGGGTTTATGTCTACAAGCCTCAAACTCTTGAAGCCCTTAAAGAGAATATTCGCCAGGAATGCAAAAACATAAATCGCATCTACAACTTATGTAGATTATGTGGCTGAAAAGATTTTTCAATATTCGATGTCGTTTAAAAGCTATAGCGTTTGGAAGGAATGTGTTTCAACGCCCGGCGAACCGAATTTGAACTTTCAATCGCGTTGTTCTCGACACCACTTTTTTGAACTGGTCGCCATAATATCTCAAAAACGATTTAGAGGGTATGCAGCATATGTGGGGCTATATGATTGACTAAGATAATTAAAATAGATCACGTCGTTTTTTTTCGATGCATCAAAGCTGGACAAGAAAAAAGTGTTTTTTAGGAAGAAAAATTCAAAGTCGCGTAAAATTTTTATTTTTCAATGTTTCAATTTATCACTTATCGCTTTTGTCAGCAGTTTAAAGTGAATGCATTGCTCCAAGATTTGCCGAATTGAAATTAGCACACGTAAAACAAATTCACTTCCGATAAATCTTGCCATAAGTGAGATCCGAAACAGGCCTGAGTGATATTATAATTTAACTCTAACGTTAAATTTGTCTTTCTCTTTATTTGTTTTTGCCATGGGTGTTACAGAAAGCGATATTGGACTTGCTTTACGAGCTGTTGGCGGTGCCGCAACCTAGTTGGACTGATGACTATGCGGTCGCACTGCAAACGGTTGATCCGTCGGACTTTCAGGACACATGGCTGCTAAGCAACGGTTTTGTATCCGCCGAGGGACGCTCCATATTGCCTAGTCTTGCTGCTCGAGCGCCTAATGTAGTTGATCAGCACTTGGCTCTGCTGCTCTATTGTTTCCTAGAGACGGGACTGCTCAATGCTCTGGTCGAGGTTGCTGTCAGCAGCGATCAGTTCGTATCCGTGCGCGCAACAATTTTAATTGGTAAAATAGTGCAGTTAATGCACACCCATTTGCCGGCAGACATATGCAGCACCAGTCCGGCCTTGCCCACGCTCGTGGGCCACGCCACGCAAGGCAATCAACAGGCTAATGCGGCTATAGCCGCTCTGCAAAACTATCAAAAGATGTTACGTCAACGGCCAGCGTCTTGTAGTTTATTTCTCGATGGAATTATACAGGGTGGTGCGCTCATGCAGACACGTCTATTTCGTCGCAACATAAATGGACAGGATCAAACAAATGCTCTGCAACTGCAGGATTCGGCAGGTGCAGCGGCCGCTACAGTGAACGTTGCCTCCTCGTCGTCCGTCTTTCAATCGTATAGAGGCACGGGGACGCTGGATCGTCCTCGTTTGGATTCGGTATCCTCTAGTGACGAGTCCAATTCGCAAGCATCAATCTCGTTGCGCTCCAGCTTTAGTTTAAAACGAAAGTTTTTACCGCAGGTATTCAATCTGGACAGCTTTCGTGCGTTTAATCGACTGCTGGCAAGTTCGCATGTGCTAACCCAGTCGGACTCCAATGCATGGGACTGGTTGGTAGTCAGCACTATACTCAGAGTAAGTATTAAAAAATAGTGAAGAGAAAAAAACAAGTGGATACCCGTTACTTACTTATTTAAATAAATTTAAAACAGGCACTTACATTTCTTTTAAAATTTTAATCAGTCATTACAACTTTTCTGTTTGTCCGATCTTGTTACGATTTAGTAGGATGATTGGTAATAATAGTAGTAACCGTTTGTTAGTAAAAAAAATCCTAATATCTTGAAAACTCTGCGTGTAGTGAGCTTTCGCGATTTACGGAGGCGGAAACGGACGTAGCAAAGATTTGAAACAAACTTGATCTGCGCGGGATTTATAGAAGTCTGTTTGCCAAAGTTAGTTGCTCTAGGGATATCCCTTCGGTTTACATTTATATCTCAACAAGAAAAAGATCAATCCTATATTGGCCTGGTTGGCACCAACACATTCATATGTTCGCATTGCGTTAGTGTGCATTTTTGTTCGCCTAACAGCGGAATAACAGCGACGTAACAGAAACAAATCGCAGCAGCGACGCATGCGTTTGCGTTCGTGAGCGGCAGCGCAGTAGCTACGCAAGTTTCCTATGCCTACGGTAGCTGAATTAAACTAAAGAAATTTAAATAATCATATTTTTGTATTTTGATAATTTACAATGTAATCTCTTCTTATGCTTTTAGTCAAATTTTATACGAAAGCTTGACTTTTCGCCGGGCAAATTTCTAAACAAGTTCCTTAAACGTCTGGTTGACTTTTTTAAGCCCAGCAATAATCGTTTCTCGCATCAAGATCTTGTTCCTGGCCAGGCAATGCCAGCTTACGTGAACGCTGGCCTCGATCTCATTGATGTCCTGCTCAACAGCACCGAGGTAAGAATAGATATGTTTGAACTTAACGTTTCTTATCTGCGTATGTCTTCTTGATCTATTACAGCTAGAATGCATGCGCTATATAACTGACTACTTTTCGGACATAGGCCAACATCTGCTGGTAGTGACCACGTCAAGTCGGGCCCATGATTGTCTATTTAGTCCACAGCATATGAATAACACAATGTGTCAGCAGTATTTTCTCTACATTGGACGAATGTGTCATAGCAACAAGGGCATCGAAGTGCTTAAAAACACAACCGTATTCGAATAGTGAGTGTTGAATATCAGGATCAAAAGTATTTGTAATTGTAACAACTTTATTTGTCTTTTATTAGTCTGATTACGCTAGTGAGGCATACAGATCATGTGTGTTATGTAAAGCTGATTGTTTCTGGACTAAACTACAGCTATGAGAAGCTGCCGCGTCAGGTGCTGGAGAAAGCTTTAACGTTGGCCAAAACACGCAGTGGACGATTATATGCCACTCAGTTTCTGACCGTATTGTTACGCGCGCGATTACCCAACTTTGAGGTGTGGGGCTTGCCACTAATTATACAGCAAACCAAGGATTCTGACCGCAGTGTTGTACTGGCCGCCATGGACGTGCTAGAGGAGGCATGCCATGACAAATATTATCTGGAGGAAATTGTCAGCCTATGGCCTAATTTAAGGCAGCTGGGTGATGTAGGGCGTCTGCTTATGTCGCGTTTTTACTCTTTATCACGCGGCTTAAATAGCAGCAAGGCACACATTGAGGATGAGATCAAATATTGGAGAAATGGCTACAATAAGCGTTATGTTCTGCTCGTCGAGGCCGATACTCACTCCAGTCTTACGCTTCATGTGAGGAACGAGGACGGCTATTACTCGAGACGCAATTGCAATCAGCGAGCGCAATTGGTTCCGCCTAACATAGCTCCGCATTTGTACGGTCAAATGGTGCAAACCACTCAGGGCATGACAGCACTTCGAAAGCACGGTGATCTACCCCAACTTGTCGAGTTGCTTAGTCGAGGGAAGTGCAACGATGATGCCGAATGCCTTGAATTGAAAGCGTCTATTTGGGCACTCTGTCACGCTTCAACGCATTCCAATGGTATTGAATACTTTGTGGAACAGGGTTCTAGGTAAATCAGTTTATATCATTCTTCCCATGTCATACATTCTTTTGAAATATCACTTATATCACTTTAGACTTTATGAAAAGCTCATACTTCTGGTGACCAATTGCGAAGTGTATTCGGTGCGTGCCACTTGCTTCAGTGGGTTGGGCTTAATAGCGGGCACACAAGCCGGCGCTAACTTGCTTTTCAAACTAAGTAAGTAATGACTTTTACATGTATTATATTTGTCTAATTTTAATTTAAAATAATGATGCATACTTTGCATGTACTTATAATGGAAAATGTTCAATGAATTTTGTTTAATTGTGGGAAGACCAGGTTGATTAATTGTGTATAAATGGAGGTGAATCAGTTTTGCCGCAGATTGTAATTTCAAGGACGAGATTAAAGAAAAGTGCAAGAGAGCGGAAGAGAGAAGAGGGAGAATTAGACGGAGAAATTAAAAATAGATTCCAAATATCACATGGACAACAAGCTCTATAAACCTTTTGCATTTATAGATTGGCTAAGCGTGCGTCACGATCGGAACACAATGTGGCCGGTACATCAGCCAGAGGATTGGATGTCAACTCAGTATTCGCCGGTTCGTCATCATTATGAGGATATGCCGCCAAATAACTACACAGTCAACGATGATCAGATCGATGGTTCCTATTATACCGGAAGCTATTGGAACTTGCTTCTAGGAGGTAATTGCAACAATCAGCAACTACAAGATGTAAACACCACTATGACAACAACTGCAGACAGCGTTCGGACGTCTGCCGAAGAAGTGAGTATTTTTTTATCGACTATATATGTTATTACACATTTCTTTTAATTAGCAACTCCCATTTGGTCGACCGCAGCCTTTAGGCGGAGTGGCAGTCAAATCGAAAACTCTTCCGGAGGGGAGCAATATACGCCAGGGCAAACATGTGCGCTCGTTATCTGAGTCGAAAACAACGGATGTAATTAGTCTTCTTGGAGGGGGAGCTAGTGCGCCAGGCGTTGCTTTCTGTCCAATGCACTATCAACATCAACATCGCATACGCTACAATTCTTGTACGGACTCGAACACGTCTGGTGTTAGCAGCTGTGAGTCGGTAACTGGCAGAACGGCAGCTGCCACCGCTGCTGCCAATATGAGCGACTTTCAACAGTTTCCTTTAAGCCCTATACCAAGCATGTCTAACCTGCTTGAGCTGCCGACCTTAGAAGCAGCAAAGCATCTGCGCCGCACCTCATTGCTTGGTACAAGTTTTTTGTCATCTGCACTTAGCCCGCAAGCTATGAAGGGTTATGCACAGCTACGCTCTCTGCGTATTCACAGTCGTCCGGTGTTTTCAGAATCGGTAGCAGAGCTTAACGACTTTATCGACATTGTTGATCCTGCGGAGGTACAACCACGTAAATACTCCTGGGGCGAGTCAAGCCGTCGAACCAAGGTGCGGAATATGGATCGTCAGGCTATGCTCAATGTGTTCACGTAAGTGTATAATTTAAAGTTAACTTAACCTGATTAAAAAAATGGTATAAAGCTTTTGTGCAAATGTATATAAGACATATGGGCTAATCCGAAAATTGTTAAACCAAGGAAGAAAATTTAAAGTTGTCAAAAAAGTAACTGTATGGATACATTTTCAAGCTTCAAAAAAAATTTTCAAAATGGCTTTACGGTGGTTTGTTTGCTCATGACCGAGGCCAACCAATTAATTCTTCTTTTTGCATCTTGCTTTCATTATTACTTGTAAAAAACGGAATATTTTTATTTTGTTTTAAATATATGTAAACCATATTGAAGGGATATTGAATATACATTAATAATTTGAAGTTAAAATGTGTATACAAGGTGTAACGCGCGCAACAGACAAACACTACTATTTTTGTTTTACGAGACTATTTAACACTATTTTTTAAGCTGAATTGATATGGTCATATAATCCAGTTAATTTTTTGTAATTGGATATTTTTTGTTTATTATACAAAATTCGCTAAAAAAAAACAAAATGTGAAAATGCACGGTAACCTTAAATCAACTTCCAATTTTTGAAACGTCCGCATCGAAACTTTTAGCAAGCTTAATTTTTTTTTGTGTAAAACAGTAAGGCTTTTATCTTAAAATAGAATTAAAAGTACTCCCAAGGAACTGCATTTTCCTGAAAATTTAATTAAAATGTACCGATAACGCTGGATTAGCCCATATATTCTTGATCAGTATCAATAACGAATTCGTCTGAGTGTCCGTCTATCTGTCAGATATCAGGTATTTAATTTTTTGAGCAGACACAAAATTAGGTTGTCATCAATTCATTTCATTATAATTTTGGTAAATATCATAGAAAAACTAAATGAAATCAAAGTTTAATCGAAGTTTCCAAGAAAATAATTCAAAAAGAATTGAAAGCAACAAAATTGTATATAATTTTAAATGTTTTTTTGTTGTTGGCGACCTCTCTACTCCATTTATAGGCTAGTTGCCTGACTCGAGGTCGAATTTAGTCTGAACTTGCTCAGCCAACTCGCCGAAGAGAACATTTCTATCTTGTTTTAAATAATGTACTATAAACAAATGCTGAAAATCCAAATAATTTTTTTTTTTTCTGTTATATTTTTACAGACATCTTTCCCCGGATCAGTTGCAAGTTCCGTTACCTTCACTAAATGCTACAAGGTTTCTGCCAACAAATGATCAACAGGGTCCGTGCTATGCGGGTATATGTTTGCCCAAAAATGCACTTGATTTGTTTCCAACGCGCAATTTGAACCGGACTTATGTCTCATGTGATATAATTGACCAGGATCTATCGGGATTCAATCTTTTCAACGTACGCCCGCAATTGTCAACGTTTCTTAACGATTCCATCAACAATGATGGTGGTGACGAGTCCTCGGTAATATCCTCGCTATCTGATGTGTCATCATCAGCTAGTCGTAAGCCACCAAAATGGCAGCAGGGTACCAAGCATATCCGTAGTCAGTGTCTTTATTGTACGCGCTCGCGCCGTCAGCTGCGACTACAGACACAAGCACATGGTCAGGACATCAGCATTAATGATCTTGGCGCAACTTTGGCTCCTAGTGAAGCGGAGATGGTTGCTCGCTTTCAAGCGGGTCCGGCACTATCACGTAAGAGTTCTGGTAAGCCCAATGGTAATGCAATACATCTAGAGGACAAGAGCTTTCACTCTCCGGAAAGTATATTAAGCGAAGAAAGTCTGCCGGACAAGCTGACTGCTTCCATATTATACAATGTGCAGCGCCTGGCTAATCCAGTCAATGCAAAACAGTCAAAATTGCTATTGCTGGAATTAAAGCAGAAGCATCCACACGCCTTTCAAGACATTTGCTTATATTCCGAGTCATGCAAGACTCTTGGACGCAACAGCTATCGCATGAGTGCGCGACGTTTTTTGCAGGAGCTCTTTCTTGACCTCAACTTCTGTAAATTTTATGCGGAGCCTCAGCTAATTATTAGCTCCCGCAAACAGCCTGCCACTGATCAGCAAGAATCAACACTTGCCTTTGTTTGTTCATCACTTTGTCCATCATCAACATTACAAGCATTAACATCACCAACAGTAACAACAACAATGGCTGCAGGTGCGATGTCGCCGCCGACGCCGTCTACGAGTGCTACGTTGCAGTCGCATAAGGCGCAACTGAAACCAAAACCGACAGCGCCACTTGCCAGCGTGTATGAGACCAGCTGGGAAAATCTACTTATAGAGCAATCACCGCGCTTAAACTTAAACAAGGCACCAGAAGAAGCTTACGTAGCATTTAAACTTCGCACGGTGCTGCCCAATGAGCTCCACATTGATGATGCGACCGATGACGCCATGTACAGTGACGATGATGGCGAAGATGTTTGTGATGGAAGCGGCACTGGCACGTTGACCAGCAGTGGCACGACCGCACACACTACCCTCCCCGTCACCAGCGGCAGCAATCGAAACAGCATTTGTGCAATTAGTCAACAGCAGCCGTTACCCTCGTCACATGCTAAAGTGTCAACGAACAACAACAACATGTCAAGTTCTAATCCAGAAAACCCTAATCGTCAGTACATACGCGGACGTTGTTATACAATAGAGCTAGATCTGAGTTGTACGAAGAATAAGTTTCCTATCACTGATCGCAATCGAACGTTCACTCCTCGGAGAAAGGATGAAGAGGCTACGCGACAAATAACTGGTAATACGAACGTATCACCTGTGCTGCCTGAAACCGACAACGGGGCCGAACCAAGATACTTTAATGTAACAAAAAGCTTAGCAGCATCTATGGCAAAGCCAGTTGGTAGTCTTTACTGCGAAAAGCGTCTTCATACTTCCAAATCAGAAGCAGTGCTTGCTGATAGCAGCGTCAAAGGCAATGACGGCAACACCTGAGCAATCAACTTCATAAATTCATGTGACAATAGATAAATGGACAATGACAACAGGTTCGGTTAGCAATATCGCGTGCAAGCAGTACAATTTTTAGTTGATGTAATATGGGTCTAATGGTTTCTTAAGCTTGCAGCCGAGCCTGTCAAAGTTTCTAAGCGATTCCACAAAAGCGTGAGGCTAGTCGATGGTTCGCCAAACATGTCCATAGTTAACAAAAAGAATCACCATCGTTTCTATCACACGGAACGCATATAGATTTTATGACCAACTTGGATATTTACAGAGTGATGAAACTGTCTGGATTTTAACAATAAATAAGAAGACTTAAATGCAACACTGAAAGATAAATGGTGGGATATCGCATATTCGCGATTTGAGTTGTCTACTATTTTTATTTGCTTTGCTTGTGATGAGCAGTTTGTTTTACTTACGCATGTAATATACATACTTACAAACACACATACATTTAAAAGGAAAACACTCAATTAAATGTAAGAAACATTGGACATACAAAACATAAAATTAGTTAATTTCTCTACATTTTATTACTACGAGTACGGTTATTAATATAATTTTTTTAATACAATTCATTAACGTTAAGCAAAACATACTATCCAAAAAATAATGTATCATTTTATATGTATAATAATCTGAATCACAAACATACGAAAACCCAAAACTAACGACAAGAACCACCGCAATTTATTTATTCAACTGTACTTAAGAAAGGCTTAGCAAAAAAAAAAAAACAGTTACAAAAATAAAACAAGATTGTAAACTGCCTTTAATAAAAGAAATGTAATAAATACAACCATAATAAATTATTATTTCAATTATTTTAAGACTAATGCTTGGTATCATTTAATCTAACATAGCAGAACTGTATCTTGGAATATTCCAGTCTTCCTTTTTCTTCATTAGTGAATTTTGAACCTTCCAAAAAAAAAATCTCTTCGCAAATATTTTTTATGATTTTTTGAAAATTGCTATTTTAAACCCCGTTTTCCTCATTTTCACACAAAATGCTCTTTTTTTTAGCAATGTTCAAAAAATTATTAAAAAATATTTGCGGAGATTTTTGAAATTTTTTTTTCAGTCACTCTTAGAATTGTTGGCAGAATTTTTTCGCAGATACTCTTAAAATTGTTTGCAGAATTTTTTCGCATCAAAACTTTTTTGATTAAACCCGAGGAAAAAAGTTTCAAAAGTTTACCTTTACAAAAATTCTAAATTTTCAATAAGTACTTAATGGTTTAAGGAATGTTCTGTATCATTCAAACGAAATTTATATAACCCTTCCATTGTTGCCAATATGTTAACGATAGCGGCGCAGATTAGCACCCAAATGTCAAAATGCTGGCTGTGTATATATTCCTATTTAATTACATAAAATGTGAAATACTTTGAAAGGAAATATTTTTTATTTAATTAAATGCAAAAATAACGAATAAAGAAAAAAAGATTATTTTTTTTTGGAACTTTGGAAAACCCGATTTTTGCTAGCTCTGCTCAAAACTAAACTTTTTACCATGATCAACCAATTAAACGTAAAATACAGTTGGCTATTTATGTGTCCAATAATAGAAAAGCTGGAGTCAGCTGGAACACCCTGGTTTCATAAGTTTTGATTCATTTTAAAATGGACATCCTCTTTTAATTTTATTTGTGATAATTACTTGTAAATGTACAAAATATTCGGAACAAATTCGTATGTCAAATTTTCTTCTGTGTAATTATTATTTAAAGATTATTTTCATGATTGGTGGACTCCAAAGTGTTGATTTCGCACTTATTTTTGCACTTGGGTACAATTTTATAAGAAGTATTAAAGTTTTGAATTGCTACGAAGACTGCAAATAAATATTGCAAGATAAAAGAATGTTGCACATATGCCCGCTGTGTTAAGAGCCATGGAGAATCCTAAAAGATATTTCCATTCTTCACGGATCGCTTTACAACTTTTGATACTACTTTTGCTGCTGATGAAATAATAAAAAAAAAATTGCTTGTTATACAAACACTTCACATTTTGGCGGCAATCTATACTCACATATCTTCATTGACCTCCTCATTCAGTCCTCCCTTTGATAACTCTACATGTTGGCTTTCCATCCAACAGGTGCAATTTTGGTAACTTAATATTGAGATTGTCGCCGGCCCACACTCTCCACCGTTGGACGTAATTGCCGATCTTAGCTCTGCAAACTCAATAGCCGTAGAGACTAGAGACAAACAGCAACAAATTAATGCCACGGCAGAAAATACGTATAATTCAGCAAGCAACGCCTTGTGACAGTTGCTATTTGACGTGTGATATTCAATTCGACGATACCGTCCAAGTAGTATTAGACCAGCAATACTAACAAGCAGAAGCTGTATGAAAGAAAAAAAAAAAAACAATGAATTCCAGCAAATAAATACATATATATTTGAGTACACTCAACCATACTTAAATTAAGTAAGTCCGCACTCACGTTTGTTCTTCAAATTTTTAGATTGTTGTGTTGAATTAAATATTAAATATGAAACAATCTTAGATTTCAAATTCCGACAGACCGTTCCTAAAAAAGTGTTCTAAAATTGAAGATGGCTGTGTACTGAATCTAGTATGTAACAGAAATGAAATGAACTTAATTTTTTTAACATTTATGTGCCTTAGAATTCTCAACTGGTGCTAGCCGTACAAATATGACGTCAAACTAGCATTTCTAGAAACAGTTGTATACACTTTAAAAATTCTAGCTCGGGGCATGTGAGAGATATCGAGGCAAAATTTATTTCATAGTAAAGAGAAATAATAAAAATATATGTATAAAATTTGAACAGTTAAGTTATCCTTGTTATACTTGTAGTTTTTTTCAGGTGAATATCTAGCTATTTTTCTGCATACAAAATGTTATCGAAAATAGCTGAAAAATGTATGGAAATCGAAAAAATTAAATTTGAAGATAAACATTTTTTTTTTGTTTCTTTCAACTTCTATGGTCTTCTAGGCACACATTTCCAAATTTCGTCAAAATCGTACCAGCCGATCTATGGGCAGCCATTAATGGGTTAAATATGAAAAAATATTTTAGAATGTACTACCAGAAACAAGTATATTTTGGAATTAGTTCGAGATTTTTGTGTAAATAAAACAAGTATGATTAGATCTTTTACAGTCCTAAATCAATCCATAAGCGTACTTAAAATATCCCACAAAAATTGTATTTTAAGATCTCCAGGATTGCGAAGAGGGAACTTGAAATAATATTTTTGTTCTCAGGTTTTGAAAGCCCGAACTCAGTAAGCTTTTGAGATCGTTTGTAGTTGAATATGTCTATATCCTCGTTTAAGTACGGAAATCCTGATATTTTTTTCTGAATGTACTCATTACCGACTTACCGATAAGCCGCTTAAGTATGGATTTATCAGAATTGATGCATTCGGTATCAGAATAAGTATCCATAAGGCGAGACCTGCGATCAGCAGACCTAGTGTCAGTTGCAATGTAAGGAGCTGGCGTGAGAAATACAAATTTCGATGGTCAGTGGAATATGTTTCCTGGACGGCTGTAATGGTATCAAAAGATCAATGGATAATATGTAATATGTAAGTATATGTATGTATATTCTGTTTGAGGTACTCGTATAGTTACAGTGTTGGGATTTATTATTTACAACAATCATGCGACTGTGTCTTAAGCTATTTCGGGTTGGCGTATGTCGTCCAGCGATCTTTATGCCCTTCATATTCTGCGGCACTGTTGTGCTCATATACACAGCCTGTTCCAAAGAAACGAAAATATATATGTCAGTTTTATGTTTTACGATTTCTAATTTGAGTATGTATGTAAGTACTTGCGATGGCTGTTGTTCATCTAAATCTCTTAATGGAATTTGTTCATATGTTGCCCCACAGCGCAACGATCTGTCTGGTGATAGATTTGTTGCTGCTGTTGTTGTTGTTTTCATCGGCTGCAAATCGCCACTTTCAGGCAAAACGGGAACGGGAACACGGATAGTCTGTGGCACATTTTGATACTTGTGCGCCAGCTTAATCCCTTGAATTTGGTTCGGTGAGCTCGTCCCTTCCAAGGACGGCACAGCTGCATCTAACGCATCGTATTTGTTGATGCCAAAAAACTTGCACTTGGCATCAGTGAGTGCTGCTCTAACTGCTGCAATGCTGTGACTGGTCTCGTTCAGGCTCCTGGCCTGGTCGGAGATGGCTTGCAATTGAAGTCGATCTAAAGTTGTTGTTGCTGTGCTTACAGCGGCCAGTTGCTGGTGTGTATTGGGCGGAATTGTATGACAATCATTCAAGGCTAAGTCACATCGATCGACGGCTGATCTATCATTATCGTTAGGGCATCTGATTGCCTCTGGCGACACGCATCCTGAAATTCCTTTAGCGCCTAAATGTTCGACATTCGGTTTGAATGCTTTGGTGCTGGCAATACTGGCACTTAAATTGTCGTATGTGCTTATTGGTCGGATGCTTTCTTGTTGCATTGCTAAGTATGTACATTAATACATACATATGTATGTACATACATAGGTATATTATATTTAATGTGGTTGTGGTTTTTGCTCTCGAACAAGTTTATCTTCTGCGAGAATATTGCGATTGGCAACAATTGCTATCTAAAGCTACTATGACTCTAATAATTCGCATTTTGCAGCATTTTCTGTAATTGTTGTATCTCTTTTTTCAAAAACATATGTACATTCTCAATATACAGTGGCTCACAGCTTATTTATATGTATGTGCTTAAGTTTTATTTATATCTGCTTCCCATTTAAAGATACATTTATAAGAAATTGATAGTATTAAGCAGTGGGTCAAAAAGCTGAGAACTGTATCTATTTAAATATGTAAATATACATAAAACACAAATCATCAGCTTTAAAATAATTTACAATGTATTCAATGAATGTAGTTATGAATCGCTTAATATGCTTTCGTTTAAAGTTGTGAACACATTTTGTATCTACATACTTCATTCAACACAACAAATTTAAATGATCAACTGAAAAATTTTGCTTTCAGTCTATTTAAGATTTAAAGTTATTTACAAAACCATATATTTGCAAAACCATACATACATACATACATTGTATGTACGTAAATATGAATTTCGAAAGCGCAATGTAAATGCCAATTGCTTAAAAAAAAAACAAATTCAGCACACTAACCGAAACATGTACATATGCATGTAAGAATATTCGTATTTAGGTTACATCAGAGCCTACCAGTCTATTTAAAAAAAAAAAAAAGAAAATAAAATTGCACAACAAAACAAAAACAAAGAGCGAAAAAGGGAGTTCATTTGAGAGATAGAGAGAATAACAAATTCACGATAAACGAGTCCACTACAACTGTATGTACCAAAAGGTGAAAACAAACTAAAGACAATTCTCACGAACACACTTCGCTTCGCGTCGCGTCGATCGAGCGCTTGCTTTAAGCAAGCCAATTTTCATTTGAACGCTCACTCTTGGCCCAACTAATCCGCTCACTTACCTGACAGCACTAGGTAAGAGCAACAGCGGTAACAACAACAACAACAACAACAACATGCTGTTGTGTCTCTCCGAATTTGTGGCTGAAGCCAGTGACGCACAGTGGTCCCTGTTGTAGGGAAAAATAATATAACAAAATAAAAGACAACATTTTTAAAATTCACATTTGCTTTGTTGGAATCCGAAAAGTAATTTCAAAAAATTTCATTGTGATTATTTACTTTGTATAGAGTCAGCAACTTGTTGAAGTGCTTTTGCAATATTTTTTAAGACATAAATGTTAAAAAAAAATTATAATTATAAAAAAAAATATTGTACTTTATACTTTATTTCTGAAATATTTTAATAGAAAGTTTGTTTTTTTTGTATGTATAAATAGTTTAGTTTAAGTTTTAAGTGTCTTCTTTCCTTTTCCCTTTTTTTTTTTTATTTTTCTGTCTTTACTCGTGATAGAGCTCACAGTAAAAATTTAAGCCCGTTACGTAGTTGTACTTAAATATTTTGGTCATTCTCTCCATATGTACATATGTGTAAGTCGGACCACTGTGTGACTCAGAACACACATATGTACATACGTATGTAGGTGCGGATAATTTCTTCTATTAAGGGAATGTCATACATACATACATAGTTTGCTTTGTGTTTGTTGTATGTACATGAAGACGTGGCAAGCCTTAACAGCATTTTCTTTTAAGCCATAGAGAGCGAAAAACGGAGAGCAAACCAGAGACAAAAATTTAGAGCGAGAGCGATGGTTGGTGCACCGAAAGTTTCTGATATCCAATATTGTGTCGAACTATGAACCTGTATTTTTATACTAAATTTTTATATTTTAAAGAGAATAGGTTTAGCATTTAGCACATTGTGTAAACAAATCTCAAATCTTCATACTGGTTCATAGTTCGGTCGTCAGTTTGTAATCCAGTTTTCGAGCTTTTGGCAAGACTCTCGCTCAAAGCTAGCTGCTTGGCCAGTAGATCTAAAAGCGGACGTTTTGCAGATGAAGCTGAATGCTACTCACAATAAAAGCGTCCATCATGCCAGATCAAACTTTTTTGAAGTTCAAAGTAATGTTTAAATTTATAAATTTTTGATTTGATGTTTTGATTGTGCATCGATGTTTTTTTTCATCACTAGTACAAGGGACCAATAAAGTAGAGCTGGGACTTTACGATTTTTTTTAAAAATCTATTCAATTTGATTTTAAAAAATAAAAAATCTATTTATAATCGATTTACAGTTCATCATTAATAAAAAGAAGGAAAATACATAATACCAAAATTAAAATAAATTCAGATTCAAATGACTCAAATTAACATCGTATTCATATGAGAGGTGGAAAGACGGCTATTCTTTAGTATATTTTGTGTACTCAAACACACGCGCCTTTACATTCCCAGTCACAAGTAGCGTTTCATAGTAGAGGTGGAGAACTATCGATAGTCGGCACCATCGATAGTCAGCGATTTTATTTTTCAAACCATCGATAACTATCGATAGTTTTCGATAGTGTGTTAATTTGAGCATATATGTATTTTAAATTCCAAAAATTATAAATTTTTATATAAAATTCCAATTAAAATTTTAAGTTGGTATGAATTTAGGTATTAAAAATAAATAAAATTTGTTATCAATAATAATGTTTCGCTATTAGCTATTGTAATAGCCAAAGTTCGACGATCTAAATCTCTTGGTTCAGCCTACTGAACATGCGCTCGGAGTTGGTTCAGTTCCGTTACGTTCTTCTTAACATTTTTCGACTATAGAATGGAACTTGTCCATGTCATAAAAATATATAATTATTAAAAACAAAACTTAAATGTTTCCGAAGCTCTACAGATGCCAAATGCGCGCCTTCCTGGGACGCGTTGAGAGTTATAAAAAACTATCGCCCACTATCGATAGTGCAGGTCTGCCATCGATGGCGGCTCGATAGTGTTTGACCATCGATAGTGCCGATAGTGCCATCGATAGTACCATCGATCTCCACCTCTATTTCATAGCACTGGTCCTTTTAAAAAAAAAATCGATTTTCCATAAAACTAAATCGATTTTTGCTCCACCATAGAAAAATCAATTTAAATCGATTTAAAAAAGATCTTATTAAAATCGGTCCCAGCACTACAATAAAGAACTAGGTAAAACATGTGCACTGGTTCATGGTGAACTGCTAATACACCTTGCACTGGTTCACTTTTGTTCACTCAGTGAGTGCCACTCACTCAAGAGCAACACCTTACAAATGCCGGTGATGCAAACTTGTTTCGCGGCAAAAAATGCTAAAAACGCAAATGTAAGCGGCTGCCTCTACTTGTAAAACGTAAACAAGAATTTGATCATCTGGGTACCTTCTGCATGCTATACATATAAGTACATATCACACACATTTGAGGAAACAGTCAACTCGAAATATTGCAGTTTTTAGGAGATGCAATAAAATGTTTTGCATTACTATAAAAGTCCGTACAATAAAGACTGCTAAGTATACAAAATGCATTCACCAATTTCGTTCTTTTTATTTTCTTCAATGTGTGCTATAATATATGTATATACATGCTTTTAGGTGAATGTGTGTTAAGAAAGTGATGATGAAAGTGAATATCACAATTTTGCTTATATGCTTCGAGCAATTTACTAAGAGTAGTGCCCAAGGTGTGCCAATAAGTCCGTGCCCAAAGATTTTTCAATACAGATTCGATGGAAGTGAATGGTTTGGCATAATTGCCGTGCGAAATCCCGAGTTTCAAGGTATGCAGCTTCGGGTATTGCTCTCTATGCGGGGCAAGCCAACAACGGTGAGTAAAATCTGTTCTTGCGGTTAAGGGCTGAAAATAACAAACTTTTTATGTCCTGCTTTTATTTTAGAATTATCTGGGCGAAATAGAGCTTCTGACTCGAGGACAATTCGCAAGCCACGCGCCGGTGCTTTACAAAATACGATTTCCAAAACATAATTTTCCTCCCAAACTGGTACTCATTTCAACGAACAATGAAGTCATTTGTTTTGGATCTGCAGGTAAGGGAAAAGTGACTAGAGACGGCAACTGGATGAAGCCCTCACTTTTGTATTCTTGTAGATCATAGTATTTTTATGACACAAATACAACTGGAGCATACGCGAAAACTTACATTTATACCAGATAAGAAGTCGTCAAGTCTAATACAGCCCACACCGCAGGTCGAATCCGGAGTGGCAGTTGGTAAGGAGACGCCATCAAATCATGAGTTTGGCTCTAAACCTCTGCCGCACATCCAGTTTAAGAAGTATGCATCTGGATTGTGGCGTGTTCGGTTTTCAGTACAAATACATATCGAGCCTTATCGCAACAATAACAATAATATAAGTCGCAATATAAAATCAACAAATTCCAAGCCACTTTGGACCTAATTTCACGCTAGTGACGAAGCTAATGCTTTGAAAAACTTGCAATATATTTAGGAAGGGTCAAAAATTTGCTACGGTAGTCCGATCGGTGGCGGAGACTTCTGGTTTTTCAGATGTGAGGTTGTAAGTGGGTACGGCAAAATGTAATGTAATGCAATGGACAATGTATTATATTATTGGCACGTAATTGTTTCGGTAAGAGCTTGACATGTACACATTTATATCGTATGTTTGCTAATATTTAAATCATATGTAAAGATAGATAGATTTTCAAATTTAATATCTGATGCTGGACTGGCTGAGAATGACGCACAACCTGCGTTATCTTCCTTACGGCTCTAAGATGAAATTTTTGAAAATTGCATCTTCAGTGAATCTTTTGTATTCAAAAAATAATGGACTTCAAACTCATTCTTCAGTATTAATTGATATAGTTGGCAAATATAGATGAGGTCTTTAAGATAATTTAGTATGCTGTAATGTGCATAATGATCTAAAATTGTTATTTCCGATAAAGCTATTTTTGCCGCTAATTAAATAACTTCATAGGAGCATATCACGTTAATTTTTTTGATGAGATTCTAGGATAATATATGTATGTAAAAACTATAATAAGTTTTCAAATTATTACAGAAAACCATTTTATTCGACGGAGGAAACTTGTGGCAAGATTGATAAAAGATTTGACTTTCGATTGCCAAAGCGAGAGCAACGTAAAATCACCTCAATTTCTGATAAAAGCTCTGTAGGAAATACGGCTGCCAATGATGAGTTTAAATTAAACGCTGATGACATAAACCAATTTCCAGTTTTTGTCTCTCCCGAAGACAACGGCAACGGTGATATCAATAACGTCTTTGATGAGGTCGAAGTGGATGAAAACGACTCCGATGACTCGATAATTAATATTGATGGGCAAAGCACTACTACCAGCAACACTCTGCCTTCCATAACACGCGGCGCCTGGCCCTGGCTAGCAGCAATATACGTAAATAATGTCACATCTCTGGAATTTCAGTGTTGTGGCACGCTCATTTCGGCGCGCGTTGTCATAAGCTCAGCGCATTGCTTCCAAATGTTCAATCAACGTTATACCGCCAATGAATTGCTTGTATTTTTGGGTAGGCATAACTTAAAAAACTGGAATGAGGAGGGATCTTTGGCAGCGCCCGTCGATGGTATCTACATACACTCTGATTACAATAAGCAGATCGGTGACTACGATGCGGATATAGCTGTCCTTATACTAAAGGATGAAGTGCGGTAATCATTTATATCCTTGTAATTTGTTTAATCTTAATAATAGCATTCGATACTTTGTGCCAGGTTTAACACATTCATACAGCCAGTTTGCCTGTGGTCGGGATCCAGCAGAACGGAATATATAGTTGGCGAGCATGGTATTGTAATTGGTTGGAGTTTTGATAAAACAAATTCAACGAAATTGCCAGATGCTGTGCCGAATTCATTTCCATCTTTAAGCGATGCTGAATCTGAGGCCAGCAACAGCAAACCAAAGGTACTTAAAGCGCCCATCGTTTCAAACGAGGTGTGCTTTAAGTCAAACGCAGACTTTCGCAACCTTTCGTCGAACCGCACTTTCTGTGCCGGCATCCTGGTGGACACCAGTGTCCACAGACAAGGCTGGGCAGCCTCCACTAGCATATATACCGGCATTTCCGGCGCCGGACTTATGATTATGAAGAACAATCGTTGGATGCTTCGCGGTACCGTATCAGCGGCCTTACCCGCTTGGCCCAGAAGATCACAGATGAACGATTCAGATCACTGTTGTAGCAATCAATATATCATTTATGCTGACGTGGCTAAGTTTATTGATTGGATAATGGCTTTTATTATTTAGTTTTTACGGAGTGTTGAATGTAAAATTATTATTACATATACATACGAGTTAATTACTTTTGGTGGGCGCACCATGTTATTTAAAGACATGCTACTGCTCTACGTGCACGTATTAATGTGTCTACCTGTACTTATTATTAACTTATTTTAAATTGTTTTTATGACCGACCCTGGTCATAGCCCAATTCCAATACAGTCGACTACCTACGATATTTGGTCTGATGGTTTTATTACCTGACTCCGGCTTTCGGCATTGTTACTTATTTTAGGGCCTAGCCCTCTCCAAATATAAATACCAGCCATAAGGATGCTCATTGCATCTTTATAATTTGTGACTTCGTTCAGAATGTGGCATTTTGTAGTCTTTCTAATCAGCTTCGGTAGTATCAAAGTGCCAGCTTACACAGAGCTGTAAGTGTAAGCTCAATGCTTGTAAGGACTGCCTTAACTGCCTGGATGAGCTATACACGGAGTGCTGTGGATGTCTGGATAAGGATGACAAAAGCTCTTTGACACTCAGGTCGGAGATCGGTGATCTTGATGTGTACCCGAATCGTTTGACACGGGTGACGAACAGTGGTCCACCATTCGTATTTTGATTATATTGTCATTAACGATGCTGATGAGGATATGGAGCATATTTGCGGGTTTAAAAAGGATGTGCCAAATGCTATGTGGGACTAAGGCGACAATGATGATATGACGGAAAGGGGCTATTAGATCTTGTCACAAAGTTAAAGTGTTTCGTCTAAGCTTGAGAATCGGCAATATAACACTACCGTTGTGATCTAAAATAACCTACATGCACTTAGAAAACTGTAATTATTTATCTAAGATACGGTTCTACGTACGTACGTATAAATTTAACAAATCCAATCCACACTAGATGCCATTTATTATGTTGCATGGCCTACATTTAATTAAAACAAATAAATATAATAAACATAAAAGAAGAATTCAAGTTTTCTAAGTTTGTCAATTCAGATCAAAAGGTCTGGCTTTAAGTAAGAAAAGTACAAACTTCGACTTTTGATAACTCAACTGTTTCATGAGATATGGGGATTTACTTAAGTGGGTAAGACAAAATGTAAAATGATTCCATGGATGGACTCGTTGGGGCCTATTGGCAATATGCAATTATTTTATGGTTTTATGGTGCCGCATTAAATTTTCGACTAACAATCGAAATTGTCTATATGATCTAGTGAACCGGTTAAGGTAAATTCGATCACAATGTAAAAAAAACAAGTGCAAAAGGATGCACTATGGGTAATTTCACGAGTTTGTGAGGCCAAAACCCATTTTCTGAAAGTCGCCAATTTAAAAATGTTTTGAGTGCAACTCATTAACAATAGGTAGTTCTTCAATGTTGCATACCAGAAATCTCAATTGATGGCGCCACTTCGAAGAAATCAGCTGTTAGACACAGGGTTGCATTTGCAAAGCACGCGCTATAAAAATTGTAAAATTTTGCTCGCGATTTGAATGTGCCAATAAGTAAGCAATAAGGCAACATTATTAAAATATTTGAAATGAATTCGAATCAGTGTGGTTTGTATTATGTGTTTGTGAGTGTCAAATGTAGAATTTGATCGTGGTGTCCCCATATTAATGTTAAAATGTAAGTAGTCTAGCAAACGAAAATTTTTCATTAAGTCTAATTTTTAAAAAGGTATTTAAAGCGAGTCCAGCGGAGTCCAACCTTGAAACATATTGTGTGTTGTAGAGTATTTAATTCTCTTTCAAATTATTGTTGTCTAAAAAACCTTTTTTTTCCCTCTTTTGGTGAAATTTAATTTTTTAGCAACTAACCTCACAATTTCGAATGCCAATTTGTTCGCTTGCCGTATGGGGAATTTCACCTGTTTTAGTTGGCATTATATAATAACTCGTAAACTACTCAAGATATTTTGATGCGGTTTTTTTTATAGTGTTATACATACTATAAGAAGTATATTGGAAAAGTGGGCGTGTCACAACCCCCGCCCCCAATTTTTTTTTTAATTTTATGCTCACAGCCATCTAAGAGGGCTTACAACTTTCTATATCTAACAAGTAAGGAATTTTTTCATTTCTAATAATATATAAGGTCAAAACTTATAATTTGCAATAGTAATCTTAGGCTTAATTGTTACCGATAAAAATGTAAGAAAATAAAAAAATGAAGGGGTGGCGGTGGTGACACGCCCACTTTTCCAGAATACTTCTAAGCGAATACATAACACTAGAAAAAAATCCGCATGAAAATATCTTGAGTAGTTTACTAGATATTAATTATGGCCTCACAAACTCGTGAAATTACCCATAGTGGGATGTAGTCGAGCTCCCGAGTATAGGATACCCGTTACTTATTAAATGAATTTAAAATATTTTTTATTGCATGCTTTTAGGCACCTACATAGATTAAAGTTTTAATCAGCCACAACAACCTTTCTATTTGTCCGATGTTTTAACGATTTAATAGGTAGTAATAGTAGTTAACGTTAATTAGTAAAAAAATCCTTATATCTTGAACACTGTGCGTTTGGTGGCTTTTCGCGATTTACGGAAGCGGAAAGGGACGTGACAAAATTTGGAAAAAAAAACTTGATTTGCGTGGGATTTATAGAAGTCTGTGTGCTAAATTTGGTTGCTCTAGCTCTTATAGTCTCTGAGATCTAGGCCCTCACACGGACGAACGGACAGACGGACATGGCTATATCGACTCGGCTGTTGATTCTGATCAAGAATATATGCATATACTTCCTTCCCACTGTTACATACATTGCAACGACAAATTATTTATGTAAATTATTAACAAATGAATATATATGTAATATAAAAAAAAACACACCCACAGAAAACATAGAAAATTTTATAAGAGGGCAAAAAGTCACGAATGTGACCAATAACTATCCCAGCCGCGAAGGCCGCTGTTTTACTTTGATTAAAAATATATTTAAGCTTGCTAATTATGGATACCAGTTATCTAGCTCATCATCGTCTGCTACCTGCGTTATCACAATCAGCTAAGAACTCGTATAAACGGGTACGTGCGCATATCTTTCACCATCCAGCTAAGGAAAAGCAGAATTGCTTTACCTAAGCTATCAAAATGCTAGAATATTAGTTTTAACCAAGAGGCTCCAGTGAATGCAACGAGTTGCTATTCGGATGAAAAAACGGGAGTCTTTGCTTATGAGAAACACATTAGATGTAGATCTATTTTTTTTTTTTTTTTTTACCAAATGGTAGTAATTGAATAAAATTGAAGTCCTAGTGCTTATGATGTATTTTTTGATCGACGGAATTTTAAAAGGATACGGACCCATCCGTATATGTGTCTTTAAAGATTTGCATGAATTGCAAACATTTGCCATGTTAATTTCATCGTGTGGTTGCTTAATTAATCAATAAAAGATTTGCGTGTATAATACCAATACCTATTATAATCAAAATGCTCGGTGAAGTGAGACCAGATCGCAGAAGGGGCTCATCAACGATGCCATTATCCACGAATACTAACATAGACAGTCTGGATAACAGCATTGCCATCATTGGAAATGGCGTCCCCATAAGCAGTGCATTACGAGGTCCAGAGACGAGTAGCAAACAATCCCGATCAGCCACGGCTAACCCTTTTTTGTTAGCTCAAACGCGCCTCAAATTGGGTGATATTATGTAAGTATTAAAAAATTACGTGTGCATAGTATACATAAATATCGCACACTTTTATTATTGAAAAAGTAGAAGAAGCTCAGTTCAATATTACCTTTAATTTTTCGAGATGTATCAAGAAAACTTACAGATATTGTGTTTAAAATTGTAGTTTATGTATATTTATTTATGTACATCAAATCGCTTATACTATATATCAAAAATCGATCAAAAATCTAAAAACTTTTGTTCTACGACTTTTTCGGAAAATCGCTAGGAAAATACTTAAACCCACTAAAATTGACACCCTAATAGCCCCAAAACGATAGAAGCCACAGATATGAACTCATATGTCGTTGTAAAGGTATTTTAAAGGGCTTTTAGACATACCTTAAACTATTTGTTCTTAAGTACACAGGTAAAAAGCTAGTTAAAAAAAAAGTTCTTTGGCGATTTAAGAAAAGTCTGCCCCTTTAATTACTATAAAATATATTTTATGTATGTCTAAGTCATTGAAATTCCGCGTTTTTTGACATATAACACATATCTGTAAAAATTCGTTTGGGCAAGATATTACCTGTTAACTGAATATACCTTTTACCTTTACACTACATGTATGAAAACTGCTTGAAGCTTGCTTGCTTGCAACTGCTTGCGGAAATATACTGCTTGCAAGTGGTGAAATCTTTTTGCCGCAGAATAAACATTTTATAGTTGCAATTACAGCAAGAGTCTGTATATATTTAGGGTTGCTATTTATGTTGTAGTCGAATATTAGTCGATATTACCTGTTAACTGAATATATACATTTTGTTTAGAATTGGAATAAGACAGCAGCAACAAAGTGTCATAGCAGCCAGAGTTTGAGAGTGCTGATAGCTTTTGCGCTGGGCATTTGTGTTTGTAAAAGCATCCAGTGTTGCCAGACAATTTGTTTTTGCTTGTAAGAATGCAGGCTTTTATTTATTTTAATTTAGGGTGTTTTAGCAACGCACTTTGATTTAAAGTGTTTTTATTTTCATTATTATCTTGCCCATGGTACTGAGGTATTTTTCTATAAGCAATAAACTCCTTTTGACAAAGTTATACTTTTAAAAAATATTGAATTTTCTTAAATTTCTGATATCTTTTAAAAAAACCTCTTTACGAGGTAAAAGTCTAGTGAGAAAAACATTTTAAGGCCCCAAAATCTCTGATATCCATTTTTGTGAAAAATAATGTTTTACATACACATAAATTATTAAAAAAAAAAATGTTTGTCACTCGGCACTGTGCAAAAAGCAATGTGCCGAGGCTCAACAATGTTTTTTAAATAAATTATCTGGGTTGCCACGGAAATCGCTTTCGCTTGAGTTTCACTAAAATTTGTATGAAATTTAAGTAAAATTCAAGCGAAAGCAATTTCTGTGGCACCCCCGTGTAAGTAAAACTCATCCCTGCCTCTTATTTGGGGCTCACTTTATTCACCATGAGAATGTCAACAAACTTCATGGTGAAAAGTTGTGTTGTCAAAAATCAAGAAGAATTGTAAAAAATATTTAATCTCATTTGTGCTCACAAAATCGTTTAAAAAAAATACAACAACTACCAACTCCATATTGAGTAGTTGTGTTTTGAACAAATGTCAAAATGCCTCGGAAATGGAAACTTTGTTGTTCAAATTCAAATTTCGCAGAATAGCGAAATAAAGCGAACTAGAGAAAACAGATGTTTGACGTGAAAGCCTTTCACTAGATTCTCTCTCAGAGAAAATGCTCTCAGCGAATACTCCATTGTTTAGCACTAGGGTAGTGTGTCAAAAGAGTCTGAAGCTTGTTATGGGGGTGAAATGGGCAAAGAAAACTTAAAGCTTTATTAAAAGTAAGGTGTGCAACAAAACCAGATGTTCGAGACATCTTTGAAAGTTGAAAATAACAAACGGGTCCATACATATGTACATGTACATTCATAAATACATATATCGCTCTTATGCTCATTTTCCGAAGACAATGTCCTGGCCATTATACAATAACAAGCTAGCGACAACACTGGACGTATGACAGCAAACGAGGAATACAATAATACGAAAGCGCATGTGTACGAGTGAGATAGCACTTATGACATCAAAAATTGAGAGCGCTTTTTGGATTGTCGCTACCTTGTATTATTTTATCATGGTCCTAGCTAGAAGGTACTAATCGGAGTGAAGTGCAGTTTATTCACAATGGCAGTGCCTGAAAGTTCTACTTGAGCTTTTTGTTGTCAACCTAACGCGCAGGACTGTTTGGTTTGCTGATTGTGCGTGTAGTTGTGTAGTGTAGTGAAACGTGCGAAGTTTAATAAAAAGTCTCATCGAGTTGCGTTTAGTTTTTCGTCCAAATAGTGACACAAAATCGGTAACTGGTCGAAACAAGACGGTTTTTTTATTTTAATTTTTGCGATAAATAAAATGACAGCAATTGTGATTTTCGGTGCTTAATAATTGATTTATAATTTGGCCATTTCTCGACTTTTTGTGTGAATGTGTGTGTGTAGCCAAGAACCAGCTCAAGTGGTGAAAATAAAGTTACAAACATTCAAGCGAATAATTGTTAAATTGTATCTGGAAGGAATACTTTGGAAACGAAACGAAAAACATGAAAAGTGAAAGATTTATTGGCCGCTTATTTAAATAGCCCAAAGGCATATTCAAACCCAAATCACCTGCTATTCACTCAGGATCGTCTTCCACATGTTTGTTCCGCTTTGTCGGTTGTAATTGTGAGCCCCAATGTAGGCGCTTTACATATGCACATATCTACAAACATACATACATACATACATGTGTACTTTTACTTACAAATGCGTCTATGACTGCGACAGTGTGAGCGCAAGTGTCGGTCGGTTTGTGCGAGTTGGGTCAGCGGGCTGGAAACACAATGCTTGGAATTTTGCGTGGGCGACGAAGGCGTCAGAGCCATCGTCAGCGTCAGTTTCGACTACGGCAATTGAATTTCGGTGGTTACAGCGACTCTCGTGTTGTGTTTTGACGTGTAGGCTTCGGAAGGTGAATGAATTGCATCAAGCATCAAGCAGCAGCATCAGAAATAGCGAAATTTCCAATTTGTTCACACTTTGTCGAAAATAATTCATAAATAGACATGTGTATGTTTGTACATATGTACATATGTATTTATTTACAACTTGTATATGATGAATACCAATGCAGAACGAATATAAACCTGTAAATGAAATTGTGCAACGAAAAGCCCTTAAAACTATTTTTAAGGGTATAATTATTATTATTTTTGTGTTTGTTTTTGTGCATATACATACATACGTACATGCAAATACAAAAGCACATGAGTAAACCAATTGTGTGTATATATGTATGTACATATGTACATGCTTTGTAACATTTCAGAATGAAAGTAGAGCAAAGCGCTAGAAAGTAGGCAGCGTTTCATCCACAGTGGCTAACAGCTTATTTCAGCCAGCACGTTCAAAAAGTTTAGGCATGTATAAATGCTAAACTAAAAGAGATATCTAGATAATTTGAATGTAGGTTGTTAGTCTGATGCTTTAACTTGTGAAACATGGTTTCAATTATTTTGTAAATATTTTATAATACCTAAAAACTAAAAAATCAAGCAAATACATATGTATATATTAGGCCTATATTTAGTCAAAGTCAATATTTTTAAACGTACATGCTAGTTTCTAAATTCAGGTCCCAAGCACTCAGAAATAAATTTTCACCTCAATCGGAGTATGATAATCCGTGCCGACTTGGATCGGAAAATTTCAAAATTATATGGGACAAAAAAAAATTTTTTTTTTTTTAATTTTTTATTTTTATTTTTGTTCATTAGAATCCTAAAGACTCAAAACCAAGTTTTCACCTTGATCAGAGATAACCCATTCAAATTTGCTTTAAAACATGAAAAATCATCGAAAAATTTATAATCAGTGTTAAAACACTGTTTTTCATGTTTCGATGCAAATTTGAATGGGTTCTCGTACTCCGATCAAGGTGAAAACTTGGTTTTGAGTTATTTAGACCTAATGAGCAAAATAAAAAAATAAAAAATTAAAAAAAAAAAAATTTTTTTTTGTCCCATATAATTTTGAAATTTTTCCGATCCAAGTCGGCACGGGTTATCATACTCCGATTGAGGTGAAAATTTATTTCTGAGTGCTTTGGGACCTAATGAACAGAACTAGCCCGTATGCGTTTAAAAATATTGACTTTGACCAAATAAGGGACACCCTAATATACATATAATATCTATATTACATATACAAATTCCCGTTTTGTTTTTATATAGAAAAACGTGGTTTCAAGAACATATTCATGATTATTGTTTGCAATAACTCTTCGGATTTTATATCCCAATTTTATAGAAGATGACAATGAGCAAAAAATAACTTAGTGAAGTGAGGTCACTGTATTATGGAATGGCATTAATTACCATCATAATAGTTTTAAATATTTAATTTAAAATTAATTCTGATAGTGACATATGTATATAAAATTTGGAAAATTTGTTGTGTTGAAACATTTTTTTTTATAAGGAGTTTTTCAGTTCCCAAAATCCTACCAAAACTATAAGCAAAATGTAAACACGAAGGGTTGCTGCGGTACGCGTTTCATTCTCATCTGTGGAGAGTCGGCAGCCTATGGTTGCCTTGCCGTCAAGCTTTCCATTTCCAGCAAAGTCAGAAACGTTTACATTTTCAACGTTCCACATTACACCACAGCGTGTTGAATTTGTTTCATGACCATTCTTATGTATGTTGTGTCTGCAGTGCTTAGAGCAGTTCATCCCCTAACTTTTCATTCAACACGCTATTCCAGCAATGGAATGTTATACTGGTATATATGTATGTGTATGTATAAAATAATCATTTGTACATACAAATACGTAGCCAAAGTATTAAGTAAAATTTACGATATGTTTTTGGTACATCTGTCTATTTGAATGAATTCTTAAATTATCTATGAGTGTAAATAATTACAATGCAATTACAAGTTTTATGTGTAAATATGTACATTAGCTCTTATATACATAAATAAATACATATATGTATATAGATTTATGCATATGTGCATGTACATGTTGATTAGCGTGCGCGCGTGTGTGTGTGTGTTTGTGCGTATGTGCATTTCAATAGGTCATGAACTGAATTGACCCGAACCAAGGCAAAACTACTCTTATAACTTACAAAAAAGGAGCAATTTCAATAAAGTTTCTTTAAAATAAAACATGGAAAACATGGGACTAGACAAAAATGATGTTCGAAACAATTATAAAAGCGACGATATAAATATTAACTTCTGATGTACAATGTGAATGAATAATACTAAATTATAATACAGATATAAAGCTTAAAATCGTAAAGGCAAAAATATGTACTTAAAAAAATATTTAAACCGATACACCGTATAAAAAAATGAAAAATAAAACACAAAATCGTTAATTTGTGTTTATTTTGTGTGTCGATAAAAAGCATTTTGTCCATTAACCAAACTATGTTACCAGGTAATAGACAACGTCAGTGGGTGTCATAACATAACTTAAAATAAGTACATAAGTGAAAACATAACAAAACTGTAAAGTGAGATAAAGACCAGCAAAGGAACTCACATTTGGTACACACAGTGCTTGGACGTCCAGCGTCGGAGACTCGACCCGACTCTGGCCAAATACAGTGCGACCTTTGACTTGCCACTTCAATGTCCAGTTGTCACAATTGTGCCATGCGGACGGCGTGTCACTCCCGACAAATGCGTATTGTGGTTCATCTTGTGTAATATAACTATGGCCGAGCGGTCGTTACAAAAGTATCAGAAATTGGATATTGTGACGGTACGTTTATCTATATACCTATCATTTTTTAACTAAGCATGCAATAACTTAAGACAGTGGTGTCCAAACTGCTAAAAGTTCACAATTCTGCCGGCGTCGCAGTCGACACACGTACAAAGAGAGAGGATATGCGTGTTCTATAAATAGCACACGACGCGTGTGTTCGGCTTTTTATTCTCTCACGAAGCATCTGATGGGCTGATCCTATGTCAGTCGCTGATCTGCGTTCAATAAGGAGAGATCGTACAGCGCCAGACTTTAATCATACACTGTTACAAATGCCTTGCTCCCTTTACGTTGCCAACTGTAAGAAGATGCTTTCATATTTTCAGTGTAAAGCAGTAAAATGTTTAGTGACTTCGTGTTTTGCTGGACACCACTGACTTGAACTAATTATAGTTGTAATTATCTACATACGCATGCATAGTACTTATAAGATTGATACATTTTATTTTTTATTTTTATGCAAGCATCGATTTAAAAATTAAAGTAAACGATAATTAACAATTCTATTGAACAGAACAGGTACATATGCCGTAATAATATTGAATGAATTTCTTATTTCTACATATTGATTAGGTTGGAAGCAGCTCAGGAAGCAGTGCTAGCAGGGCATCAACAGGACTCCTTAGGCGGGGGGCACTTGGGTCGAAAGGGAGCCCATCGCTTAGCTGATAGAATGGGTGGCCCAAAAAAAGAGGAAAACCCACCAGGTGGAGGTCCGACGTCATTGTTTATCCTAACTGAGGATAACCCAATTAGAAAGTACACACGATTCATCATTGAATGGCCGCCCTTTGAGTACGCTGTGTTATTGACAATCATAGCCAACTGTGTTGTGTTGGCACTAGAGGAACACTTGCCAGAAAGCGACAAGACAGTATTGGCTCAAAAATTGGTAAGCCATCGAAATTTGCATGAATTTCTTTAAGAATGGTAAAGACTGTGACCTATTTCTTATTATTGTGGAACACATTTGATTGAATTACATTATTTTTACAACAGGAAAAAACAGAGGCCTATTTTATATGCATTTTCTGTGTAGAAGCATCGCTCAAGATCATTGCCTTAGGGCTTGTTCTGCATAAACACTCCTATCTCAGGAATATTTGGAACATCATGGATTTTTTCGTTGTAGTGACGGGGTAATTATGTATTTCAGCAGTTTGGTTTCTAATTCAATTTGTTGTATCTACGATTTATATTTTGGCGACAATCCCGCTCAGCAATATCTATTTATAATTTAATTTTTCAAATGTAATTCTTCAGTTGCATATTTATTTAATGAAACGATAACGTGTTTTTCGCAAAGGGTTTAGTAGTATTTAACAGTCAATACCTAGCGTTAATTACAGGAAGTCAAATTAAAACTGTTCGCAATAACGATATTGACTAAATTACCTTGTTTTACTTATTATTCTCATTCTTTATTTGTTGATTAGTTGATTGAGAGAAAAAGAACCTTTATCACTTGAGCCCAGTGGTGCCCAAAATGCGATTTCGCTACCAAACGAGAACCTAACCCAGTAAGCATTTGGAAGATAATTTTAATAAAAATCAACAGGACGAGTCCGTTTTGAGCCCCTTGATGATTAAAAAGAGTTTAATATCGTTTGGGATTTAAAGAACACTCGAAAATGATTCAGGCTTGAGCCCTATTTAGACTCGTAGAGAAACGACCGTGGTTTGAAAAACTTCATATAACAAAGCAGGGAGGTCACTGCATTAATATTGCTGAAAGCCATTGAATTTAGACGGAAAAGTTTTTATATATTTAGGATGGTCTGAAAATCAGATAAGGCTTTTGGATCATGTTTCAAACCAAGCATTAGCATTATAATCCGCTGCAATTTGAAGGCATAGCAACGTACATCTTTGACAAATCGTCCATAATCATTTCTCTCGCGCAGATATGGATTGATCCACGGACTGTGATCTTTTTTTTTCTTCTGGTGCTTTTCGCCATAATTAATTGAACGCTTTCCTTCAATTTATTTGGCTAAATTTACTTTAAACTGATCGTGCAGTCAATGTGCAATCAAATATGTAATTGAGCAGGAGTGTGTAGACGGCTTAGACGGGTTGAGCTATCGCCTTCAAGCAAGAAAAAATAGTCAAAAACATAAACTTAACAAATTTCACACTTCATAAAAAAAAGCAAAGAGCTAAGGCACTCGTGCAACACACATAAAGTGTCATTTTGATTTTGTTTTAAATATTGCCCGTGGGCTAGTTTTTTTTTACTGCCAAAAAAGAGGAACACATCTTGCATAAAATGCTTGCTGGGAAGTTTTTGAAAAGTGTATAGTGTGCTTTTGGGCACCACTACTTCAGTCCGTTTTCTCATAGTCCAGTTAAATATAAGCCGAGAGGTATTTAAGAATTTGACTTTAATTTGTATACATTTTAAGTCAAAATATCTTTCTCTATATTGAGTGAGATCTTAACTCGACATTAAGAAAATGGGCCTTCATGTTAATTTATTTACAAAATATTTGTTAAACATACAAATTTCCAATGACTACGACTATATAACTTATGAAGCATATTAAAAACAGATATAATTATAAGTATAAATAGTATAATGAAATGTTGACAATTTTTTATGATATGTAATCTTTATTGCAATATTCTATTATGTAATTTTAAGAATCTTTAAATTAACAATTTACATATGTGTACACCGACTTTTATATGGCATTCCCAATGCCAAACAGTGTCATGACGATATTTGCTGAGGCCAATATAGATGTTGACCTACGCATGTTGAGATCTTTTCGTGTATTAAGGCCACTGAAGCTTGTATCCCGAATTCCAAGTAAGACCACGTAAATGGAGACACAATATACATTTTATCTAATAATACATAGGCCAGATAACTATTTCGTTTATTTCAGTAATTATATATATTATTATAGACCAATAGAACTAGGGAGCTAGGTCACTTAAGACAAAACATTTAATAAAAGTAATATGATCCATATACTTTGCTTTTTTCAGCCTAGGAGCATATTAGATACTCATTCTGCCTATTAAAGAGAACATATACAAACACATGCATATACATGTTTAAGTGAGATATGACTTAGTTTACAGTAGGTGTATTCACGCATTACTTCTCCATATACATTAGTTTTTAGTACATTATTGTGTACATTATTTATGTTTAAAATACGTATGAGTACTCGTAATACTCGTGTTCTTAAACTCACCGAACAGAAACGTACATTGTTGTTAGTGGAAAGGAATAAGAATATCGATATGCTTATCAGATTTTTTTTTCTTTATCCTGTCCTTGTATTATGATGGCTTATGGTGCCTTCAAAACATTACTAAAGCAGGACGTGTAATCAAAAATGTTAAACAAAGTTAATCAGCATATATTTTAGAATAAAGACCTTACATAAAAATTTGATGTCACCAAGTTTAGCATAATCCGTGATAGACGGACTGGGAGACAGAGATTTTAGCTGCTTTGATTTGGCTGTAAATGAGACCGGAATTTATATCGTCTTCTTGTTACATTTATTTGTACAACTTTAAAATAGCTAGGCCCGATATTCAATGTCTCAATAACCCCCATGTCTATCAGAGTGCCTGGGCACAGGGTAGCCAACAGTCGAGTACACTCGTTAGTTTTTTTTTTATTTATAAATGAATTTTGTCATAAAATTAATTAATCGATTAAAAACTATAAATTTCATATAAATCGAATTATCTGACATATATATATTTATATACATATATACTATTATTATATTTGACCTAATTGAGACATTGAAAAATCGGCCTTTAATGCATTACTCAAATGGGTAATTTATTAGATTTCCATATTAGATAGAACAGTTTATAATCAGTAGATGTTTAAATATTCATGTTAGGCCTTTGGAAACCAAAATAATTTTTGTATTTGCACTTGTAATACAGAGTAACCATTGAATAATCTTTAAAATAATATTTACTTCTTCTGAATCTGCCAATTGATCAAAGAGATTTTGACCATTTACTTTGATAGAAATCGTGAACTGTGTTATTAAATAATATTAATGAATAGTAGTAGATTTATCAGAACATTGTATGTAAAATTATTCTGTGCATACTAAGTATAAATTATTTTTAGAATGTAGAATATTAATTTAATGTTATTATAGAATAAAGGAACGCATCATCAAACTCAACCAAGCATATTGTTATTACAAATTATATGCTAGTTTGAATATATATAAAACGTAGACCAAACAGTATACGAGCCTGTTCCGGTTTCCACTTATGTTTTGAGAGCTTTTATTCAAAAATGTTGCCCCAATTTTCAATACATTTTCAGCGACTGACCCGCCGAATTTCCCTGCTCCTATATTGTGCTGCATACTTTTCAGCTGAACAATGTTAAAAACGTTCATATCAATTGAAGTGGTTATGCAGATAGAATTAACAAAGTCTACGATTTGAAAAGCAGTTTCTCAAATATAAGAAAAAATTTAATTTTTGTAAGCATCGGCAGTGATTATCAAGCTTCGTATGACACCCAACAGTCTAAAATTAATGTTGTTTGAAAAGAATTGATTTTTTTTTATTTTACGCGGTAACCAATACACTCAAATTGTTGTTGCTTAAAAATGTACCATAGTATTTTTCCATTTCTTCACTTTGTATGCAACCCTAAACTTTGCTACCCATTTCCATAAATACTTTTGGAAATTAAAATAGCCCGAAAGCCCGAACAGGTGAATGAAATTCACTTCCGCAAAATCTTGTCGATAGTGATAACCGGAACAGGCATCATAAAAGGCTTATAAGTATATATAAATTAATATGGAATCAATTTTGGGTTTCACTTTTGATTCTAGTATGTTCCGAGACTTGTGTTTCGGTAAATGGATGGATTTCGGGTTTCTCAATTCGGTTCTGATGCAATTCAAAATATTTCAGAGTGTTAAGAAACAAAACTGATTAAAGGAAGAAGACACTATTTTTGGTGCATTTATTTAATGATATTTTATATTCACATATGTATCTAGTATCGTGTTAAATCGTGCTAAAATTCAAAACAATTGATCTAGATCTAGACACCTTAAGAATAAAATTAGTGTATATACCTATTATGTATAAGAAGAACTTGCAAGAAAAAAACGTTTAATTTCTCAACATATTCTCCCTTTTACACTTAATCCGGCTTTCGTTAATTTGGTGGTTCCTTCAAATAGCACTGATCGAAAAGAATTAATTTTTGTATTATCACATAAACCTTGTTGGCTGTTATTACTTTATTTTGCCTCTTATGTGAAAATCAGATGTAAAAGTAATGTTGACCTTGAGTAGACAGGAAATCACACAGTGCACCAGTGTTGCCAGATTAGCTTATTTTAGACTAGATCTAGCATATTTGAAAATGGAATTTTCAAATAGCTTATAGCCATATTTCTAGCATATTTTTAAGTTCATATAGCATATTCTAGCAATTAGTATATATATTTTATAAGTTTATAATGTTTACGATGATTTAATTGATTATTTGAAATTACAAATTGATCACATTAATGACAAAGTCAAATTTTTGGACAGAGGTGCTCGCCTTTAAGGACGCAGGGAATAATAATCTATTTGAGTCACTTGCTTTATTTGCCATTCAAATGCTCTCATTTCCGTGGTCAAATGCGAAAGTGGAACGCGTTTTCAGTCAGATTAATATTTTTATAACAAAATTGCTGAATAAAATGCACTAAAAAATTTTAAATACAATATTATGCTGTTAGTTTTTTTTATCAAAATTTTTTATTTTTTAATTATATTGTTTTTTATTTCACATACATGAATAACGCAAAAATATACTTGAGTGAGGAAGAAAATTATGAAATCGATGATTTTTTAACTAATTGAATTTTAATAAAAACCTGATGATTTTGTATGATTTCTTTCATTTAGATATAGCTTGTTTTTTAGCATATTTTTATTTTTAGCTTATTTTTAATCAGAATCTAGCTTATGCGAGCGCTCAATACCTGGCAACACTGCATACATACATATATCCTCGTTGTCAGGTTCCCAAATTAGGCAGATATTAAAAAGCTTTGGCGTCTCGCTTATTTGCCGAATATTTTATGGCATTTAGATCTAGAGCTTAACCTGATGTTTTATTCAGAGCACCTGTGATGCAAATTTCTGACATTTCTTGTATTTTGTTAGATTGCTTGGTGATAAATTGCCTTGATAGGGAAGGCCACCAAACTAGTATCCCATAAAACAGAATAGGTCTGACTATAGTTATGTATAGCCAGCGTACAATATACGGTATGAATAGTATGAAAATGTTGCTGTTTCTTGAGATATATCAACCAATCCCGCAGGTTGTGTATTAGGTATTATGATTTAAATTGGTTTACTATCTATCAAAAAGGAGACTATGTTAAGAAATTAGATGTTGTTTTTTTTTTGCCGAAAAATATATTCTTTAATTAAAATTTAATCTGAATTATTAAGCTGCCCTCATATATATATGAAGGCAAAGGTAAATTATTGTATCTGTGCCCGATGAACATAAATTAATTGTGCGTTCAACAATAACTGCTTATCTACTTTAATTTTATATATGTAATCATTAGATTGATTGTCTATCGAAAATATTAATTTGATGTTCTTTTATTTGATTTAGTTTACGTTCAGATGCTTTGTTTTTATTTTTTTAGTTTTAGGTGATCCGTTTTAAAAGCATATTTGATCATTTTATTTAACACCAATTTTATAATAATTTTAAACATTTTTCATTGTATATTGCTAATAAATTGCTCGTTTTGATCGCTTAACGTCTGCAAACAGATTCGTGACACTATACCCAAATTTGGGGCCCGAGGTAGACCTAAGAACACTTAGAGCCATTCGTGTGCTACGGCCCTTAAAATTAGTGTCTGGAATTCCTAGTGAGTAGTCCTTTCGTTTAAGTTTTACTTCTATCAATTTACATAATACTTAAATTCTTATGTATCAGTATCAACTTACGATACGGATTAGCGTATTGTAATAGGTATTAAACATAATGTGTAGAAAATTATATATTTATTCTCATATAAATATGCATGCTCAAGATAATTGCTTAATGTATCTATAGTATATACGTTATGTATACATAAATATTTGTATTGATGAGATAACTTGTGCATAAGTTATGCTATCAATATCTGATTAACGGCATGAGTATTAATATATTTATGTGTGTATATAACCGTTTGTTCATAAATGTATGTAACTGTGTAGACACAACATATTCATTAAAATTTTACTAATTCAACTTGTATTTTGTATTATCTACATTATTCTTACCAACCTGGAAACTGTGCTGAACAACGTATACCAAATGCCTCCAATAGGTTTACAAGTAGTTTTAAAATCTATAATCAAGGCGATGGCACCTTTACTGCAAATCGGTCTCTTGGTGTTGTTTGCAATCGTAATTTTTGCAATCATTGGACTCGAGTTTTATTCGGGCACACTGCATAAAACTTGTTATAGCTTAGAAGATCCAAGTATATATACATTTGAGTTTTTTTTTTGAAACTTTATAACTAAAGCTTTGGTTTTCTTCTTACCTGTCGGTTCGCGCAGACAGACTTGTGAAAGAAGGTGAGTCAGAGACACCCTGCAACACGGATAACACAACAGAAAAAGCGGGAGGCTCCTTTGTATGCAATAGTACAACGAGTATGTGTCTCGACAAATGGGATGGACCAAATTCAGGAATAACAAGCTTTGATAATATTGGATTCGCAATGCTGACGGTGTTCCAATGTATTACAATGGAAGGCTGGACGTCAATACTATATTGGGTAAATTTAAGATTATGATTATTAATTGTTAAAACAATAATCAAAAACGAAACATTCTGTTCTATTTTTTGACAGACCAACGACGCACTAGGTTCAGCATTTAATTGGATATATTTCGTGCCTCTTATAGTTATAGGTTCATTTTTTATGCTCAACCTAGTTCTTGGTGTGTTAAGTGGGTAAGTTGAATACTTTATGTTCGTACTATCTTTAAATTTAATATTCTTATTGAGTTCGATATTACAATATTTTACCTTATATATATAAGTTCTAGACAATATTTATGTTACGAATTTGATACTTTACTTCGGACTTGCAGTTCGTGTCTTCTTTTAAAAATTCGGAGCATTACGTGATAGTAAAATATAATTAAAATAAAATTAAATAATGTGAATGAGATATTCCATGGGATAATGTCACAAAATCCTCTCATCATCACATTGTTGTCTAATAGACCAAGTATGGCTTTCTTCAGCTGCTCCTGGATCTCTGGTGTGATGTGATGAATTCATTAGCAGATATGAAACATTCACAATATTCCTAAATCTCTGAGCTTCAGCATCATCGTAACTCTATTTGCTATGACAGGTGCCTAAGCCTTGTCATCAATTAGCATTTATCTATTAAATATTAAAGCATAAAATACATACATATATGATTGTAAAAAGTATCATAAGAATGTATATTTTTCTGTATATTTGATTTAATATGTACAAATATACATGTGTATGTTAGCCAAATATTAAAAATACTACTAAGGCCCATTCTTTCAATGCATAGTTAAGTTTTTAGTTAATAAAGTGTAATTATTTTGAAGTAAGTATTATTATTATTCATGTCAAATGCAAAAATAACTCGCAGTTATAATTTAACTGGAATATGAAACAACGGGCCTTAGAGTGTAAAAAACAAATATTTAACATTATTTTACACTTATAAAAATTGTTATATTATCCACTTTTCAATTTAATATTATGTTACTTCACACACCAAATTAACATACCACCCTGTTTTCAAATCTTTCGAATAACTGATTTATTGCAGTATATTTTTACGTTTCCATAAAAATTGTTTTAATTAATTTAATTTATTAAAATGTTTATATTCTTGAAAATTCAGAGAGTTTTCAAATGAGCGAAACCGCGTTGAGCGACGCATGGAATTTCAGAAATGCCGATTTCGTGCCATGTTTCAAACCGCAATGGTCTCATATCTTGATTGGATTACGCAAGCAGGTTTTTAAATATGAACATACCCAATACAACCCTGCAAACTGCCATGATATTCGTTTAATCACACATTGGCAGACGTTCATGTCCTTAGAGTTCCCTTATATTAATTAGCAAAGAACTTCCCAACATATTCTTCCTTCTATTTAGAACAGAATCAATAAATTTATGTATTAAGCCAACTCAAAAAATTAAAGAACAACATTTGCAAAAGATTTTCCAACACATGTTCATGCATTCACAACGTTCATATTAATAAATACAATATTTACGTGTCTACATAAGCAAATAATATAAGTTTCGCCAATACAAATACATATTGATATATACATATATTAATATACATATATGCATAATTATTGTATGAACTATTTACGCCCAAATAGAAAAAAATATGATTAACAATACAAATTCTTACATATATATGAACGTGCTCAAATGAATGCTAGTTAATTTATATATATTTAAAGGTAGAACGCAAGATATTCCAAATTTCCCGACAACAGAAAGTTTGAACTTCCCCAAGTACTGCTAAATCTATAATCTACAAACAACTGTTTGACCCTTTTACCTGTGTCCAACAATAACATTTAATACGTACAGTAAGCGCTCTTGAATTTTGCTGTCATATGTTATTGTATCTTACTCCTAGCAACCCAGTACATATGTATGTATGTACATTTATGTGCATACATGTTACTTACCTCAATACTTCTATCAATTTTGCTAGAAACCCAAATTTAGCCACTGTTAATTCCAAAATTAACTATCTAGAGCAGAGGTGTGAAGCAAAATTATTTAACTGAGCTCTTGAACTACATATGCAACAAACATAAGTTCTGATCTTACAAATTATAGTATTAAATTAAAATTAAAATTATCACAAAACTTAAACGAATCATTTATTCGTTGTTCAATAGCAAAACTCGTCTACTACCACATTTAAATTATATTCAACTAGTGTACCTCGATCGCTATCAAACATTTGTCGTGTTGTTGTTTGCTCATCGACGTGGAAGCAATCGAAATGCACACGTCTTTTTGACACAACACTTGGAGTGGGCTAAGTGATCTGATCGAAAGTATTCTTCGTTTCTATATTGATTCAACAAAACGGAGTGCGCAATGTGAGCCACTATGTGCCCACCTCTGATCTAGAGTATTCCTCTTAAATATATTTATGCAATAAATACTTCGTTCATCTACACTTATCAGTTATGTCATAAGTTTCTTTTATTTTGTTCTTTTATGAATTAGATATCAATAAAATTCCAATAAATGTTATGGTAAAAGACAAGAATTAAATTAATTACAGTTCTTAAAAGCACTCAAAATTTACTTAAATTTCTCATTTCGCTTATTCAGATACAAGTTAATAAATATCACAGTTATAGTTAATTCTTACAACGTTTCAAAAAATAAAAAACTATTATTGTCTTTCGCAAGTTGTCAGATTTGCGATGATACCATTTAAAGAAAATTTTCATCCATGAAGACTGGAAAATACATAATAATTTTGGGGGCCCCAGGCCCCA
This sequence comes from Drosophila recens, assembly GCA_037043495.1. Classification (NCBI taxonomy): domain Eukaryota; kingdom Metazoa; phylum Arthropoda; class Insecta; order Diptera; family Drosophilidae; genus Drosophila; species Drosophila recens. Next base: position 368,633 of record JBAMBJ010004536.1, read on the forward strand.
CCATTTCTTTTGACTGAAATGCTTAACGCATTGCACTTCAAATTGAGTATTGGCCGTAATACTATTTAGCTACTTTGAGGGCTCGCCACAATAATGCCATTACTTTTCTGTTTTTTTTTTTTTATTGAAATCAATTTTAATGTTTTTTACTATCTAAACATGTGGACAGAAAAAGAGTTGAGAATTATTTATAACCCTTTAAATGCTTGGAAAAATGGAAACGACTGTCCGCACAGATCAAGTTATATTTTGATCGATGTGGTCTAAAAAATAACACTTATAAAAGTTCATACTAAAAGTTTTGCGTTGAACAACGTTGAGCTTGGCCAACACACGTGTGCGAGAGAGACAGAGCGCACAGTAGCAAGAGGGCTTGAATGTGTAATACTGAGCGGTTAGAATCCAAAAACCCATGCTTCTAAAATTTAACATCTATTTTTCTGTTCACATGTGTACGTATATAATAAATATTTACATACATATATTTTTTCAACTATACAAGCACAAACTTAATATAATGTTTAATATAATTTATGAAATATACAGATGTACACAAACTTAATTATTAACCTGACAGTACACAATTAAATACACATATATTCGCAACGATAACAAATTTAAAATTGCATTTTGCAATGCAATACTTGTTCATTTGATAGTACCTATTTTTTGGTTTATCATATTCTATTTGATTATTTTTTGTAGTGAATTCGCAAAAGAACGAGAAAAAGTAGAAAATAGACAAGAGTTTCTTAAACTTAGAAGACAGCAACAACTAGAAAGAGAGTTAAACGGCTATGTTGAATGGATTTGTAAAGCTGGTATAGTATTTACCCCTTTCCTTTGTAATTTTTTATATACATAATATTTGCAACTGAATAACTTTTATACTATATAACATATATACAACCACCATACTACATATAAACAACCATACACCTATATATACAACCCTTTTAAAGTACCATCCTTTAAATATCCAATATCCAACACATATTCTCAAAACATTCACAACCAAATTCATAGCAAAATTACTACATAATTTCATAATAAACTTTTTTCTGAAATCTTTGAGAAAAGAAATCTGTGCAAGACTCATACATACACGACTCGTTACTGGTTAGACGTCGCTAATAATTACGATCAATCTTGATTGGATGTAAACATGTAATATTAGAGTATTTAAAAGCTCTTTTATCCTACATTGAAATCAGGATTTGCGGAGAACCAAGCCAGAAAGATGTCTCCATTAGTTACTAAATTAAAAAGCTAACTGTTTTTAATTGAATCAAAATCAATGCATAATTTCCGCAAAAACACAAAAATCGTTTGTGCGTCTAGTCCTTTGAAAAATAAAGAATTTGACTTTTTTCGTCTCATTAAAGAAAATTATTATGTTTAATTTTATCGGTAATTTTAAAGTTTGCTTTGCATAATATGTATTAAAGAGCTTAGTGTTAGGAACATATTGGATATTTTTTAAAATTGTATTTGTAACAGTATGTAAGCTACACGGGTATTTTGGTAAAAGTTGAAGGTGCGTCTATCCTTTTGACGAGGAGTGTATGTATATTCGAAAGTAATTTGTGTGCTGTACAGCTTCACATAATACCTACACCACTCGCATATCTCTGCGTACACCCTTATTTTTGCTATAACAGCTATGTAAGTAAAGTTATCACGTTAAAAAATATATTTGGAAAGGTCGCTTAAATTCCGATTGAATGATGCAAAAATTTCCTTAACCCATTAAATACCCTTCGAAAATTTCGAACTTATGTAAAAGTCACTTTTCAAAACTTTTTTCCTCGATTTTTTCCAAAAAATGTTGGGATGCAAAAAAATTCTTGGAACAATTCAAAGAGTATCTGCAAAAAAAAATTTTCAAAAATAATTTTGCTAGTATTTTTTAAAATTTTTTGAAAATCCTAAAAATGACCATTTTAACCCATTTTTCCTCATTTTCATGCAAAAAGTGCCTTTTTTGCAGTTTTCAAAAAATTTTAAAAAATACTAGCAAAATTATTTTTGAAAATTTTTTTTTGCAGATACTCTTTGAATTGTTCCAAGAATTTTTTTGCATCCCAACATTTTTTGGAAAAAATCGAGGAAAAAAGTTTTGAAAAGTGACTTTTACATAAGTTCGAAATTTTCGAAGGGTATTTAATGGGTTAAGGAAATTTTTGCATCATTCAATCGGAATTTAAGCGACCTTTCCAAATATATTTTTTTTAACGTGATAACTTTACTAACATAGCTGTTATAGCAAAAATAAGGGTGTACGCAGAGATATGCGAGTGAGTGTACATAGAAAATAAATTGGCGTTTTCACAAAACGTAATATCGTTGTATTTGTATAAGTTTACTAGACCTGACAATGACTCGGACAACTAACTACGAAAAATATTTCAACAGCTTGCTAAGTGTAAAACTTTATAGATGTGAAATAACATCACAAATACATATAGGCATGTTCCGGTTTTTAACTCCGGCAAGACTTTCCGGAAGACATTTTAAATTTTTAAGGGATAAATCGATGATTTTGAAATGCTTAGCAAAAGTCAAAGTAAAAACTAAATATTTCTAAAATACTTTAATGCTTTAGGAGCGATGTTACATCATTAGATAAAATTACAATTATTTATTTAATTTAAAATTGTTTGCAAAGTCATCATATCTCGTTTTCGATAGGACTCGAACTTAAATCGTTTGTCGGATTGAGCTCGACCTTTTCTAATTTTCGAAAGTATTCGTTATGAAAACCAGGCAAATATTGGAGCTAACCTGCAAATTTGTTCGTAAAAAAGACTTTTCACTTTGGTGCTCTAGTAAACTTTTATAAATCCAACGATATGAAATACATAAAAATGTTCACAAATGTTATTAAGGCTGGCGCCTTAATCCTAATGCTTAATCTGAAGCTTTTCATTCGATCTATTCATGACTTTTTTTCAAAACCCTAAAATAAATGTCGATAAGCGACTTTAAAAACAATTAAATCTTATTAAAAATGCAAGAGATATTTATGCATACATATGTATATACTTTATAGCACTTGGCTAGTTACCTCTACACAAGAAGACACAACATAAATACACTTCACATTCATTCAAAATAAATACAATTTGTATCCCAAAAAATATGTACTCAATCCATGTACATATACATATGCATATATGGGACTTTGTCAAACGAAACAGAGCTTCGTCAAAAACTTACGTAGATGGATTTGGATTATCTTGCTCTTTAAATTTTCGTTATTGACCGCTCGTTGGGCGGTTTTCGAAACGTCAAAATGGCGACGCAAGAAGCTCTGTACCGTTTGACAAAGAACCTTTAGATTTACAATTTCATAAAATCGAATCCTTTTGAATGTGTGACAATCCGAATTTTCTTATAAAAATATTTCAGAGGAGGTTATATTAGCCGAAGAAAGAACAACTGAGGAAGAAAAGATGCACATAATGGAAGGTTTGTATTTGTATTACTTTGTATTTGATAAGTGTAGTTACACATAATTTTTTTTATTTTTAGCCCGTAGACGCAACGCAGCCAAAAGAAAAAAGCTGAAAAGTTTGGGAAAGTCTAAGTCAACCGATACTGAGGAGGAGGAAGCTGAGGAAGATTATGGTGATGACGGTAAGAGGATTATTAGATATTCTTGAGAAAACCGACTATTCAAAACTTTTGGCATTGAAGCTACTTAAGCATTTTATTTTTTGTGGAGGATAAGGTGTATAACTGAATCATTAATTAGCTGCCCAATGATGTGCATTTTACGCCTAAATAAATCTGTAAAGTTAAAAGCCATACAATTTAGTTTTTGTCCCCTAGGACAGATTCTAAATCTAAGAAAGAGTGAAAAAAAATATGTACTGATTAAGTTTGTAAATCGAAACACTTTCAGCTTTTTATTTATAGAGTTTACTTAACAAACTTTGCTCTTGTATTATGTTCCTCTAACAGGTTATCTGAAAACGCGGTCGAAACCTCAAGGCAGTTGCACGGGATTTTGGCGAGCTGAAAAACGATTCCGCTTTTGGATAAGACATACAGTAAAAACACAGTGGTTCTACTGGTTCGTAATAGTGCTGGTGTTCCTGAACACAGTTTGCGTTGCTGTTGAGCATTATGGCCAGCCAACATTTCTAACAGAATTTTTGTGTAAGTTTTTATATAATAGAATTGGATCTCGATTTTTCAGAGACTGTTATTAATTATTGTAATTGTTCCTTTAAAAATCTACCATATTTAGGGCCGTTTTTTCATTGTACATATAAATTTTATTCAACACATAGTTTCAAATTTGACAATAATTTCTATACATTTTATGTCAAATTTTCTTTTCAATAGTTATCAAACACCATATTTGGACATTAAAAAAACGGACCTAAGTGCATATAAATAAGCTCGATTTACTTTATAAATATTTTTTCATTACAGATTACGCGGAGTTCATATTCCTTGGCCTATTTATGTCCGAAATGTTCATCAAGATGTATGCGCTCGGGCCTCGCATATACTTCGAATCATCGTTTAACCGTTTTGATTGTGTCGTCATTAGTGGTTCGATATTCGAGGTGATCTGGTCAGAAGTTAAAGGTGGCTCCTTCGGGTTGTCAGTATTACGTGCACTTCGACTGTTGCGCATCTTCAAAGTTACCAAATATTGGTCATCACTGCGCAATCTAGTAATTTCGTTACTGAACTCAATGAGATCAATTATCTCGTTGTTGTTCCTGCTGTTCTTGTTCATACTTATATTTGCCCTGCTCGGCATGCAGTTGTTTGGCGGTCAATTCAATTTGCCTGGAGGCACGCCTGAAACAAATTTTAACACCTTCCCAATAGCACTCTTAACCGTATTTCAAATCCTGACCGGCGAAGATTGGAATGAAGTTATGTATCAGGGTATTATATCGCAAGGTGGTGCAAAGAAAGGAATGATTTACTCTATGTAAGTTTTATTTTATATTTTCTTAATTTAATTACATATAATATTTAATTATTCGAGTATGTTGAATATGTATACAATAATTTTTTTTGAATGCCGACATCTTCTAGTGGCTTTCTTCTACGAGCGACTTTGTTAAGCTCCCTTTAAACTTATGGGGGGGAATATTACTTTACAATATAATTTTTATCAGAGCTTTGGTTGTTAAGACTTTATGTTTAATTCATTATAAATACTGCTTGAATAGATACATGAAAACAACTTGAAATATGCTAAATCAGTGTAGCTTATGCTCTTAAAAAAATTATTTCTTAAATAAGTAGGTGGAATTCATTGAACCTCGAACCATTAATGTGTGCAATCGACCTTAAAAATCCAAATCAAGTATGTTTTGGTTTCACCATGTGCGTGTACGATAGGACTTTAGAGCTTGAAGAATTTAGCTTATTTTAGTTTTGAAATTCTGCAAGCAAAGTCCTTCCATTTTCTCAGCCGCTATCTCTTTGAAAAGTCGCGCAATCTTTCTCGAATCTATATAACGTAAGTGTCAACATTTAGCTATGTTAACACATTTCCCAGCTTACATATTTTATTACTATTTTTTTGCAGCAATCGATTAACATTTTGCTTTATTGCATTTTTCATGATCCTATGTCACAATTTTTTTTAATATTTATTCTTGTACAATTACAAGCAACGTTATTTTAAAGGCTTATCAATTAATGGCATTACTCCTTAAATTTGGGTTCTTTTTCAGTACGATAATAAGGTCTATAAAAAATAGCTGATACTTTTTTATTCAGTCTCAGCCTAGCATAAGTTTTTTTTTTCCATAAAGAGTTAACTCCACAAGAGTTGGTTAACAAGAATAGCTCATTATTTTATGACATAGTCTGTCGTATAACTATTCCGAGTATGCTCGACTTTATATTTCCTGCATCTGTAGAGATATAATAATCCAATCAATGTTAATTAAGTAATCTTAAAAACCATTGACAATAAAAGGTCTGACAACCGCAAATAAAGTGGATGCAGGTTATTGATAAAGCCGAATGATCACAGCTTAAGTTAGTGCTAAGGCTTCCATCAGAGTTTGTCGATTAATCTAATGGTATGATTTTCTTTCAACAGATACTTTATCGTTTTGGTACTCTTCGGTAATTATACACTTTTAAATGTGTTCTTGGCTATCGCCGTCGATAACTTGGCGAATGCTCAAGAGCTTACTGCAGCCGAAGAGGAACAAGTCGAAGAGGATAAAGAGAAACAACTCCAAGAGCTAGAAAAGGAAATGGAAGCTCTCCAAGGGGATGGTGTGCACTTGGAAAATGGTGATACCACGATAGCCACCAGCAAAGGAAAAGGCAAAAAGAAAGTAGAAGAGAAAAAGGAAGAAGAGGAAGTGACGGAAGGGCCCAAACCAATGCTACCTTATTCATCGATGTTTATACTTTCTCCAACAAATCCGTAAATATTATTCACATCCGTTTAATTATTATTTTCTATGACATTTACATCTATAGATATGACCTTTAAATATAAGGGATACATACCAGTGAGACCTTTTCAGCATTGATTAATTCGTTAATATATAGTAGGTATTTGAGTACTCTGAATATGAGTACTCATAGGACATGAGAGGTCTCTGTGTAACTCTCTTTGCAGCAATTGAAAACCGTTTATTTTTTGGGGGCTGGATAAGCTCTACAACCCTGTAGAGTGGTTGGGAGAGATATGTATATAAATAGATGTGGGTATTCTTTGAATGCCTTTCGTTTTTATTTAATTAAGTAGAGATATCGTATTTGTGTTCTGGGATTCACTTAGAATTTTTCTCTCTCATTAATAATTGCTATAAATATTGATATATATTAAAAAATGAAACTTAATAACAATTTTACTAACTCTACAATTTGTTCTTTTACTTTTTTCTTTCGTTACAATTTTATTTTACATTCTCTAATAAACAAATTAATCAATCAATCAATGAATCATGAATATCTGTAAATGTTTGCACTTAATATCAACGAATACTAAATTTGATTACTCTACCAATCACCATCACCACGAAAAACTGCTATTCATCAACTTAAATGCATCATGACCTTCAACAATAACAAAAACAAAAATCACAACAACAATGACTATGACAAACACCGATTAAATCAATTAAACCAAATATGTTATCATCTCAAAATTATAACTACCAAAAACTATGTCTAATAATTAAATAATAATTGGAAATACAAAATCAATTAACTAAATAACCGGATGACTAAACCAAAAAAAAAACCATATCGATATCAAAAATTTAATCAAAAAACAAAATAAACAACTTGAATCGTACCTTGCTTGCGATTTTAACTGCGAAAAACTGAATCTGGATTAATTTCTATTCTTATAAATGGAAAAACAAAATCAAACCACCTTCTGATACAACTACGAAAAACATATGCAGCATACGACGTGGTGCCCATTGGGTCGTTAATTTACCATATTTTGATTTCTTCATAATGGTCGTCATCTCCATGTCATCAATAGCATTAGCAGCCGAAGATCCCGTTCGTGAGAACTCAGAGCGAAACGAAATCTTAAATTACTTTGATTATGCATTTACCGGCGTATTCACGATAGAAATGTTGCTGAAAATTGTAGACTTGGGTGTTATACTACATCCTGGCAGCTATTTAAGAGAATTCTGGAATATTATGGATGCTGTGGTCGTTATATGCGCTGCTGTTAGTTTCGGTTTCGATATGAGTGGTAGCAGCGCTGGACAGAATTTGTCAACTATTAAATCACTTCGAGTATTGCGCGTACTGCGTCCATTGAAGACCATTAAACGCGTTCCAAAATTAAAAGCCGTCTTCGATTGCGTCGTGAATTCATTAAAAAATGTTGTTAACATTCTAATCGTGTACATATTGTTTCAATTTATTTTTTCTGTTATTGGTGTACAATTGTTCAATGGAAAATTTTTTTATTGTACGGACGAAAGTAAACACACTTCTGAAGAGTGCCAGTAAGTAAAGTTTTATTCAAGATTTAAATTTATTCGTCCTCGTCTGATTTGATTTCTTTTACTATAATTTATCATCATTTTATTAATAATTAATTATAATTTTAATTGTAATAGTTTTGTGCCTTATGTTTTGAGTTTTTATTTTCCAAAGATAATTTAACATCTTAGATTCGTAACACAATATTACATCCTGTCTGGTCTTCCATATATGTATATAGCTCTCCTATTAGTCACTCTTTCTAGCTCTTGATCTTTCTCTTTCTATGTTTATCAATGTCGACCTCTCTGTCTCTCTTTTCCTTTATATGTATGAAAAAACATTTATAAAATTCATATACATATGTTAAAAAAAAGAGATATATGGGAATTCTTTCTTAAGCGGAACAAAGCTCGGACACAAATTTGTGTTAACATGTTTTAATGATCTTGGGTTTAGGTTAAAAAATTTGTTTACAACAACTTACGTACGAATCGACCGTTTTTTGCTCAAATTGTTGGCAAGTGACATTACTGCAAAGTTAGTGCGATAAATTAGCGAAATGCGATATGGATTCAAGATAATATTTGTGCGTAACGCTCGCATTGCTTAAAACTTAAAAAAAAAAATACATAATAACTGTTAAATATTTTACCGATATTTAAATGAAAAGTGGGTCGATTATATTTAATTAAAATTAGTGTTCACCAGCAAAATTAGTGAAAGGTGGAGTTGTTATGCAAACAAACTTGATCTGTGCGGGATTCAGAAAATTCTGTGTGCCAGACCCATCAATCGAATAGCCTCAACATGTGTTAGTTTTAAAACTTCGATTTTTTCATTTTTGGTATAAGCTATTGCCAAATATCTTGATGTTTTAGATAGGGGAGTTGGCTGTCGAAAGCTTAAAGAGATATAAAATACAGTCCTGTTCCGTTTTTCACTTATAGTTTACGAATCTCAATCCGATATAATTGTGTGGGGCTCCATATCCTGGCATGATGCAATTGAGGTTTAGTTTAGGTAATGTCGTAGCAACAATAGACAAATGTCGGCTCAAAATGCATTTTCTAACTATCTTGCCTTTTTCATGCTCATTTTCACATAATAAAAACTGTTATACGGAACGCTTGAAACAATTTTTTCTTTAATTCTCTGAAGTCAAGTTCCCGAGTTCCGGGCAATGTTACAAAAAAAAACAATCGTCTTAGAACGCTAGTTTATTTTTGGTTTTTTTTTTTTTTAAATGTAATACTGATCAATACAAACAAATACTTAAGCATAAACAATGTTCCTATTTTGATGTTTAAAGTTAGATTGATCGGCTTGAATGTAGTGTCCGAGATATACTCGATCTTTGATGCTAATCTAGAATACTATATTACTTTGTAGGTTCTTACACGCCTCCTTCTCCCTGTTACGTACATTGCATCGAATATAATGTACCCCTTTACTCTGCTTGAAGCTTTTTACTAACGCTGATTGTGATTCTCATGTCAGGCTTTAAATTTATTCCATGTAAATCTGGGCTAATTCATCCTAGTTGTGTTTTTCGGTCGCTATTTTTACATTTACAGTTTTTACCCACTTGTCGTGGAAGAAAGATGAAATACGTATATTTTAAGTTCAAGATCATTAAAATCAATCAACATGAATTTTGGAGCGAGTATTTACCGTTTGACTAAGAACAACCATATACACTCAGACCAACATTTATTCGTACACCCTTTTTTTTACTTTAACAGCTATATTAGTCAAGTCTTCACATTGAAAAAAATATATTTGGAAAGGTCGTTCGAATTCCGTTTGAATGATGCAAAACTTTCCTTAACCCATTAAGTACCCATTGAATATTTTGAGTTCAAAAAAACGTAAATTTTTCAACTTTTTCCTCGATTTTTTCCAAAAAATGTTGGGATGCAAAAAAATGCTTGAATCAATTCTAGGAGTGATTGCAAAAAAAAATTTTCAAAAATATTTTTGCTTGTATTTTTTAAAATTTTTTGAAAATTGCGAAAAATGCACTTTTTGTGTGAAAAGTGGGAAAAAGTGGAAAAAATGGGTTAAAATTGTCATTTTTAGGATTTTCAAAAAAATTTTAAAAATACAAGCAAAAATATTTTTGAAAATTTTTTTTTGCAATCACTCCTAGAATTGATTCAAGAATTTTTTTGCATCCCAATGTTGGTCTGAGTGTATGTATGTATGTACATATACATATTGGGGTCAAATCCTGTTCTTAAAAGGCGTCCACCAAAATATTAAAAAACTACGGATCTAAAATCAAATCCAACATCCCGCTGAGCAGAATAAACATTTAATTTTGAGGAGATTTTAAAACTACGTGTTTTTGCTAAAATTTTACTATAATTTTGGGTTAGATCTGATACATGTTTATAAAGCATCTTCATGCCACGCCTAATTTTATTTTCTCATACAAATTTCCTTTATTTAGTAAGCCTTTCTGCATGGCTTGTTCGGCTCATACCGTCGAATTAAAAAAAAGACGTTTATAAAATTTGTTTTCAAAAGTAGATTCAGTATTAAGCCCAAAATTATTGGAAACTGTTCTAGAAAAATGTAAATAATTTGATAAAAAGAATTAGGTTTAAGCTAAACAATATTGGAAACTGTAATATTTTTTGTATTGTTTAATAAGAACACGTAGCTTTTTAAGACATGTCAAACTGAAATCTTTATACTTCGCAACAGGAGCTAGGATTTGATTTCCGTTTCAATGTTTTTTACTGACATTTTCTTATAATGCTCTGTTGAGTCCGATTTTGGTAGAGGCCGTCCAGCTTTGTTTCCACCCGAAAAAATTGACCCGCCCTAATATCAGACATGTGCGAACTAATAAAAACAGCATTTGAGAAAACTGAATTTGATCAAAAAAAATGTTAGAGTAACTTGACTATAATAAACCTTTATATGTTTTCTAATCAAAGCTTTTAATATCAACTAGAATTCATGTGAATCCTGGTAAGTTCGTTGATTTAAGTCAAAATTCAGCTCGGCATGAAAATGAGAACAAAGAAAGAAAACAAAAAAGAAACAACGAAATGTATATTGTATTATATTTTTGCACAGTTGAATTTTGACTTAACCAAACAAAGTATAACCCAAGATTATAAAATAAGGACCTGGCTGCACCTGAATTCTAACGATAATAATAAGATTAGAAAATGAACCAAAGAGAAAAATAATCAAGTAATTCCAACACTTTTTTTTTCTACAAAATTCAGTTTTCACAATTTCTTAATATTTCGCACACGTCATATGTAAATATGAAATTATATAAATGTTTCCTTAATTTAATTGTTAAGATGTTTAATTGTCCCTATAAAAGCTTTTATATACATACATACTTATACACTCGTACATATCTACATGTGTAGTTATTAGGTTAATCTACATGATGAGTCAGGTACAGATTTTAAACGACTTTTGGCAATGTGTTATCCATAGAAAACTCATAAACTTATTTACATGCAATATTTGTGTTTATTTGTGTGTATCCAAACCATAAATAGGTCTGCCTATCAGCACCTATAAATACATAATTATACAAATACATCACGTTTGGTTCCTAGTAAATATTATGTGATATATAAATAATCTTTCAAATAGCTATCCTTATCGCCGCTTAGTCTGGCCAATGCTAACGCTGTCATAAACTGCTGACATGCTTCATTGTCACTTAACCGAATGTGTGTATTAAAAATAGAGGCCTTATACTAGAGGCTGGATTATAGGGGAAGAGCCTAATAAGAATTTGACTGGAAAAAAAATGTAAATATATTATTAATAAAGTTAGAAGAAAAGTTCATAGCTTTCTTTTGGAACGGGACAATTAGTTATCTTAAATTGTTTGGATCTATAGATATCTTGAGAGCTATGACTAGACCACACCCCTAATATTTATTTTCAAATATTCTAAAATAAGTTTGCAAACTTGTAACAAATACAACTTCTTATTTTAGTGTGCAGTTCCAAAATGATTAAGATTAGCAAAAAAATTACAAAAGTTTATTATTTCATATCCAATATTTTTATGTATTTATTAATTATTTGCATTTTTTGATTAAGGTTACTTATGAGTTTTATCGTTTAAAAGAAAACAAAAAAGGTGCACTGATTCTACAGAATGTAAGAGTAGCATTTTAAAGTTTCTCGTCCAGTTTTTCTTGCCTGATTTGTGCCAAACAATCACGCAAATAAACGGACAACAAACACAAACGAAAAAAAAAAAAAAAACAGAAAACCCAAACATAAAACAAACAACTTATTTTAAATTAATAACTAAAATACGAACCAAATATTAAACAATTAAACAATGTGCATTATTCATCATCTGTATCTGTGTATAAGAACATAGAATGGAACTGAAATGCGAAAATCCGATAACCACCATAAACATTTCTAGTTTTTTTCTATTTCTGTTATAGTTTATTCGTTTAATCAAATCAATGTATAAGTATTTGTATGTGTTGCCTTCTACACCAAAACCATTACTTTACTTAAATCAAATTTGATCTAAGACCAACTGTCGTTCGCGTTTAGCATGTACATAATCGTTTCATTTATTTACAATTGGGTATTTTGCAATACCAAAGAGTCCATATTACTACCAGAAGATTTCTTAATAAGTCTGTACACGCGTAAAAACAGTTAAATCAGGGAACGTATTCATAATGATACAATTTAGAACTCGTATTAACACGTCTAGTATTTTTATTCCTTTATAGCACTATTTGAGATTAAATCTTTCAACTTGCATCATTTTCATCGTGTTAAGCAACTAGTGAGTTACTTCTAATGCCTAATGTGTGTTTATACCTACAAATATTATCAAAAGTCAGTTTCAATAGATGTCAGTCATATGGTTATCCACTGTTGATTAAAACGTTATTAGTATGAAAGCAAAATAGATAAAAAATCTTTGAAAATTATGTGCCTTTGCAGACAGAGGTCAATTTACTTATTAAAAGAATCTTATTAAACTTGATAAATTATATCAAATATGTAAGTACACAAGTAGTACATATTATGTACTGCGGGCTGCAAAAAGTCGGACCTGTGCCAAGTTTGTTTAGATAGCCTCAACGCTGAGAGAGAATTTAGAATAGCCTGCAAATGAAGAATTTCATTTTGACTTTTAAATCTTGTTGTAAGTAGTTAAATTTACTTATGCACAATGTACACATACGTAGCTTTGTAACTTAACACATAGAGGATATTTTCTACGGCTTAGTTGAACTTCAAATCAAAATTACTGGTGAAAAAAGTTTACCTAGTATTTAAATTTTCTTCAAATCCACTTTTTAAATTCTTATGGGGCTCCAGATGAAAGCAATACGATTCTAAAATTATTCAATGCAGAGCCTCTTTTTTAATAATAATATTTTGGAAATCTGGATTCCTTTGGTTTCCAGAATTGAGCACACACTTTTGACCATTACTCGAGAATGTCACAGCCGATTTTAAAAAGCTTTACATTAAAGATTATTCTTTCATCACTCATGAACAGTTTTAATTTATTTTATAGATTTAAATAGTCTAAAAATACGTAAAATCAGAAATAAAAAACACTCTTTCATCTATTGCAAATTCGTATGTAAGAAACAATGATTTTATGCAAAATGGATTCTTTAATCCTGGTACGCCGGTTACTTAAAATATTTCTGGATTTATAAAAAAACTTGCCTTTCGTGAGTTTTCTTGCCTTTTGCAGAAGCCCGCAGGATACGAAGCTCGAAAGAGCCCGTGCTCATCTTTAATGCAGTATATTATTAAAGAAAAAATCGGTAGTTATTTGCGTAACCGATATCTAAAAACCGAAATAAAGGCATAGCCGAAACCGTAACTGAAACTCATATTCGTTTCGGCTTTGACTTAATTATTATATTCCTTAGCTTTTAGAAAGTGTAAATCTATTTAAAAAAGGTTGTGCTACTTTCGACAAATGACAAAAAATGCATCTTTGAAAAAGATGCTAAAGTGATCAGAAAAGCGAGTATGTTAATGGATAGCAAAAATAGTGAACATTTTTGCCTAGCACTTTAGGGCTTTTCAATTCGATTAATTACCGAACAATACTGAAAATAAATTACTGTCTTAGTTGTTGTATTTAGTTGAAAAACATTTTCAGACTTCTTAATGAACATTACACCACAGCTATAAACATATTTAATTAAATTTTGTACATGACTTGTTCACCTTTTAAAAATATACGTTTTATCAGAGAACACTTATCGCTCATTTACACAAAACACATAATTTTTAGGAAGCACATTTAAAGTTTTTTCAGTACCACCTTGCCGTGAATTAATAATTTTTTCTTCTCACATGAAAAGTATATATGATATAAATATGGAATTTTTACACAACGTAGAACAGGACTTATAGAATATTTTTAAGATATAATAACGGATTTATAGATTTTTTATGACAGTCCTGAAATAAATGCGTGATAAATGCGTATTTTTCGTAGTAGTAAACAAATAATAGCTAACTATTCAAAAGTCTTTTTCCACTCAAAATATTACTATGGATTAGTAGCTGTTTAGGAATAGAAAATCGTTTAAATTACTGAATAGTTTTTTGTTTGCAGTGCGATTATGCTGATAAATTTGATTTTTTGTGATGCATACAAGTGTTATAAATTATACATATTCGCATTGATATATGCTTGAACGAACTGAGTTATATTATACACATTTTATGTATTTACTTTTAGCTCCGTTGAGTTAAGTACAGATAACTCAAGGATTTGTATTTGAATGTAATATGCTAGTTTTCGAAAATTTATTTGTATACTTCTATTTGTTGTATGTGTATAATATTGATATTATATGTGGATTTACCGCTAGGCAAAGTCAAATATACGTCAAAATACAGGTGAAAACACACAAGCCGCAGATTCATGAATACACAGTACATACTACTAGTACATGTTCATTTGTTAAATTTTAACTGTGCAATCTTAACTCATACCTAAACTTAAGCGATTAATTATTATTTTGATTCATCTATATTTGCGTTTTTTTTTCATATTCATGTAATGCTCAATCATACATATTCGTATATCCAGAAATACCATCTGTATTTTCACATTAAATACATAAAACACTACTTAAGAGCATAAGAACAAAATACGGAAATCCAAAATTTATTTTATTTTATTTAGTTTTAAAGTTGAATATTATTACGTTTTTTATATTTTATTTACCAAATTTTCCATTTACATTTTATAATCAATTTTAAAAATGCAATTACTAATAATTTACAATGAATACCTGCCAATATTTAAAAATAACAAAATAAAAAAATAAATAAAAAAACATGATCATAACATAACAATTATAAAATGCAACTAAAAAACACCACCTGAAGGGGCTCGTATTTTAAATACGAGGAAGACGAATTGCTGCCCAAACAAGAAAGGCGAGTGTGGAAGCCACGCAGCTTTCATTACGATAACGTTGCCGCCGCAATGCTGACGCTATTCGCTGTTCAGACCGGCGAGGGATGGCCACAGTAAGCTATTTTGTTGTATTAGTGTTTAAGCATTTCCTCATATGTAAAAGCTATTTATGTATGTGCATATGATCAATCAATATCTGATTTTAAGCATTGCAATTATGTATAGTTAATAAAAAATATCTTACTTTGTTTTTATTTTGTTTTATGCTCTCTTCACTTGATTATAAAACATCATTGTAATCATCAAATAGGGTCTTGCAACACTCAATGGCTGCCACTTACGAAGATAGGGGTCCAATCCAAAATTTCCGGATCGAAATGTCCATCTTTTATATAGTATATTTTATTGTGTTTCCATTCTTCTTCGTCAACATATTCGTGGCCTTGATAATCATTACATTTCAAGAGCAAGGCGAAGCTGAATTGCAAGATGGCGAAATTGACAAAAATCAGGTGAGCAAGCCGAAATGTATTTGTAAATCAAAACCAAGCAACTTAATAACCAAAAAATTGCTTTTATATGTGTGTGTTTCGTGTGTAATGTACCTGTAATACCGATAGATGTATAAAATAAAAATTTTCTAAATGCACGTGAATGTACACATATAGTACAACGACACCTACTTCAAACATCCCCGTACTAATTTATTACTTACGTATACCAGCCACACACTACAAATATACACAATATGGCAAATGCATTTGCGCAGGCGTCATTAGCTCGGACAATACATACTCGTATGTACACGAAGTACGGTTAATCTGTACAGTAATTTTTCCTGTATCTTCTACACACAAATGTATTGAATGTATGCCAGCTAGCTACTTATTGCACTGTCGTGTTGTGCAACACCATACATCTTAAATCCTTGCATTACATTTACGGATACATAAGTAGATACATAAGTATATTCTCGTACATACATACGTGTATCTTCTGTTCGAATAATTTAGAACCACCTCAAAGTTGTGTTTGTGTATTGCTCTTACTATGCCGAAACAATTTTAGAAAGTTATACAAATTTATTTTGATCTACTAGTGTATGAATTTACAAATTTATTAGGATATAAGATGTTTCAAGAGGAAATACCCTATAAACACAATTAGCCTCCCTTTAATATAAAGACTGAGCATTTACCGGAAAGTAGCGATTTTTCTTAATATTTACGATAATCCTTAAATATTCAGTGTTGAATATTTAACGATTGGTATCGTTAAATCACCGTTGTTGCCCAACTTATTTAAGTATTCCGTTCTGGAGTGCACTTCAATAATTAAAGTAAGTATGTAATGAATCCTACAATTAAATTTCTCCAATTTAGTCCATCTAATTAATTTGGAATTGAACTGAATTTTATTTTAGTTCGAATCAAATTTTCATTTAACAAAGTTTACAAATTAAATGTTAATATTTTAATCTGAACAGTTGTTATTTGAGCTTCAGGGTTACGGCATTACTCTTGAATACAATTGAATTAAAATTAAAATTTGAAATTCGTTTTAATTGTCTTAAATTGTCTTTTTTTTTTAAAGTTTCCATTATTGATAGGTAATGTAATCAACATTAACATAAGACTCGACGACGTTTACTATTGTTAAATAGGGTGTATTGGTTTTACACAATGCTTCTAATTGGATGCAAAATAGAGCCCTGCATGAATGAACTCAAAATACATTTGAAGCTAAGTAGCTTTAAACGAATATCACACTAATTTTACGATTTATTTTTTGTGATACCACACCAAAATTTGACGTTTTGAAATGTTAGAAATTTTCTGCCAAATGCAAAAGTATATAGTAACCAGGTACCTTCTGAATGACAACATTCTCATGACGAAATATTTGAGGGAGTATGAACATAATTATAGTTAGGTGGAATATTCACTCACCACTGCCCCTCTTTTACTGTTTTTTAAAAAAAAAATATATATTTGAATTCCATAGTGCTTTCAAAGCTGTGAAAAGAAGACAACACCCAACATCGGATCATAGTATTGTATTATAGTATTGTAGTAGTTAGTTTCCGAAAAAAAAACAAAAAAAAACTTAAACTTGCCAAATGTATGTCACAAGTTCAAGCGCTATAATTTGTGTTCCTAAACGCGAAGAAAAGCAATATGGACAAATACAACTGCAGTTGAATAATAAGATAATAATAAAAATGAGCAAGTCATTTTAAGGAATGCGATTTTCATTATGTTTCAGACAGCGATTCTTACCGAACTCAGTGCCTCATAGAAACTAGTTCTAAACCGAGGAAATGTCCTCTGATCGTGGTCATATTTTTTTTGCTATCCACACAGAGCATTTCAATTGAGAGTGGAGACAGATACGGTACATATATAAACCCGGAGGTGAAGCAAGTACTCCACCTTACTATACTTTCATAATGAGTGAGAATGTTAGTTTTTCCGAGCTAATTCAAACTTACCGGAATTAGCATAACGAAAATCAGCTTGCTACGTCCTTTTGTACTCGAAACAAAAGACCAGAAACAGAAACCCAAAGCAATTGTCAAGGTTCCTGTAACCAAGCATGTTGAGAAATTTGACCAAATGTAAAATTAAATGAACTCAATTAACTATTTTTTAAAATTAATAAAAATGCATCATAAAAATTTTGAATTAAATTGTTAATTATAAAAAATTTAAAACTAATAATTTTGTTTAAATTTAAAATACATTTGTGGCGAATGAATATTGTGACGTTAATACGTTCGACAATATGAAATTTCTGACATTTAAGAAACACCTACATTTGCGGGAGCCCAAGTGAAATGTACGACAATTGGAACCACTGACTAGATAATTTATAATAAAATTTTAAAGCTGCTTAGAATTTAATTTTAATTTACTGACCAGGAATTTTTGTGTTTTTTGCACAAGTTAAGCGAAAATTGTGAAAAAATATAAATTTGAGAACCCCAAATTGCTAGGAAAAGATTGCAAAATTTTAAAATATAACTATTAAAATGAAGTATGAATAATATTCTTTTGGAAAAATTTCAATTTAACTAGAAAAACTAGGTGCAAACACGAAAGTTTGAATACATTTTAGGGAACCACTTTAGATCTCAAGTTTCTTTTTACGAAAAATCAAAACTATCGACCTCTAAATCCCCTTCAAATATTCTGAAGTTTAAAATTTCACTTCAACTCTATTGCATTTGTTTGATCATCAATCATTTGTTCAATCATCAAATAAAAATGCTATAAAAAATAATGTGAGTAATAAAGTTTTAAAAGCAAGAATATTTCATACTGAGCATGCTTTAATTTTCGCTTGCTGTGCCAGCTATTAGCTTTGCTCGTCAACTGAATCTGCTACAGAAAACATTTTTTATGCCCATTACTAAAAATATAAGTAAAAGGGCATATTGTATTTGTTGAAATGTATGTAATAGGGAGAAGGAAGCATCTCCGACGCTATAAAGTGTTTATATTCTTGATCAGCGTCAACAGCCGAGTCGATATAGCCATGTCCGTCTGTCCGTCCGTCTGAGTGAGGGCCTAGATCGCAGAGACTTTAATAGCTACAGCAACCAAATTTAGCACACACTGCGCCTTTACTATGTTGTTGTTAATTTTTATGACGGTCATACATTTTAAGTGTAAAAAATGCCTCGACTCAAGCTGCTTCTATCTTGTTCTTGCTAGCTTGCTCGCGAGTCGTGCGGGCATTGTTGTTGTTTTTTTTTTATGACGGTAATAAAATTCCTCGACTCGGGCTTAGCTATGTTGTTGTTGCTATTTTGCTCTCGATTTTTTTGTGCAACTTCACGGCGCGAAATAGGCCGAATTAAAGTTGGAAGCTGCCGCATAACTCCCGGAGTCCATGCTTGCCCGCCCCCTGATCCAGGGGGTCACACAAACGGAAGAACGGACAGACTAAAATGGCTAAATCGACTCGGTAGTCAATGCTAATCAAGAATATATTTACTTTTCTTTCCCCTGCTATATACATTTTAACGAATACAATATTCGTTTTTAACGTTCTTTTAAGTAATGGGTATGATATCTCTTTAAGCATATTCCTATGTCATGTCACGTAACGTCGCTGTGGAACTGCCCTATATATCTGGCACTGGGTGAAGCATTTCCAATAGTAAAGCAATCTCTATAAGAGCGTTTTGTTTTAATTTTGTAATTTAAAAAGTTTTTGTGTTATTATACCCTAATTCTTAAATTTAATAAATTTCAGTATGAATCGCTCTTAAGCTCAAATCCCGTGCAATTTTTCTAATAACGGTATACTTGTATGTAACTTATTTACAGAAACAAAATTATCAAACCTTAATTTGAACTAACTGTGGTAGATTTTTATATTATTAACATATGTATTAGCCAAATCGCTTCAATTTTATTGCCATTAATTATTAAAATATATTATGTACTTCTTTTTCCTTTCACAGAAATCTTGTATTGATTTTACCATCGGAGCTCGACCGCTTGAACGTTATATGCCCAAAAATCGTAACACTTTTAAGTACAAAGTGTGGCGAATTGTTGTGTCTACGCCATTCGAATACTTTATAATGATGTTAATTGTGTTCAATACACTCTTATTGATGATGAAGGTAATTTAAAGTGCTTGTTTACCCATTAATACCTATCTACTTTCGCATTTTTACAAATAAAAAGAAAGCTGAGAATAAGAAAATAACACAAAGATCGGCTTTTAAGTAATCGGTCTTTAAATCCGGTGCATACGATCGGTTTTTTCCCGACATCTGCTCACAATAAAATCCCCCAATTTTTATATACTATGCGGATGTATTAAGTTTGCTAAAAATATGTAACAGGCAGAAGGAGGCGTGGCAGACTCCATAAAGTATATATGTACATAAAGTTGTTATCAGCATCAACAGCCGAGTCGATAAACCCATGTCTGTTTGTCTGTCAGTGTGCCCAAAAGGATCTCAGAGACGGTAGGAGCTAGAAGCACCAAATTTAAAATATAAACGCCTTACAATGCCAGACAGAACAAGTTTGTTAAATCAATTGTTTTTTTTGCTTTTGGATTGATTCTTTAATTCTTTTTGTTCGATTCGTTTGAGTGTTTGCTTGATGCTGGCGAATAGAACATTTAGTACATTTACATATTTAATATTTGTAGGGATTTAAATTATTTTATTTAAAAAAGTGTTTGCTTGTCCATAGTACGTACGCGGTCTCCGACAGTCGAGTATGCTCGGCTGTAGATTCGCTAGCGATGCAAGCCTTCTTTTTTAACTTTTGCGAATTCAGCTAAATTTATTTTGATTGATTTTATTAGAGGCAAAACTTCATTTTATTAAATTTTATTGATAACAACAGCTTATCAACCTAATACTCTGGCTATTCTTTCTACGTTCAGTCAGTCATTCCTTACGTTTTGCGCACAATGTTAAGTATGCTGTTTAATTTGACTATTCTTTGCACTCAAAGAACTGAATGAAACTCAGCAATATTAGAGACGCTTAAGCTTAAATTCAATCGTGCAGAGCTCTGACACATACTCGGCTGTTGATCTTTTGTTTTTTATTTGATGTGCAGGGAAATAAATTATGACCAATGGGAATGTAATATTATTATAATCTATAATGCATAATTTTTTTATATAATATATAACTAATTATAAACAAAAATCTTAACAGTATCATAATCAAGGTGAGATGTATGAAAAATCGCTCAAATACATCAACATGGGATTTACGGGCATGTTCAGTGTTGAAACTGTGCTAAAGATAATTGGATTCGGTGTCAAGGTAAGTACAACATTTTACAAGACCTAAGGTATTTTTAGATAATATCCTGAAAGTTGATATTTAAAATGGATACACGTTTGCAAACTCAATTCATGTAACGCGGTCCTATTATGAAATTGCTGAAATTTACAGTGTCACACAAGTGATTGCATGACTATAGCTTTTTTAGTTGTACCTTTTAAATAGTTTATTGTCTAGCCATGAAAAGGTTAGATACTTTCAGAAATGAAAATCTCTATTAACATGTATATACACATGGGGACAGTGAAATAGGTGTGGAATTTTTAGTATTTATGTTTATTCTTAGAAACATTAATAAGCTTACAAAGACATAAATTATGAATTAAGATTAAGGTTAAAAGTTAAAACTAAGCCCATTTATAAGCCATTTGATCGTAAACGATCTTTCAATTTTCATTGCCCATTTAAAGATATTATTATTATTTTTTTAATACACTTGTATTTAGAATCTGTCATTTCAGGCAAACCCAGGGAATGGTAGCGCAATTTCTTTACCAATCTTTTCGTTATATGTTTGAACATTTTTCTAGATTTTTGGTAAAAATTTCATAATCTATAGTGCTAAATTTTGGGCCATGATAGACCATTCTGTTAAAATTTGCAGAAATTTATGTGATTTCGATTTTTCCGATATTCACGAAATTGCGAAATAGCATTAATAGCTCAAATATAAGTCGCATTTTTGCATACGCTAGTTTGATAACATTACTGTAGACTTTTTCCGAATATTTCTGGTTGGCTCTAGCTGTGAGCACAGTTTGCTGGACAAGGTTGAAGGCTAACAACTTCTCCCCATCGGGTCACACTGTATCTTCCTAAATTTTTTTCCTGTTATATTCTTTGCTACTATTATAATTTCTTCTTTGAAATTTTCAATCGAACCCAGCTGCAAGTGGATCAGTGATCATTCACGTCACCTCTGCGAGAAATACGCATTCCCTTACACCCTTCATGCAGAGTGCTAATTGCAAAAAAAAACCTTGTCACTAAAGATGGTTTTTCGGTCGGAGCACGCGAAACTCTTGCACTAACGCTCATTTTAATAATAAAGTTGTATCATTTGGGCGTGCTGTTGAATCTTATCATTTTATAGTTTCAAGATGCACCGACCCACCTAAAAGCTGAATCATATGCAAAACCTGTTTCTGTCTTAATGGAGACAATAATGAAAGTAATTGCGTTTGGATTTACGCCACTTAATAATTCTCAATATGTCTGGTATGTGCGCTCTTCCAAATACTCACGACAGCTTATATTTACTTTATATGTACTTTAATTTAACTGTATGATTTAATACCGACTTATTTAATAAACATCGCTTATACTATACACCAAGAGAACAAGAGGTCATTAACATCCAATTTTTATTATCATATGTTTGTACATGTAGTGTCACAATGTAACAATGTAAATTTCAGCGAATAAAAAGGCTTGAAGGAAAAAATTTTATTAAGGTATTTTAAGTATGTACTTTGGGTGTTGTTTTGCGTGCTAGCTGTAATAATACATTTTTGTAAAGAATTATTCTTTAATAATTTACAACCATTTATTTTGTAGAACTTTTTCAAGGATCCGTGGAATATTTTCGATCTTATTACTGTCTTAGGCAGCATTGTGGATGCTCTCTGGATGGAATTCGGGGTAATTATATGCTACTTTCATTATACATATTGATGTGTTCAATTTATGTAAGCCGTTTAGCAAAACCAAACAAAAAATACATATATAAATGAAGTGTTCAACTTTTCATTTTGGCAGAAACTTGCATCCGTTCAAATACACATTCATACCAATACAAACATGTTTAACAAATATTTATTAATGTGTACAAACATATTTACTTTTGTATCCACACATACACACATAATTACGCAATATTCAGATTATGTGTGCACAATGGTTTATGGTCTTTTAGCTTAATATTTAGTAAGGAAAATTATTAAGTGAAAATCTATCTTTGAGCCTTGATGTTTTCTCGCTCACTGAAGATGTTGTTTCACAAAAATATTATTTTATTGACTAAATGACCTTACAGACGTGTATAAAATAATAAATTCAGCAGAATTTGCCCAATAGCGTTGACGAAATTATTCATTTATAATATCATTTCTTTTTAATGTGATAGTTTATAAAATTTAAATAAACTTCAAATATTCCTTAGTATCCTGATATGTCTATATTTTATAACCCTTATACATTTTTTGGACAAACTCCAAAATTTGGTGCTGCAAGTACACTTTGTGAGTACACACTTAGGTCTTTAAATATGATTTTTTTTGCATAATTCTTTAGCATTTTCTGGTCATAGGATCTTGGACTTCTTTCCCAACTTCTCTTCAATAATGATCCATTGGATTAAGGTCTGGCAATTGAGCCATTCATTCATGAACATTCAATTATTTTATGGTGTTCTTATTGCTTTACACACGTCTGTATATAATAATAATACTAATTATTATAACTTCTTATTTATAAATTTAAGGCGTTATATCTACGAAAACGGAATTTGTCAATAGTTGGGCTCTGGTATTCAGAGAAGTTAACACTCAAAAATTTTTTTTTTCATATTACATATTGTTTTGACATTTGACAAAGGAAAGAATTCACCAACAGGCAGGCAGAAAGTGTCGAACTTTCTACTCAATTATCACAATTCACAAACCATCAAATGAGCATTTTATCGAACCAACAGGTCTTGTAACTGTTTTAACTTGGAGAAACAGTTATTATCGACCATTGCCATTAACAATTATCTAATTTAGCACACACGTCATTGGTGGTCCGTAACTATTTGAAGAACATCAAGTGAAAGACCCTACCACATCGTCATATTTTTTAGATATTTTACCTTTTGACCGCCACTTGTTTTCATACTGAAAATATAATACTTCATTAAATGGTTTGATTTGAAACAGCCAAGCGTGAATATTTTGCAGCTGATTTTTTATTTGAAATTTTTCGTTCCGAGGCTGTTTTGTTTCTAGTTGAGAGACCTATTCTCTGAAAATGTTCTGAGAATTCTTTGTTATTTTCTAATTATAATCGCAGTACTGTTAGAGGCTTTATAAAAAGCCACGTTTGATTAGAGAATTTAAACATTATACAAAAACATTAATATAACGATAATATATGAGAACAATAAAAACTAAGATCGTTAGTGCCAAGAGTGTTTACACATTACTAATGTGATTTGGGGGAAATGAAAAGCGCCCAAAGAACGTGTTAGCTGTGCTTAACATTTTTTAATATAACTATAATTGAAAGACTTTAAATAGGTAAAAGTTATTATACGGAGTGCAAATAAATTAATTTAAAATAAGTTACATTTTATACATACTGACACTATTAATTATTTAAAAATCGCTTAGAGCCACACAATAAAATATATTTTTATTAATGAATTTATCTTTAATTTCAAAGCAATTTTACACACAAAAAATATTTCTTTTGAAAGAATCACAAAATACAGAAATTAATAATCGTATTTCTTTTTGATTTCCTTTTTCATATTTATTTGTGTACGAAAACGAATACCAAATGTGGTCTCAAAATCGGGAATAACCAATCCGAATCAAACAAAAAACGATGAATGCAAAAAAAAAAAAAAATAATAATAATAACATAAATCAACAAACACTCACGAAATCAAACATTCACACCCTTCACAAACTTTAACGTCTAAATTATGTAACACATTGAAATATTAATATGTACACATATTTGCATATGTAAATGAATATATGCCTTCGATTGACACAATATACGCCCGAAATTGGCAATCGGGAAACAAAATCACTGCCCAACATGAAATTAATATTATAAAAAACAAAATAATAATAACACTTACTTTGTAATTACAAAACCAAACCAACACCAATGCTAATACCAAATGCAATGAATATGCAATGAACTCTTTCATCACATCACAAATTGAAAACAAATTCACAAAAAAAAAATGTAATACCAAAAAACCAATTATTTACACCAAATTCAAAATGAATTATGAAATCAACCAATCAACAAATTAAATTGTATTACAAACATGTTGTCATTCAACAATTATGCATGTGTATGTGCTTTAATTGTATGTGTTGTCAATACATATTTTGCACATACATATGCATACATATATATTTCATCTACAACTACATCGACATGTACAACAAATATCAACACCAACAGCACGATGTAAGTACGAAACACAATCTACACAAAATTGCATTAATCAAATTCCTATGTGTCCAATTGATTGACTTTAGACTGCTTTTATTGCTAATCACACCTTTCACTTAACTAATAAGCTTACTAAATCATATCCAAATTTTTTTTAGTTTGTTTAAAAATTGCAACACACATTTGAATTTTTTCTCTGATTATTATACCCTAGCAGATACTATAATAAAAATTAGATTTAGAAAATTCAGCAAAATCGGCTATTATGTTGTAGTATTCTCTCCGTTTATGGGTAAATCCTATATTCACTTAAGGCCGGGTCAGACGAGCACTTTTTCACCGACACTTTTTGTCAAAAAGCTGTCCGTGTCGTGTAACCACACAAAATTTCAAAGCGTCGGTGAAAAACCGACGCTCACCGATGGAAATAGAACACGTTCTATTGCATCGGTGAGCGATAGTGAGCGACACGGACACGAAAAAATCTCTTTTTGACAAAAAGTGTCGGTGAAAAAGTGCTCGTCTGAAGCGCCCTTTATAAAGAAACGATCACGAAATAGAAAGCTTCATATAAACAGCATCAGCGTATTTATTGATAATTTTTAATTTCGTGTGTGCTTTGCTTTGAGTGGGTACGGGATTTAAGGACGAAACTATTTTAAATTTATGCGGTTGCATTCAAAAAGAAATATCATTAAAATAATGATATGTGATACTCAGTGAGTGTAAATGTAGGCTTTCAGATACAAATAGTAGACAATTTTGTTTTTCATTTTTAACACAATTATTTACTGTACAGATGTTTATAGTTGGATCGCCAAACTTCACAGTTTATATACTAGATATCATTTTGGAAGAAATGTCTGCATGGGTATTAAATTTTCGGTTTCCCGAAAAATTGTGGTATTTCATCTATAAATTTTTTCCATCTTGTGTTTGTCGTTTCGAGTACTAAGTATCTGTAAGTTTCAGTTATGTCACACATGGCCCTCGACATAAGTACTTGCGTACGATCGTAAGTACTTTCTTCTCTTATTTAAAATTACGTATTTAAGTTTGTAGACAGCTTGGTAGAAAATTCAGCGGCTGGATGGGTTGGCAGTTTACAAAGACTATTTAGTCGTTTGAGGAAATCGTTAGCGCAGTTATGTGACAGTTTGCATAATCTACACAGTAAAGATATTTTTGACATTTTCGATAAGTCGTAACTGTTATCTAAAACACAATACGTATTAGAACCGTTTAACAATACAAAATCTGAGACTTCTGTGGCACCCCTGAATATGATCTTAAAACGAAAGTTAAGTGGTATTTATATGTTCATTCTGAAGTTGGTGTCCTGCATGTATCATTAATATGTGCAACTTATAAGGAGCTATCCAAAAATAACTTCCTGTTACAACAACTAATGGTCAAAGCTGTTCCTCAGAACGTGTTAAATAATATCCACCCGCAGAAGCATCCAATTCCAATAAAATCGAGTCACTAAGTCTAACTTATGAGACAATGTTTTTTATACTATTTTCTCAATGTTTTTGCAAGACCTTTTTGCGGGTTACCAACTTCATTTGTTAATTATGATGTAAGCTTAAAAGGTAAAAGTTCTTATATTATAAGGGGATTCAAGAGGGAATAAGGACTAATTAAAGCTTTCGAGTTTTTCAATATATAAACTAGATTCTTTAGATTTTTTTCAATCTTCATTCGGCTATAAACTGATTTTTAATTAGGCTTATAACTGGAATTTTAAGTGGCTCAGTGATAAATGTAAGTAATATATTGTAATTAACAAGGCAACAAATAGGTAGTTCCAAGAATCCAAGCCAAGCTTTCAAATATACTGTACATATTATAAATAAGTTCTACCGCATGAATTAAGTTCCATTTGGCTTTTCTAGCTGTAAGACGAGGCAGTTAGCTTCTCTACTTTCTACTGTCTGCTCAAGAATTCAATTCTATTTTCTCTCAGAGATAATCTTCTCAAACCATATCTTAACAGTGATGCAAACAATTTGCTCTTTATTTTATTGATGAACTGTAATTAATTAATTACTATTCATATATTCATATATCATGTAACATAATTTTCAGCTAATTGTTGGTTTGCATCCCTGTTAATTAAAGTAGTGCTAATTTTCCATCTGCTATGTAGTTACAGTGCATACCTCTAAATGGCTTTTGATCCGATGCATGGCGCTAATAAACTAGTGTTCGTCTCTGACTGAAAGTGATTGAACAATGTTAAGCAAACGGCGTAAGACCGAAGTTTAAATATCTACTACTATATCTGTGTACAACTGCGAAATTATATTCGTTTTCTGCAGATATATAAGCTATGATCAGAAAGCAACAGTTACAACTATTAATTTCATCGATGATTTTGAATTAATTACAACAATCAGGGCAGTTTTTCTTGATGTACACATAAATTTTATCCAAGATATAGTTTCAATCTTCACATTAACTTCTATACACTTTGCGTAAAAATATATTTTCCATAGTTTTCAAACTCCTTACTTCGACATTGAAAATACGGGCCTCAATCCTAAATGTGAATTGAGAGTGTAGACAACTAGCATTAGCGTTTCATAAAGACTCTGATATAGTTTCTTCCACGTGTTTAATTAACAATAAAAATTAATCAAAGATACACATATACTAACTGAGCTAATTTAATAAAAATGATCATACGAGTACCTATAGAACGTATTTGCATAAACATATTTTGATACGCAACAATTTAAATGTGCTTAAGTTTTGCTAAAGCTTTATGTTCGAACCCCACGTGGCTATAGAATCTCAAGGAATAGAACAGTAAGAAATCAACGTGAAACAAACCCCTCTCCAAAACCTTTCCTAATGATAAAAAACAATTATACGAAAACACATGCTGTTCAAAACTGCTCGTTTGTTTTTGGCATATTATAAAAAAAAAACACCAAAATACTTACTACTAATTTTCAACTCTACTTTATTTATTTCTTTGTTTTTTTTCCAAAATATTTGAAATCGACTATTTTTAACGCCGCCAACGTCGAATGAAATCCGTAATTCGTTTAAACAAACCGATATGTACTCGTAATCGCAATTTACAACTTTAATAATAAAATAAAAAATGAAAATATCCATAAAACTATAAAATCTACAAATTGTGTATATAAATTGCTTATAAATTAACTAATATCAAACTGCACTGCAAAATAATCACAAACATTTCACTTCATTAAAAATATTGTAATTCACCTTTTGGCTGCTGTTGATTCGAACTTAATGCAACTAAATCTGCAACTTCGTTCGAAATTCATGCTATGAATCTGCCATTTAATAATTCAAAAATACCAACAACAACTGTGGCATCAAAATCGGTGATAATGCGGTATATGAGTTATGTGTACATTGAATTCTTTAAATCGAATCAAATAATTTCAAACATGGTTTCATGGTTATTCAACAGGATGTAAGTAAACAAACTAAATCGAGAAATGTTTTTTGCGAATGCAAACAATCACAAAAATAAAATCTAATTATTAGCATTTTAGCTAAACATTTAATATCTATACTCTATTCTGTATTCAGATCGCATTCATGATGTCTACTTCTATAGTAGATTTCATCGCCATAATATTCAAAAATACATATTTATATGTATTTAGCTATTTATTCAACACTTTTTCTAGATAAAATGAATACCATAAAATAAATTTTTTTTATTTTCCGTAGTACTGTTACCCTTTTGGTACGTTGGTGTGGAATTGCTTGCAAATGCAATGTTACCTTCCGCGATATATATATTATTAGTTTTCTCTGTACATAAAAACTTTATCATTGCTGCTTATACCCCATTATGTTAGTTAACCAGTATATCCCTTTAACTTTCCAGTAATAGACATTCCAAATGGGGTAACTAAAAAACAAAAAAGCTTACTTACACATGTTCCTCTTATGCTCGCTGTTAATATCTGACGTGACATTTGATATCTTAATGTCATAAAATAGCACAACCCTTATCTGCTACACAATAGAAATCGCAACAGTGCATAGTTATAATCTTCTTTCATACATATGTACATATTTTATCAGCAACAATTGTAGTTTTACCAAGTGTGTCTAACTATTATTCAATCTACGTAGAGGCCACAGAGAGGCGGTATGCGTCAGTGGTTGCTCAGCACTTATTTACTTATGTATATGTATGTATCACAGTTCCGATCACAATAACAGTGATCGTCTCTGTAGTACTTGCGTACATTTGTACTTATGTGCATAATATTTACATTAAATTGTAATTGTGCAAAATGCAACAGCTGATGAGTAAAATATTTTGGTCAAAGTTTTTATATCGTTTACGGAACAATTAATACTGACATTATAACGCGAATCGAATCCTTATTTGTATTAATATACAAATATCTGACAGCAACACTTACCTAATAATAACAATTGTAAATGTGTACAAAACCAAAAATATTTAAAAAAAAATGTATGTACATTCCGACAGTTGTAAACAAATTATTATTATTGTTTTTCCTTTTCTGTAAATTACACATTTTTATACTTAAATCTTAAATATTATTTTCTCTTATTTCTGCAAAAACTCGCTCAAATAGTACGAAACAAAAAAATGTTGAGTAGACTTTCAAATACTCCAAAATATAAATATCCCAAGGCCTAACACTTGACGCTTTTCGAACTGTTTTGTAACTAGTTTCGGTATCTAAAACATGCAAAAGCACATGTTACACTGTATTAGTGTGGTAGTCAATACACATAACTAAACACAAGCAGACCTTTCCACAATTGTACACAAAGCGATTTTAGTACTAAATACTATAATAAATTTCTAATTAGATTTTTTTTATAAATTCAACATAAAAACAATTCATATTATCTGCATTTGTTAAATTTACTTGAGGTAAAACCTGTTCGAAATACACGTTTTATTTAGCATTTTGTATTTTACCTTCTTTCTATATTTATATCATTATCATCACATGTCTAAAAAAAATATTATGCAAATTTAACTGTAATTATTTTGTAACTATATAGAAGAAAAAGTAAAGAAAATACATTTTTTTTTTAATTTGATCTTTACTAACCCAATCAAGCAACTTATTAACAATATATTGTATATGTATATGTATGTACTTTTTTATGTACGACTAGTACTACTACTTACTACCGCTGCTACTGCACTACTACATACTACTAATATTAAAACTCTACTACTACTATTACTGCTACTAAGTACTAACGAACTAAATAAAATAAAAGAAGAGAAGAGAAACAACCCTAGATTATATTCGAACTGAGCTGTCAGGCTTCAATTTCGAATAAATCTGAATTCAGTTAGATAACGGGACACCAAAACTCTAATACTGCTTTCCTTATTTTCTGTTTCTCTCTTTTTCTTATTTTGACCAATAATATTTTACAGTCGAACTCAATCAACGTCGGCTTCTTGCGATTGTTTCGTGCGGCGCGTCTTATAAAATTACTCCGCCAAGGATATACAATACGCATTCTCCTTTGGACATTTGTACAATCATTTAAAGCACTTCCATATGTCTGTTTGCTTATAGCAATGCTATTTTTTATATACGCCATTATTGGCATGCAGGTAAGTTTCCAATTTTGCTGCAAACAAAATTGTTCGTGTCACAAACAAAAAAATTAATATATAGAGATCGCAAATATAACACACATGTAACACATAAGGCTATTTATTAATGATCGACCTAAACTAGCCTTCTTAATATTTGGGATCTTAAACTTATTCTCAATTTGTAGCAAATGGAATATCGGAAGCAAATTTATGTTACAATTTTTACGATTTACTTATTTCTACACAATTTTTAAGTTTAAACTTAGTTTTTAGTAACAAAGTTTTGTGTTACATGCAGCACAATCAATATATAATTTGATTTTTAAATGAGCCGTTGTCAAAAAAGATAATACACACGCTCACATTATTAAAGATTATAAATACAGTCGAACTTCCCTAACTCGAATCACCATTATACACGAAAAAAGTTCGAGTTAGGGAGACTTCGAGTTAGGGAAGTTCGACTGTATTTCTATTCCATATATTCATTTATTAAAAGGCGTTATAAAAATTAAAAAAGAGGGGAATATATCAAGGCTGCAAACTATAAATATTTTGAAAAGGAGTTTCGAATCGTTAAGCAAGATTTCGGTTCTGTTTGCGAACCGGCTTCAAGGCTTTAATTCTATCCTTAGCATAATTCAGCCCATTAAGAGCAAAGAGTGTATAATATCAAAAATTCCAACCTATTTATTTTATTTGAGTAAACATTTTAAAAAATCATGCTTTTAAAAAATGCAAAGAAGAATACGAAAATGCAAAATAACAACAACCGTTATTTGTTGTCGGTGCAGGTGCTCAGCACAGTCTATGTGATTATATTCCAAAAATAACTTTAAAAAATTATTTTTCTAGTTGAAATAACGGCTATTTTAAAATTTTTTTATTTTTACCCGCTTGGGTACAGTGGCTAATAATCAGTTAAGGCAAATGTATTATCAATTTCTTTAATATTTTCTTGATTTTAAAACTCATAAAATTAATTATTTACAGAAACTAGTTCCTTATTTAAGTAACTACCTTAAATAAGATTATGATTTTCAAGTTTGGTTGTATAATGATTGTTTTTGGATTTGATTTTTTAATTCATAAGTTCTTATCTGTGATGGATATATGAAAAGTGAAAAATATCTCATTACAGTAACGAACTTTTCTTAAAACACAAACTTAGAATCTGCGAAAGATAGTAGTAAATATGAATGTACACATAGTGAATTATAAAATAATAAAAAAATAACCTTTAAAAAAAGGTATATATTTCAAAATTTGATTAGCATCTTTTATCAGACCGATTTTTTCTTAGCATATGCCATACATATGCAAAAAAAAAAAAAATTTTTGTTATACGATTTTGTTTATACTGGGGTGCCACAGAAATCACACAAATTTAAGTAAAATTCAAGCGAAAGCGATTTCTGTGGCACCCCCGAAAATGTTTCCAAGTTTCGAATTTATTATTTTCCTATCAAGATTTTCAGAGGTGACCATAACTATAGAATGTCGCAGACGATTTTAAAAGGCTGTACATTTTCTAATTCATCTCTAATAAAAATAATAGCATCATCAGATACAAATTGGCGCGTTTCCCAGAGCACATCGATGAATCGATGAAATTTAATATAAATAATATAAATATAAAATAAAAACATACAAGATTAGTTGCTAGAGTGCAAAGTTTGGTTTGGAAACAAACTTTCTATAATAGAAATATAAATTCTATTTATGTAAATGAAAAATGGCTTTAAAAAAGTGCTTTAATCTAAAAAAAAAAAAATTTTAAATTCACATTGGCTTTATTATTTAGTTTTTCTACCTTTTATACCCATTGAAAATGGGCAAAAAAGGGTACAATGATTTAGTGAGATGCATTCGTGATGCTTTCGTCACTAGCGTGGCAAGGATATTTGATCTAGGGTAAGGGTCCCTTGATCAATTCTGTATCAAAAACAATAAAATTGCGCAAAGGGACCGATATACGTATATGTAAGCATAGGATCACTAAATTTGTAATTAAGAATTTATGAAATATATTTTTATTTTCCAACAGAAATTATTTTTTATTCGAGGTTGAAAACTTATATTTCGCTGAAAAGTAATTTATTCTTTATTCTTTACCCACTCACAATAGTTTTCCATTTTTTTTTATTGAAAGTATTAAAAATAAATTTGACACAATAACTTGGCGCTGAATCAATCATTTTATAAGTTTGTTAAATGATTTTTGGACTACTCGAATTGAACCGGCTCTGCGAGGTTCGGTTCAATACCAGTTTGCAGCCTTGGTTTATAGAAGTACAAACCATAAATTGTAGTGATCAATAGCAAACATTTACCTAAAAAATCGAAGATAATTATAAAAATTAAATGTGTTTCTAGTCATAGGCATCTTTCTAGTGTAGTTCTAGAGATACATATATAGATATGCGCAATAGGGCGTACATTCTTTACAATAACATTGATGTTGAAATTAAAATAAATTTCATTTGGGAATACACTCGTAAGGCTGTAAACGCTTTAATTAGATTTCATAACAACAATTGAAGTGACAATGTGATTTAATTGGGTATTTAGTTATAAATGGATGTGTATATAATTAACAGACACTGTTAGATAGGTTCAAGGATACTTTTGACAATCTTTTAAACACCAAAGACTACCGTTCGGTATCTGACATTAAATACAATGGCTTTGCAACGTAACATTTTACACCACCATTAAATTGCTTTTAGGATCTAAGTCTTTAATTTTCAAATTCTAAATTTATAATATTATGGAAAATTGTGGTTCAGTCGAATAAAAGACAGTTTCAATGTAAGGACCGCAGTGCATATTTTATGTGAAGATCTGCTACACTATTCGGATTTTGAAAATTGTATGACCAAAAGTACACATACACATATTTATATTCTTATATGAAACCGATATGCTTAAATCGTTTAAATATAAATATGTAGTGCAATGCATATTAGCTAAGATTGGAGTTCATTTAATGCTGATTTAAATAAGAATCTAATTGAACAGTAACATAGTTGAAGTTCGTAATTGGATATGAAAGGCTAATTTTATAATATTTCACAAACTAAAAGGTTTTCGGCAACATAAAATATGACCCGGATACGCAACTGAATCGTCACAATAATTTCCAATCTTTCTCTGGAGGAATCATGCTGCTCTTTCGGTAAACGAAGATCTAAATTACTTAGTGTATTTTTAGTGATTATAAATGATGGCACTAACAGACAAGCATACCTACATAAATACTACATTCATACTAGAGAAACTGTATTTAATTTCCTTTACTTCTGAAACTCAGGTGTCCCCACACGTGATGATTTTACATCGACGTGTTAAGACATCATATTATAACAGACAAAATCGGTTGATTATTAAGCAAGTCACAAATGAAAACGATTATACATACAAATTTAAACACAGTCTATTTGTCAACTTGCCGTCGCACAGTGGCTGGTTTTTTTGATGGTCGGCATGACAATTCAAAATTGTACGAAATTTTGTGAAAATAAAAATGTATAGGTACATCCGAGAGAAAATGGTTCAAAGGTGAACAATTAAAAAGATACCAAACTCACCAATTCTAAGTTCGACTTCGATGGTAGGTTGGGAAATTGGTTTTGATATTTAAAGAAACAACAAAGATTTTTGGCAGAGACATCTGAAAAAACATAAAATTTCTTCTTGCAAGTGTACGTCTTTCGAACCGATTTTATCAAACAATTAAAAAATTGTTTACTACTTGGTACAAATTCAATGAATTTGTATAGAAATATAATTTTTTATACTTTTTAAACTGAAAACCTAAACCTTGGCCCTATATTTTAAAATCGATAAAATCCACTAGGAAAACTAGCCACTGGGCGTCGTTTGTGACTTAAATAGTTTCGAATCAGTATTTAGTTAAAAACATACATATTTAAACATAATTATTTGTTACTCGTGTTTGGTTCGTTCGTTCAATAAATATATAGATAAATCTGCTGTTTCTATCGAACTGCCAAAATAAAATTGTATGCAGTAGCTATGGCAGTTCACAAAGTTTTCTTATAAAACACTTAGTACTTTAGTACTTATGTATTGTACTGTTACAGTTGTAGTTACAGCTATAGTTACGACATCCTATTGTAAATGTGCGCTAGATTCATACATAAATTGTAAATGTATTTTTTTGTGTTATTAAAGTTTGCTAATAAGCATTTGTTTGAAATTAATAAAAACAAATGTATAATACACTTGAATAATACTTTGAGTTGTATAAACAGTCGATATCAAGTAAAGCCGTTCGCTCAAGTAAAGCCGTTTTATCGTTCTTCTTTTGATCTTACCATACGCATATCAAGCGATATTTTTTTATCATGATTTAACCATGCTCTACTTGTAATATACAAATTTATTACGATCGTATAAAAAACAAAGTTATTAAAAAAAACTATTCTGCATAGAATGGGGAATGACTGCAACTTTTATTTGTATATATTTTTGAGCTTGGTACAGGACATCTAATAGTTAAACACTGTCGTCTGCAGCGTACTTATATATATATATATAATATCATAGTATAGGGTACAACATAAATTTATAATTCATCTAGTAATTAAATAAATATTCGAACATAAAACATATAAATATTTACAAAAATATATATTACGATTTTTTTTATTATTTTGTTACCAGCGTCTAAAAGAATCTTGATCCTCCTAATTCTTTATTTATTATTCATGCCTTTAATTCAAGCACTTTATTTGGAAATTCATATTTTTTTATTATAGACATTATTCATGCCGTTAATTCCAACACTTAATTTGAAAGCTCATATCTGAAATTAAATCTAATTCTAACAGAATTGATAATGAGTTGGTAATTTAACAAATATTTTAGCTTCTGTGTTCCGTGGGTCTTATAGTTGTTTTACCAAAAAGAGAACAAAAGTACACCGAGGCTAAGCAATGCGTGCAGAGACTAAATTTAATATAATTACTTATTCTTATAAAGGATACATGGGTGGAAAATGTTCTATTTAATTTATTCGTTTTATAGCTGCAATGTAACAATACAAATTAATTTTTATATTATTTACCGATATTTAAATCGTGTATAGGTATTCGGAAATATCAAACTAGGTACAGTGGAAAATTCCATAACTAGACACAACAACTTCCAGTCATTTATTCAAGGCGTCATGTTGCTCTTCAGGTATGTAAATTTTAGCTCGTTGCATAGAGTTAATATAAAAATTTTATTTAAACAAAGTTTCGATTCAATAATTAAGATAATTAATAGATACATGCATATATGTATACATTACAAACATAGTTATTTTTTCCATATTAAATACAAGCAACCTTAAGACTATAATAGTTTTCGTATTATACGAGTCGTTTATCGATTATATACCAATAAACCGGAACTGAGGGGATAACCACCAAACATAGCTGTAGCATATTTTTATATTTCTAAAATTTATTAGTGGGAAAAAAAGATTATAATCTTTTTTAATAATTTCTTACTATCTAGTATTAAATACATGCATTTAGGTTAGGTTATTACTAATTTATTAATATTTTTAGACAGAATAGCTGAGTAGTCATTTAATTAGCAAGCTTGCGGGCAATAATCAGCTGAACCCAATAATATCTATGTAAAATATGATTATATAAGCGATATATTTCATAGTTCAGAACAACATAATACGAAACTTGTTCGTTATAAAAGTCAACAAATTAAATCTCAAAATTCATTTAAAATCCAATTCAATAATTTATTGTAGCTTTCGCAAACTTTATCGCAACTGCATAAAGTGCACAGTCATCTTAAATGATTATTGTTAAGTGACATCCAGTATACACAGAGGATTCCCCTGCAGCAAATATGATGGACAAATCTATATATACAATTAACACCAAATTTTTTTTTTTTGTAATAGTAGTTGCAATATATTTAGTATGACACTCAGTGTCATGATTTGATTAGAGATTAGTTAATTCCGTAATAATCTGACTAAGTATGTTAAAGTCTAGGCTAGTTTATTTGTCGAGCTGAGAATCAATTTGTATACCGATGTTATTTACTTTTATATATCTTAACTATTTAAGGTGTATATTTTAATAACTACGAATAAATTGAGTGGCTAAGCTTTGTAGATATATATTTATATTTTACATATATACATGCATACAATTACTTGTAATATTTATCATTAGTTTATTGCATAAAATAACTTAAAAAAGTACTATGAAAAACACTAAGTATCAGCCACATTTTTAATTTTACCAATAGCATTTTTTATACATATGGGGTCCCAGATGAAAAAAGCTAACTTTTAAAAATTGTTTATGCTTCTTTTCACCCGTTAAAGTGAGAATAAGTATGCCCTGCAGCATCCCGCCACTTGCGGATCCCTGGATGAGCTTCTTGTAGCTGGAGTCCAGTGCAACACATTTCTGTCAAAATACACGTTCAATTGACTCATATTTTTCTCAACGTTTCAATGTTTCGTAGAGGAATGTTTTATAGAGGAAGAATATCGTAAAATTGTTTTGTAATGAAAAACCAACTATTGAAGAAGTTTATTTTTCAACCCAGCATCGTTGAAAGCTAGTATTCTGCACTTTAACTGCTCTGGTTTTAAACTTTCTGTTCAGGTGTCCTTAGATGAAGTTTTTTTAGCATTTCTTAGTTTTTTTTAAAAAATGTTTAAGCACAGCACTTCCTCATCCCTTCCGATTTCAAACTCAATAGCTCAATGTCAAATAAATTCAATCCGTAAAATTTGCCGAAATGGGAACCGGAACAGGTGAGGGAAATTCATTTCCGCAAAATCTCGCCGAAAGTGAAAACCAGAAAAGATTTGTTTCACAAACCACTTTCTATTGATCAGCATTTTGTCGCTTCTGACTACTGCCTGTTTACTTGGATCTATCTCCTCTAAACTTTTCCTGTTAATGAACAGCATTCTTACTTTTCATATTTCTTTGTCCTTATTTAAATCTTTCTCTATTGATATTATAGATCCGGCCAGATTTCTAGATTGCTAAAAAATATCGCGCGAGTCGTTTTGTGAGGAGACTTGTACCAGAACTGTCATCTTCCCTTCCCATTCGCCGAGCTTCCCAATCATTTCATTATTAGAGGACTTTTACTTTCAAGCTGCGCTTTGCACATAATTTTGAATTTTTCTATGACTTTAATAATTCGCTTTCGGAGCTTTGGCTTTCCACGGTGAGCATAGATATTCTGTGAACGATTGACGATCTACGCATTTTAAATTCAAGGTCTAACATAAGTATAACGTACACAATAGATTTGTTTTCGCTGGATGACGCCCCTAGACCAAAAGCTTTTCAGCTGTATGGACTTTGGGTGCTTTACAACCCCACTCTCCGATTAAGTGTGTATCAGAGTCGGTATTGCAAATACCAAAGAAATAGTTTTTCCACTGAAATTTCATCGTACTTAATCGATTTCCTAAACGGAGACTTTGTGTATAAGTACGGAAACCATACGAAGCTACAATATTTTATTTCAAAATGTCCGACTGTTAAAATACATTATTTAATTTATTTAAAAAATGCGTATCTCTTAAGCTACGAGTATGGTTTTAAAAACTGTGTAACACAGATTAATAGATATGTATATTTATTTCATCTCAGAAAGTGTGAAGCTGTCCGAAATTGGTTGTGACATTCTCTAGAAATAACCAATAAGCAATAGAGGCACAATATGTTCAAAAAAATATATTAAAAAATGTCTTAGTATTACTACTATTTAAAAGTTGGTGTTTCTCATCTGGGGCCCTCAAATGTTTCAGAAAAAGTTTGTGATTTCCTAAATAATTAATTAAGTAATTTTTTGCCATATGAGCTACTTTACTTCTAGAAGTATATAAATGTACTTTACTTCTAGTTGTTTATAAATTAAATATAAATAATAAGCTGTAGGTATGTAAATGTAATTTACTTTTAGAAGTATATAAATTAAATATAAATAATGAGCTGTAGGTATGTAAATATACTTTACTTCTAGAAGTATATAAATTAAATATAAAACCGAGCTTAAGCTAAGTTTGTTCTTATGTATGATTGTGTGTCAATTTCTGTAAAATAATATTTGATTTGATTTAATAAAATTTGATCTGTTTTATGTTGCAGTTGTAGTTGTTGTTCATAATTTAGTATAAGAATTTTGTTTATTTGTATTAATTATCCTTGCAGTAATTGTGTTATTTTCACAAGTAGTTACTTGCGGTTTTAATACACGATAAAAAAATTACATTCAGTTATAATCATATAGAAGCAATATAAATCCATACATTCTTATAAATAAAATAACACACATTAGTATAAGTGCATATCTAAATGTACTTTATTTTTTTATACCCTGTGCGGGTATGTATGTATATTAAATTGGTTAAAAAAAGTAACGGGTAGAGGCGTGGCAGACCACATAAAGCACGTATATTCTTGATCAGCACCAGCAGTCGATAAAACCATGTCTGTATGAGCGAAAGGATCTCGGAGAAAGTAAGAGCTAGGAGCATCCTTTTGGAATGTAGATGTCAATTTTGGGTGTACAGTCTTTAATATTCACAGTGATGGGATAGTGCTAATAACTACTCACCAAGTTTGCAGTTATGTTTGCAGTTATTGAAGTGAAATAATAATTTTTTTATTACTACTCTGCTTAAATGTATGTATACCAATCTTGCCAGCATCGACCTTAGCGCCTTATTGGTCTAATTGACCAGTTTGCACAAGTCATAGGCAAACGAAATATGTGGGTAAGAGTTAGAATGTATTAGTCTAATGCTAAGGGTTTTAGGTTCAGTGCGGTAGCGTTCGGATTTTTTAAATTTTTCAATTAATTTTTTTACTTTTAATACATTTTTAAAACGTACAGATATTGTGCAGTTGAAACAATCAGTCGAAAAGTAAGAAAATAGCGCTTTGAAAGAGCATTAAAGCCTACGCGTGCCGAACGGCATCTCAGTACCTACGCACAGGGTATCCAACTGTCGAGTGCGCTCGACTATACTGCTTGTTTCCCCTTTTATATGCCTTTATGCATACACATTCATATGCATTACATGCATGCGTATTAGTGTGTACATTAGGGTGTCCCTTATTTGGTCAAAGTCAATATTTTTAAACGCATACGGGCTAGTTCTGTTCATTAGGTCCTAAAGCACTCAGAAATAAGTTTTTACCTCAATCGGAGTATGATAACCCGTGCCGACTTGGATCGGAAAATTTAAAGATTATATGGGACAAAAAAATTTTTTTTTTATTTTTTAATTTTTTTTTTTTATTTTGTTCATTAGGTCCTAAAGAACTAAAACCAAGTTTTCACCTTAATCGGAGTACGATAACCCATTCAAATTTCCATCGAAACATTAAAAACAGTACTTTAACACTGATTATACATTTTTCGATGATTTTTCATGTTTCGATGCATTTTTGAATGGGTTCTCTTACTCCGATTAAGGTGAAAACTTGGTTTTGAGTTCTTTAGGACCTAATGAACAAAATAAAAAAATAAAAAATTAAAAAAATAAAAAAAATTTTGTTTTGTCCCATATAATCTTTAAATTTTCCGATCCAAGTCGGCACGGGTTATCATACTCCGATTGAGGTAAAAACTTATTTCTGAGTGCTTTAGGACCCAATGAACAGAACTAGCCCGTATGCGTTTAAAAATATTGACTTTGACCAAATAAGGGACACCCTAGTGTACATGTACGTATTTTTTTCCAACCAAAATTAGTAGTAGTAAAATAGTATAAATTTACTACATCGATTGCTTAAAGCATAATGTAAATAAATAATAAATAGATGTGTATATATTCATACCAGCGAAACACTAAAAAAAAAATGTATGAAAAAAGTATTGGCTTAATGTACGTGCATAGCTGTATACCAGTGGTGCCCAAAATCAGATTTTCGTACAGTGGCCTTAGCTAAAAGTTTAATAGTGTGCTTTTGGGCCCCACTGCATTTTACCAAGAGTGGGCAGTGGCAGCTCCATGAGATCACTACGTTATATTTAATGAATTCTCGCTTGCATGTTATGTCTTGTCGCAATCCAGGTACGCTGATGAAACTAAAGTTTGCTTTGTTCTACAAATAATATTTGACATTAAAAGAACTGCTGAAGTCATAAAATATCG
Source organism: Drosophila recens (assembly GCA_037043495.1). Classification (NCBI taxonomy): domain Eukaryota; kingdom Metazoa; phylum Arthropoda; class Insecta; order Diptera; family Drosophilidae; genus Drosophila; species Drosophila recens. The sequence continues at coordinate 409,791 of JBAMBJ010004536.1, forward strand.
CAAAAATACTTAAAAAAAAACCGAATAAAAAGTGAAAGAAATTGTGTATTTGCTCTATCTAAACTCATTAAACTTCAATTTTCCAGCAGTTGTTTTTAGAAGCTTACTTGCTGAATTCGGCTGCCCACCCTTGTTTTTTTTGTGAAAATAAGTATACATATGTAGTTAGTAAGGTGCATGAAAAAAATTATTTAATAAAACATAAAACTTAAATGATATCGATGTATTTTCGCGAAGAGTATTGAGTATATTATTTAAATTAAATTCTTACAGACTCACATACACGTAAATATATATATAAACTTATAGACTTATTCAGTATTTACCATTCTCATTCATACATTAATTATTAAGATAGTACAAATGTACATACATATGTAAAAAATGTCAATTCATTAATGTCAAGACTCGCACATAATTAACTTTCTACTATCGGTTTTATTTTCAATTGGATCTATTTTCTTGACGCCCACCTCAAAGATGTGCGACAGGCGAGGCGTGGCCTAACATAATGCTCGCGTGCCTTAAGGGCAAAGCCTGTGACGACGATGCCGAAAAGGGTGCCGGGGAATACTGCGGATCGACATTGGCGTACGCATACTTCGTATCGTTTATATTCTTTTGTTCATTTCTAATGCTAAATCTGTTCGTGGCCGTTATCATGGATAATTTTGATTATCTAACGAGGGACTCCAGTATATTGGGTGCTCATCACTTAGACGAATTTGTGCGTATATGGGCGGAATATGATCCAAATGCGACGTAATTATCAGTTTAATATTTAAATATCTAATGACTGTAATATTGTGTTTATTTTACGAATAACTTTTGTTTCAATGCCTATGTTTTTATTAATATCTCAAATTGGTTTTCAATCAATATACGGCTCTTTCAAAAGTGTCATATCAACCGCGAGCGTTTTCTGAAGATGTTTCATAACGGTCGTTATAACATGCACCCACCAAGACCTTAGATCATTTTTAAATGTCTACATGAATAGTCTGTAATCATTTGACAGGCTTTCTAAAATTCCTTTCCTATGTAAAAAAATTCCCGAAAAACTCTCATGTCGCGCACATTAAACAAATGATTCGCAACTTTAAATTTCTTATTGTAGAATTCTAAACCAGAGGTGGGCACGCCATTGCTCCTGCTGCTTCCAGCGCTTTCCGATACTTTTATTTTATTAAACAAACAGTACATTCAAGGGGGCCACACAAAACCAAGAGTTTGTTGACGAGCGGACCCAAGCAACTTGGAAGACCACCTCTCGCCAAAGAGACAGGGTAACAGGCAAACAAACAGGCAAACAAGACAGACAGATATAGTTCAATCTCTAAATCTAGTAAGTACAACAGGCTTTAAGGGAAAGAGGAAGAAAAATTCTAGTAATTCTACTCCAAACAGCAAAACTAATTCGGTTAATTAAGGAATTTAGAAGGATAAATTTCCCCACTTAATAGTTTGTGAAACAAGTTTACACAAAGCAGCATTTTACAATCAGAAAGAGCTCAAAAAACAAAGAATAAGGTTATTGTGAGAATTAGGTACATAATTAGAGATGGCGATTAACGGAATGAAAAGCTATACTAAAATCAGTGTAAATGTTTGCTTTTTAGTTTGAAACTGTGTAATTATAACAAAAGAAGTGAATTGCAATAAGTTAGTGGTAGTAGATCTACATTTCACAAACACATGCTGGCAGGGTGAGATTATAGATCTACAAAGATTTTGCAGCTTCAAAGTTATTAGTTTCTCAAAACTTTTTTTAAGGCCATCCGAATTGATCATCTCGAACAATAAACGTCGTTTGACGAGTTCTCTTTGCGGGCTCTTTACGTGAACCTATTCCCAAAAATATAATAGGGGTCTACAGGAAATTATATAGTATTAGTTCGAGAGAAATAGAAATCCAAAACAAAAATTATAGCAAGCATTCTACGCAGATCACTAAACTTATATAATTTTTTTTTTCCGACCGAACCATTTTTTAATAAGGGCCGGTTTGTAAACTTCGGTTAATGTGCGCAATATGTAAGTTTTTAGCTTATTTTTCAATTGACTTCAAATGAAATTCAAGAAAATTAGCGTGTCAATATTGAAAGGGCAACAGCTCAGTCAGTCCCAAAATTATTTAAAATTATTTTCAACAACCTTGATTTGTATCCTTTAGAGTGAACACAAAACAATTTGATTTAAAAAGTTTATAAAGCAATTTAGAAGAATAAAAGCTACCTGAGTATTCGAATTCTTTAAATTTTATGATTAAATTAAAATAAATATTAAATGATTATTATTTGATCGTATTTGTTTTATATGTACAATTAATTTGTTAGACCGCACACTTTGAAGACTTAACATTTTTATACGCTGCCCATTGTGCTAATGTATGTAACTGACAGAGAAAACCGTGTCCGAATTTCAAAAGCATTCTTAATTTTGATCAGTCTTAAAGGCTTCATCTCTAAGTGTGTACGTAATACATACATATATCTGGTTTTCTATTCAGTATAACAAATAAATAGCTATTGATGAACTTATTTGAATATACAAATATCTACATACAAATTCTTAATGAAGAAAAAGCAGCTCAATATGTTTTATATAAATATGTGAATTAGCTATTTGTCACTGCGGACGTCAGTCCGCGCTAGTGACAAAAGCAGCACGAAGGGTGCGAAGGCGACTAGCATATATGTACATATATACAGGAAGATTAATTGTTACAGTAAATTAGGACCGAACGCAGGGTATCTCGTAATCGAGCAATCTCGACTTAAGCGTACTTAAATGTTTTATTTTATCCTACACACGGCCTTCGCCTTAAAAGATACATAATTTTAAACTCATTTTGATTCGTATGTATCAATGAACCGAATTTCTTTTTTATATTGAACTAAATAATTTTATACTATTTGTGTTTGACGAAATTATCGAAACACTTCGACTTTCATTTGCAAACTGCTGCCCCACCAATATACATATATATGGATTCAAATAAATTTAAATTGCATTAAAATAAAATAGCTTACGCTTAAATTGGTCTGCTTGCTTAAAACGATTTTAAAATTAATAAAAATGTTGGCTTCCAAATTAAGTCCAACAAAATTCAAACAATGGCAAAAGTCGACCTTCGATTTGCTATACTTTAATGGGATTTTCAGGTTTTTCCTGAACCAAAGTCTTCGTCTGGCGTAAAACTTGGATATGTCATTGCATCGTATATTCTTTCGAATAAAAATTGAGGCAGAGCTATAATTATAAAAGGTTTCAACAATGTTTTACGGAATTTGCTAAGCGATTTAATTCATAGATTATTTAATGTATCTTGTGATTGGTGTATTTAGCTTCGATTTTTCCGAAGATAAAGTTTTGGTTCAACAACTGAAAACAATATTCAAACGCAACGAAAATCTTATTTGATCCATTTTCTGATTCTGCTGTTGGACGCCAAAAATAGTGGCAGAATACATTACACCGAAATGTATGATATGCTGAAAAATATGGATCCTCCTTTGGGATTCGGCAACAAGTGTCCCAATCGTCTTGCCTACAAGAAACTTATACGCATGAATATGCCACTGGATGATGAATTGAGAGTTCAATTCACTACAACATTGTTTGCTTTGATACGGGAGAATCTTAGCATTAAAATGCGAGCTCGTAAGTTGACATTAATTTGTACTCATGATAAATATTAATATCTTTATTTTTAATTTATGTGCATTATATCAAATAGCTGAGGAGATGGATCAGGCGGATATGGAACTCAGGGAAACAATTACTAACATTTGGCCATTACAAGCTAAAAAAATGATAAGCTTACTGGTTCCTCCCATTGATCAGCTAAACAAAGGAAAACTGTCAGTTGGTAAAATCTATGCAGGTTTTCTTATATTGGAGTCCTGGCGAAATACGAGATTTGGTCAGATTGATTCAGGCATGCCGGTAAGTTTATAAATTTCGTACTTTACAAACAAAATACTTCGTTACACTTGTACTTAAGCTCAGAAGTAGGTCCACATAGGTTATGAGTCATTGATGATAAGTCTCTGTTTCATTAGGAAAACTAGGAATAGTAGATTTTTAATTTCAGATTTTACTCTTCAAGTTGAATTGAAATCGTTAAGCCAAACAATATTACGAAAAATGTCAAGTTTTTTAAAGATATTAAAATGCCAAACTACTCGGTAATAAAAAATGTAATATTTTGAGCAATATTTCTTACATCCGACTCGATATCACTTGTGAATGTCAGTCTTATAAGAGTACTTGTACTCATAGCTGTATCTATAAAATATTTAAGATGCTCTGAAAAAGCACATAAAAATAAAAAAGCACATTCATAAAATACTTGAGTGTTTAATGCTTGATTTAAATGGATATGAGGATATTTTGATAGAATCTTTTAATACCCGGGACTCTTAAAATAACAGAGTATATTTATTCCAATTTATGTTAAAGGAAGAAAAATGCGTGGCAATTCTGGTGAAGCTTATATTTATATTCCTTTTCAGTAATAATAACCGAGAAGATATGCTCATTTCCGTCTGTATAAACACCAAAATCTTAATACCGAATGAGACTCACAAAATTGAGTTTGATTCAAATTTTTGATACGCCCTTTCCGTCTATCAGTGACACTATCAGAGAGGCCATTACCCCACTTAACTAGAAGGGTTAAATATAACTGAAATAAGGACTGTGATTGAGAGTTTCCAAATGTATTCAGTAATTCTTTTGGCATAAAAGTTTTAAAGTTGTAGTTACAATTAATTTTCAATATATTTAAATTGATTCCCGGGTATTTTATTGTCGGCGGCCCGACGATAGCGACCTTATTTATTTTTTAAACAGATATTTTATTGCCAATAATTGTCTTAAGAAATTACGTTGATAACTATACACACATATATATTGCATAAGCAAATATAAATTAAATATTTCAATAAATTAATATATATGAGTAATGAATATTATGATTTTTCTTCTCAAATGTTTGACAATGAACACTCAATTATAACTAAAACATTAATTAAATGTACCACCACAAATCGTATTAATTATGAAATATAAATGCAGAATTGGAAGGAGGTATATAATTAATTTATATGCAACCTTACGCTTAGAACATTTGTATATATGTTGGTCACATATGTATATATAATATTTATGTGAAAATAATATATAGCAAGTTTATCATATATACGTACTCAACTAATTAATATTTATAATTACCAGAACTTAAAATTTCATATGTATGCATGCAATTATTGATGAACAGTTTGAACACAAAGTCGGTACATAGTATATTCATATTTTCCGTCAATCTGTCAAAGTACACTAGGTAACAGCCAGATTGTAACTTGAACCAAGCATAAATCTTTGTGCATATGGCGCACCAGATGACAAAAAAAAATAGCTTTAATGTTTTGACCTATGGTATAACAATTTTTTTAATTTTTAATTTTAATTTTTTTATTTCTTTCAGAGGTGAGCATAGTTTTTCATCATTACTTAAGATTGCCAAAACCAATCTAAAAAACCTTTATAAAAACGAATATATCTACATATATAAATTTTATTTATCCATGCACTTTTTTAAATTAATACCAATACCTTTTTAGCTATCAATTTTTTGTGCGGTATCTTTTTAAATTAAGATAATAACTCTTCATACCAAAGGCTGATGAACAATCGATTTCTCTAATGGCAGCTATATGAAAACGTAGTTCAATATTACCTAAATATGGCCAGAATATGTAACAACAATAGACTGATAATCTATGAGATTGCTTAAGATATTTTAAAAATCTTAAATTGTTTTTATACTTAAGGTCAGAACCACTAAAAGTCTTACTTATTAGTAAAAATTTGTCGGGTCTGCTTTAATTTTTATGAATGATACTCGTATCTAAATAACGATCCGTTAACAAATTTAAATTCTCGAGACTTTAAAGTCATATTTCCTTAGACTTCACTGCAAGGAAGCCATCAGAATCGACAAAAGTCTACCGATCTGAAGAATGGTTTCATATTTCCGTTTCTTACATACATACATACATATCTAAAATTCACTCTGGCTATGCAAAATACTATTGGCTATAATTTAAAACTGTGTATTAATGAATAACAAATACATTCATTACCTTTTTGAAAACGTAACTATTAAAAATTTGTTTTGGCGCTCTCGAGTAATGATGCCTAAGCCTCAAAAATTTAAATATAAAATCAACCATAGAAATTTTTTTAAACTGTTTTTTTGGCAACTGGGTCCCGCCACATGTATAAAAAAAAAGAAAGTTTGGTTCATGTAAGAAGAAAAAAGTTTAACTTTGTTGCCTAGGGTAGTCGATAATCAAGACTGACATTTAAGTAATTTTATTTAGGCTATACGAAGCTCAGGTTATCTACTAACAAATATTTCTGCATCATTAACTGAAAGATAGTAATATTTTACTTTTGACAATTTTAAAGTTAATGAGCGATATGGGCAAAAATTTTTGAGCCCAGTGCCTAAAGTGTATTACTGTGTGGCAAATTTACCAGTTGTCAATAAAGTACAAAAACATGTACTAAGTTCTTATGTCGCACTAACAAGTTTGCAATCCAGGCTTATGTAAAACCTTTATTTGATTTAACACAAGCGTGGCCGCAAAACTCTGTAGAAAATTTTAAAATCCAAGGCTAACACTACTTTAAGTTAAATATATGATAACACTGTAAAGAAAGAAAAGACGTACTTACTTGGTATATTAATGTACATATGTTAGTATGTATACATAAAACAATAAACAAAATATAAATAATAAAACAAACGCGTGAGATCGTAGCTGACTTGGCTGCAAGGAATTCCCACCTTAAAGCGAACGATTTTGAGCAAACGCGTGAATTCGTAGCTTACTCAGCACTAGGTATTTTACACCCTGAGGGGGATTCTGATTGCTGTGACAGCACCTGCCAGCATACAGCTTTAGGGATGTCATCCCTAAGACAGAAATTTCCTGTTCGGCGGCCGTGAAGAGTTTGTTCACCACATGCCTTCAATTCCGAGTGGGTTTTTCACCTTATGCCTCCTGGCTATGCCTTTGTATATATGTAGAGAATAATTGCAAAGGTCTCAGTCATTCATTAAACTATGCAGCTTCTTATAATGAAAAGAGTATTAAAATAACACATTGTTTTATTCTTGTTAATGCACAAACGTTTAATACACCCTGAAAAATTGATCGAATTTAAATTGTCGTACAATACTTAAAATTGGACATTCGGGCAATAATAGCGAGATAGGAACGAGGATGATGATGGTCGTAAATATAGCTCAACGGCAGTTCATGAGCCGGTACACAATATATTTAAATATCTTTCGTTTGATTTTACTTTGCCTTTTATAAGCTTCTCTTTCACATGTTTGCCCTTAAAAAAATATCTGCAAATATTAACCAATTTCGGCTAGAGGCATGTGTATATAATCGCATAGGAACGTGCATACTTAGAAATCAATTTACATTAGTATGATGCCAAATTTCATTCTCCATAGCCACACAATTAATTTCTTAATATTTAGTACACCGAAAATTTAAGTGTATAAACAATTTTTGCAATGCTATGGTTATGCTCACGCTTATCACTACCACACATAATCTCTTACACTATCTTTTGCTTATAAATATACGACCTAAATAAGAACTTCAAGATTTAGTGGTGTTACATAGTATGAACATGTTTCTCATGGAACTTTCATTGTTAAGACCTTTAACTCAATATTTTACTTATGCAATAATCCCTAAAAATTCCATTAAAACGTTAACCAGAACACGTCTATCATTTACTACCTATCAAAAGAATATGAAGATTTGATCGAATTCTTAGGTAAAATCAAAGGTGTCACACAAAGTGTTAAATAAAATGAGAACCAGAAGAGCAAAATACCAGATCCAGAATAAGTGATGGTATCTCAAAAAAGTAATAAATAATTAAGCCAATATTGTTTTCGCATTTAATGTTTTATATTAGAAAGCGTAAAGAACTTTTCTTAACCATTTTCCTTTAAATATAGGCAGCATAGAGTCTAGAGACTTGAGAGTCTTGTTCGTAATTTTTTCTCCGCCAACCAAATTATTAAGGCCAAAGTGGTTTTGTTATTTATTTCGTTTCTGTTAATTTCAAATCATCTCTTTTTAAAATAGGGATAGATCTGGATAGATCTGTTCTGAAAAAAGTTGATATGGCAGCAATGATTGTAATGTACAACCTGAAAATTGTCAACTTTCAAATTATAACACTTTCGTGAAATGTGTGCAATAAAACTTTCACTTGTGACTTTAATATGCATTGCTCAGAGAAATATTAAAATAGACAACAAATTGTATTTTATGTATTTTACTATGTATATCGAGCCCTATTTACGGATATAACGTAAGCGACAAAAAGCAAATCTGACAGGAGAAAGGTGTTTAGGTTTCGTTAAGTTGATTTCTTCGTGTCATGCGTCGTTTACGTTATAGTTGACAGGCCAATATCTCCGGAAATATAAACAATTAAAGTTTAAATTTTTAAATTTTTGTTTAAATTAATATTTTAAGTGTAGATACTATTAATATTAATGAACCCATTTGCATTAAACAACAAATTTCGGAAAGATGTCGCTTACGTTATATCCGCAAAAAGGGCTCGATATGTTACTTACTTTTTCCGATTCAAATGGGGCCCAAACGACAATGAACAGTTTTAAATATTAAAAGAGTCACCGACTATGAAACTATGAATTTACTAAAATCTGTTTTTATACCTCGGACTCATTAAAAACTAACATATAAATGAATTTGTGCAAATGTATGTAAGAGGCATAAGAAAATATCTCCGACGGTATTCCAGATTCCAATGTCTTGGCGTTAAGACTTATGCAACAAAAGAGCATTTTCGTCATATTTTACTTTATTATTTCCATAAAGGAAAAAATGCAGCTCATGTTGCTAAAAAGTTGCGTGATGTGTATGGTGACAAAGCCTTAAAAACAACACAGTGTCAAAGTTGGTTTGTCAAATTCCGTTCAGGAGATTTTTCACAAAGGTGTCATATTCCACCAGGACAACGATAGACCGCACACATCTTTGGTCACTCGCCAAAAACTGAGTGAGCTTGGCTGGGAACTTTTTATGCATCCACCATATAGCCCTGACCTTGCACCCTCAGACTACCATTTGTTTCGGTCTTTGCAAAACTCCTTAAATGGTAAAACTTTTGATAAAGACGAGGATATAAAATCGCACTTGCTTCAGTTTTTTGGAGATAAAGACCAGAAGTTCTATGAGCGTGGAATAATGAATTGCAGGAAAGATGGCGAAAGGTCATCCAATAAAATGGAAAATATATAATTGATTTAAGTTCATTCTAAAATTTAAAAAAAATTAATTTATTTTCTTTTAAAAAATCACCGGTTTCTTTTCGGTCAACCCAGTAAATAGAAAATAGATTTTCGTTGAATGGTCCCCATATGTATCACAAATCAAGGGTTCGTAACATATAATTTTTAACTGTTACCTAGTGTAATGGCAATGATATTATTTCTAATACCAATATCATAATAAATAACAGATAAGTAAATTGCATACGAATGAAAAAATCAGGAGTGTGTATAATTGGAGAATAATGAAGAATGGCAAATGTCCTATATTTAATATTATTATGATTTAATTCAACAATTTTGCCATTGAGTTTACTGTACTATTTTAATGCTGATAGGCATGTGACAGATTGTATTAGTCATAAGTTAGGCTAAAATTGAAAATATTTTGCAAATCAAATATAACTAAAGAACTAAACTAAATTTAAACGCTAGCATGCAAAATATATTTATTGAGTTAAATGTGTCATACGGATACAAATGAAAAATGCTTTAAGATTATTATTTTTATGTTGTTCACCTTAGCATTTTACACCATAGAAACACAACTTCTGTGCAAAGTAAAACCTCAAACGAAAAATTTAAACATAACACAGCTAATTTAAATTAAACTAAATTAAAACAAGCATAAATAAATTATAATTCACTTGTACCGTCCACTTTTTCTTCAATTGGCACACACGACTTTCATACTTATAAATATAGATACTTTTAGATTTTTTTTCAAACCTAGTAAGTTGTTTGCGCATGTTTTTACCATATCAATAAAAACCAAACTCAAACATTTTAAACGCAATTATTACATAATACGGAAATATCAGTCAATTCACAAATACAGACATATTGAAACATTCTTAGCATAGACCTTTAAACATTTTTGAATGGTATACTCTAAATACTTGCATATTATTGAAGTCAACAACAAATCGCTATTTGCCCTTTATTTATTACATACGATAAGAACATACATATTTATATATATGTAAACATATATAATACTTGTATAGTAATATAAAATGATATATGTGGATATATAGACCCATATCCATAAACCTATTTATAAATATTATTATTATAATTTACAATGTTGTTTTTATTACCTATTTATTATATTTTCAATTATACTATAATAATTCTTACACTCCATTATAATGCTTAAAAACAATCAAACAAATATTCAAAAACAATCCTAATGTGTTGCAATGCTACCATATTTCTCAACACTTACCACTCATCAAACTTGTACTGCAACTTATCTACAATAACGACAATCGTAATTGAAACATCGCTAAATATCTACATAACAACTAAAACTAATAAATTTTTGAATTGTAATCACATACAATCTACTAACTAAATCTGAATGAAACCTAACACCAACAAACTAAATGAATAACGTGTGACATGCAATGATTGAAACGAAATCTTACTGGCATCGGCAAATTAAAATGCATTTCCTTACTGCAAACAAATCAAAAAGAAACAATCATTCTTCAATTGTTTGCTCGATATGGCCGCCCTTGACAAAGGAGGATCGCGACAGGGCTCAATAAGTTTACAGCAGAACGGGGAAGGAGCCGCCAACTCACAGACACATTTATTAGCGAGCACTCATCACGCAAACGGTGATGTTGAACACAACAGTTTGGCAACACTAGCACGACGGAGTACGATCAGAAAGCGATCTGTTAGGTAATTCAAAAACTTCACTTTAACTATTGCTCGTAAGGTGCAAAGTTATTCCAACGTCATTATCAAACACTATCAGAATCATTATCATCAACATTAATACTAACACAAGCTTAATAACATACATACATACATACTGTTGCGTATTATGTCAGCCAGAACTATCAGCAATTTCGTACTTTAAAGCATATTTATTACTATAACTTTACCACGCCAGTGATTTTATAGAAGTTATCTATATAAATCTTATTCATAAACTTCGCTCATTCGACCTATTTATTTTTTATGATTTTATTTGTTGTATTATACAAGTATTGTTCTTCTTTTATAGGTTAACTTGCATTTTTTATTCTTGACACGTTAAAAATTTCTTTGAATTGTACAGCAACTGAAAGTAAAGGCAAAGGGAAGCATATCCAATCCTAGGCAAATTTATGATTTTGGGGTATCTAGTATTCAAGCACTCTTGTGTGCACTTTTTTGACCAAATAAAACACATCGAATACAATTAAATTAAGTGTACGAGTATTAAAGCAACATCTGTCCAAAAATTATATCGTGTTATAATTTTACCAGCTTGGTTTTTAAACAGACCTACATAATAAATTTGTTCTTAACGCATTTTTAGCGGAAAATTCTTTGTTTTGTGAGATGAATAGCACAATTCGTGATCCTTTTGTCACTATCGCGGACTGTCATCCGCAGTGATTAATTTTAATACTATTCGTCTAAGAAATTGAGAACCTAAAATCTTTTGAGAACTAATCTTGATTATCAGATTGTTTTACTTCATTCAAAAAGTACTGAATTAAAGCCAAGATATTAAAACTTTTAAATGTAGATTGTGGCACAGGTTTTTTCGAGCTTTGATGGCCGCGGTCCTTCTCCAAATGTTCACGGGCATCAACCTTAAAAATCGTGAACAGGTTTTTTTCGTAAATTGCCTCAACAACATAATAAATATGGACCTTTTGAGCTGAGGATTTTTGCTGATTATAAATAATAACACATGGCAAAAAAGAATTTTTTTTTTTGTATCAATAAGCAAAAATACTCTTTTTAATACATATGAAGCCCCAGAACACAAAAATTGAAGTTTTTTTGTCTGCTATTTTAGACACTTTCGTGTCAGTGCAGGAATTTGTCAAATCAGGTAAGAATCTGGCAGGGTAGTAGCATGACGCAAAACGAGAAAAAGCTTATCTTAAGGCTCAAGAGACAAAATATGTAAATGGCGTTGCCTTCAACGGGGAACAGGGAAAGGGAGAATGTTGGGAGAAGTCTGATGTGATAGATGCATCAGCTGTTTTGTGGCTCAGCCCCTTGTTGGGTATCATAGCAAGAAGCATAGTAATAGCAATAAGCACCAGTAAAGTTGGTTGTGGTCAGCACTCGTCGGTTTCCAAATCAAACCTTTCAGGGAGGATAGTGGCGAACTCCTCGGCAGTTTTCAAGTCGGGCCTGGCCCAGTTTTCGTCCCTGCAAAGAAGAGAACACCTTTGCAAGGGTTGCCTCTTGAGCCCCCGAGTGCATTTTCCAAGAGCGAAGCCTCTATTCCGGTTCAGATCTATTGCTCGAAGCTTCTCTACAAAGATTGCCTTATAAAGTGCTTTTCGTAGCAAGTTGGTAACGGTCTTAAACTCAGCCTGGTCTAGAGGATGGCGAGTACGTATTGATCGACGCCTTAGCTCAAGTTTCCACCGAAGGAGAGAAAACATCTCGGGTTTTTAAGGATCCCAAGGAGGCCCAAGAGGAAGAACATTTCTGTGGCTGACCAAAGAGGCAGTGGACGCAGTTTGAATTTTTCTAGAATTTTTAAGATACAAAAATCGTAAATATACCATTATAATTATCTTAATTAATTAAAATTGATAGCTGCAAAACTATATGTTCAAGTTTAAAACTACTAGGGTTTACTATTAGGCTTATTTAGAGATTGTTTTTCATCTGGGGCACATATGTATTAAAAAATGTGGTTTTGGTTAAAGTAACAATCTGGTTGTTACCTAGTGTATATAATTCTTTTTTGTTTGAAAGGCTTTGTGAATAGTAATTTCTTGAGTGCGAAATTCGTACATCAATGCTGTATGGGCGATGGTTTTTTAAATGTCCGAAAATTGAATTTGCTTGAGTACTTTGCCTGAAGGTTCACGATTTCCCTATTTTTAACCCAAAAGCTTTGCCCGGGACACCCCGGGAATATCTGACTAGTATTCATATATCGTACATGCATACTTTCGAAATGATCACTCAGTGAATTCTTTTGGATGTATATATAATCTTTTTTACTTCATTATTATTCGATTGAAAATAGTTAATCATTTTGCCTTAAAATTGAAATGTATGTACAAACGTATAATGTGAAGAATAAACTCAGTTTTTTTTTAATTAAAATATGTGTGCATACTAAGTTTGACATATGTACATACATTCGCACATCAATTATTAGTTTATATTTTTAATTGTTTACTCATCTTTATAAGTATATATGCAATAACTTATTTTTATTTTTTTTTTATTTTTATAAATTCACAACCCAAGAATACAACAACCACCTAACGAATTTGTGCTTAGTACATTTACATAAGTAAATTGTTTTTTCTAATTTTTAAATAATTTCAGAAACAAACAGGTGAATAAGTTTGAAAAACTCCAAGCGGTAAACCAAACAGAAATTATGGAAAATTTAAAACCAAAAATAAATAATTGTATATTATATGAATATATATGTGAATAATTTTTGTGTCCATAATCCGTTTCCGATATAAATGTTGTTCACGACCAATTACTTAAGTCGAAGTAAAACTTAGTACCTTTGAATATACGCCTTCTCATCTTCATATGTTTACTTATTTAAATAGGTGTGTGTGTGTGTGTATGTTTGTGTGTGTGTGTGTGTATGATTGTGTGAGTATGTGTGCGTGTGTGTATGCGTGTGCGTGTTAAAAAAAAGAAAAGTAAGAATTTGTGTGTTTGTGGGTGAGTGGGTGTGTGGCTGTGTGTGTGTGTGTGTGTGTGGGGGTGGGGGTGAATGCGTGTGTGAGAGCGGTGCATTCTTTTTTTTTTGCATTTACTCTTAGACATACATAGATACATACACGTTGCATAGCCATTTATTAAACAGTTATAGAAGCAAATTTTCGTTTAGTTCCCGTATTCAATGTTGTAATTTGATCGTTGATCGTATGTATATGTACATGTACGTAGGCGTTTAATAGGCAAACGCTACAAGTTGCTAACAGGGTTTCCCAAAACAAATCGGTAAGCCAGCGTCATGGAACCAAGGAAATGTTATTAAATACTGAAACCGATAAATTTATAAAACAAAACACCATAACTTTGTAATTAGTTCTTGTGTCAATGCGCTATTGAGCAAGCAATTTGAACTCAGACTCCAACGCGAAACTCCAACTGACTTACAGATCGAATTCAAGGAAAAATTGCTATATGTTCTCGTTACACATTCTCGTGCGTAGCACATAATCAAGCAGCGTTTTATTTATACCACAGTTTGCATGTATCTCACTTATACATTTTAACCACAGATATTAATATCTTCTTTTTAATTTTTCATTCTTAATTTAGAATTATGTTAATTAGATTATAATAAATACTATGTAATCTATGTATCGCTTAGGCTAAGACAAGTAACAATTTAAAAAGAACTATTTATATTTTTACTTTTGATTTGTTTTACGAAGAATACAAAGTTCCCAAACATGATTTCACAATTACAACAGTTCCCGCAACATCGCTGCCGTTCGGCCCGCCGAAAATTTGACGACCTTGCAGTGAGCTGCATTAAGTTTTCACCTTATTGTTTCTATACCAGCTTTATGATTTAGTTAACCGATCTTAACCAGTGTCGGTCAGGATGTATAAGACAGAAAAAAGTTCCCAATCTGCGCTTTTGGATGAGATATCTATAGAAACCAAAAAAAAAATAAGCTTCTTACTAAATGGTAACTTCGATCAATCGTTCCTAAGGCAGCTACATGATAAAATGACTCGATTCCTTACGAATTTAGTCAGGATGTATAGAACCACTCCAAATGCATACTTTGTCGTATTGGTTGAGATATCTAAAAAGAAAAGGTTTCCGTATTAAAGCTTGCTTTTTGCCTGATCGTTTCTATGACAGCTATATGATATAGTGGTCCGATCCATATTAAAAACAAACTTGATACTGATCAAAAATATATATTTTATGGCGTCTGCCACGCCTCCTTCTGCATGTTTCAAACATTTCACATTACAAAATGTATAAATGTATGTACATATGTGTATATACTTTTGTATGATTCCTATGCAAGAGCTGCAATATATAAGTATATTGTATTTACATTATTCCAACTAAATTTACATTTACACATACATATCTCTAAATTTGTCTTCAGATTGCATGCACATAATGATACTTATAAGTAGCGTACTGCACACTCATAATTGTTGGATTTGCTTAATGTTTGCATGCTGCTTTTGCTCGCCTCTATACCCTACAAATGTAGCACATCGATTCAAAACTTTATTTATTTATAGACATGGACTGTAGATAAAGTTTACAAAAGTAGTTACATATTAGAATTATAACTATTACATTTACTTTAATTTGGCGCAATTTATTAATGATTATACATTTTTTTATTTTTTTATAACAATGCCAACTTTCTTTTCATAAATATAGGACAACATTTAGCTACAATTATGTAAATGAATCTGGATTTGAATCAATTGGCATATAAGTAATGCAAAACGAGCAAAAATATTCAAACAAACAATAGACTACGTAATAACCAGAAACAAAACAATTTAAAGGAGATAGAAAGCAAAACTAGTTAATAAAATATATAACCAAATAACGAAAATCTAAAATACATTTAAAGTATTTAAGTATATGTATACACCTAAGTAGTACCGATTTGTTTAAATGTTACACGCCTTAATATAGGTTTTCCTGCATTTGAGAACCTTTCAATACTTCAATTTAGCGCAATTAAAACCGCATTTAGATATGTATTTCGTTGCAGTGGAGTTATATTTCTTTTTAATTTACGTATACGTAATATATAATCCTTTAATACGTACACAATAAAAGTATACATACATATAAGTATAAATATATAAACATATATGTATTTGTATATATTTATATTTCTTTTGCCGCTTTTATATATGTATACGTATTTATTCCCTTCGCTCGGAGCATTGGAAACATTTGTAGCTTTTATTGTACACTAAATATAATAAAGAACAATTGTTTTGATTGAGTGAATCCACGAGAAATCTGTCTAGAGCCAAATTACATTATAAGAACGTTTTAATCGTTAGAGCATTAATGCGTCTGAGCCGTGGCTGATTTCAAATGGTATCATTCATTGTTAGTAAACCGAATTTATAATTTGAGCCACCAATTCTCTTAAATAGATGCTGGAATTACAAGATGCGTCGAGACATCCATCACAAGAATCGCTTACTGGTGCCGATGCTGGCCATTTACATCCTGGACATTCGTACATAAATGGACATCGACATTCACCTAGTTTGAGGTATGTATATTGCGATTTAATCCAAGGAGCACATTTGCAACTCTTAAATCATGTCCTTATCCTACAGACACAACGGTTCTCCATTAGCCAGATCTCCAAGTCCTAGACGGCGCGGCCATCAATACATACATCATGATATCGGGTTCTCCGATACCGTATCTAATGTTGTAGAGATGGTCAAGGAGACTCGTCATCCTCGACATGGCAACAGTCATCCCCGGTATCCAAGAGGTATTAATTCATTTAAAGCAATATTTCTCTCATATGTATGTATGTACTATAATGTATAAGTATTTAACGAATTTATAAATGTATGTGTGAGTCGGTTGCTAAGTATAAATAATAGTTAGTATTCTTAAGCGTCCTTTACACTTTTTCTGTTCTTTCGACGTGAACATGTCTGTTAAGATTTTCAATTTTAAAGACGTTTTAATAATGGCTTTATATATAATAATCCAAAGTTGCTGCCACCTGATTTTGTGTGTGTGTTTTTGTACTGAGTACATATGCGTTAGTCAAAATTTGAAAATTGAAAGTCAGAAATAAGTATGTTTTTAAGTATGTGAATAATATTAATCACATTTTACAAAACGCTGATGTTATATATAAAGTGCATACATTTTGATTCGGTAAAACCGAAGGTTTAACTTAATATTTGGTAGTCCTTAGTCATATACACAAATATATGATATGTCTTGTATTTAATTTCTGTTTTCCAATTATTATATTGTATTAAAAATTTTCCGTTTTCTTTTGAAATTTCAATAAATCAATATCAACTAACGTTTTTATTAAAATTAAAATAATGCAATTCTAATACGATTCTAACAATACGTAAACAGTTGTGCCCCGACATCCTTAATTATTGTCGTTTTCTTTATTATTGTTGTTATATGTACAATATAGGTTCATGGTCAGCATCGACAAGTCCAGCCCGTTCGCCTTCGCCTTCTCGTTATGGTGGTCATTTGTCTCGCAGTAAACGCACTCAACTGCCTTATCCCACATATGGGACTACAAGTTTATGTCAAAGATCACGATCGCCGAGTCCCGCTCGACTTCAGGAGATGCGTGAACGAGACAGACTTGGTTATGGGATTGATATGGGTACATCTTTAGCACATGTTATCTAAAGCTGACAATTCATCCAAAATCAAAAACACTATAAAAATCAAAAGCAATATGCAAATTAAAATCAAAAGCATAAATTATATGTTTTCTATATATGTATGCTAGTACTTTCTTCCACACAAATTTCTTCAAACATTTCTATTTATACAATACATCAGATATCAAAATCAGACTTGCTTTTTCGTACATAGCCGCCATATAGCTTAACAAGTTCATGTATTGCTGAACCATGAGACGTTTCATTTAAAGCTTTCAATAATCAAATAGTTTTCTATTCCACTTACACAACAAGACATCTCAATTTTTTGAGCGTTTCACATTGAACAAATCGTTTTATGTATGTAATATACATATACATAATGTACAAACATTCATCCTCATTAAACTACACGGGAATTTTGACAAAAAATAAACATTTTCACTAAACGATCGAGAATATATACAGCACATCTTTTAAAGGTTATTCTACTCTATTATTTATGACGCATATGCGACTAATATCGGATTTAGGCCGATTTTTTAGTGCCCAGATAAAGTCATATATACGTAGCTAGGGCTCACATAAGATTATGTGTCAGATAAAACGTTGCTCAGGCAATATACATTTTTATCTATTGATAAATTATATCTAATTTCTATTTACTTACAACATGCCAAAGGCATAATTTTATCACGTATGCGACCAATTTGAAATAGAAAATAAAAAGACGACAAAGCTGTGCAGATAATAAAATGTGGTTTCATTTTAAATTTCGCGCCGTTTTTTAACTTTAAATTAAATAACCAACTACAAAGCATTAACGTGTATGTACTTATGTATGTATATGAGGTTTCAAAGTATGGATCGATTTATGCTTGCATAACAATGGGAGTTTGCAAAGTGTTTAGGGCTTTTGGTTATCATGACCAACTAAAGTTAATTTGGCTAATTAATACACACATATGCTTCTTCGAATATTGAATATCTGTTTATCGAAGTGAAGATTTCAATAGACCGCCGAAACTGTGCGATCTAAGTTTTGCCCTAGTTGTTTTTTGCCAAAGATAGAGTTGAACTTCCACATAACGCTTATCTGACACATAATTTATCTACCACACAGAGTTTATTGGGACATTGAAAAATACGGCCTTATTCGTAGACTACATAGACAACGGGTGCAATAATATAGTATGTGGCTTACCAGAATTAATAAATTTGATTCCAAACTAATTAACTAATTCCAAATCGACATGTACCATTTTTTTAATTGCATGACAGTTTGTGACTACTGCATAAATTTTAGGTACCGTGAAGGTGTTTATCTGTACATCGTCAAATATGTCAAAATTACTGACCAAGAATCTATATGCTTGACTTTTGTAATAATTTTACTTCGCTAAACACCCTTAATGTTTACTCAGGGAAACCGTCTTAATTAATTAATTAAGCTCAGAAGCTATGTGAGGCTCTATTTCAAGTTTTTGGTACCCACACTTGCAGCAGTCAAGTAGCTATAAGCCATTAGATTGAAGTGGGGTGACAAAGTTGTAATATGTATATCTTTCATATTTTGCACTGTTACGTTTATTCTAGTTTCATTCTCTATGCCATTTGTACTATGTATATACTCTTTACTTGTATGAATAGCTGACAGTCATGCATGCTACCACGAATAGTTACTGACCATTCTGAATTCTAGGCCTGTTGAATCTTGACGTATAAGTTATTAAACAATTGTTAGCCCCAATGTATATGGACATTCAATTAATTCGATAAATATGTCTATTTAAAGGCATTTAATTAGTGATAAAAATCTTAAAGCCAAATGGACCCTTTCTACACATATTTAATGTTCATATACATATGTATTCATGTACTATATTACTTAAGAATTTAAAAATAAACAATGTTCAGATTTTGCACAATACACATATCGCACATTTTAAAATTTGTGATTGTGATTTGCTTGTGTAAGTTTTTCATCAGATAAATATCTACTATGACAGAAACGATAAATTCCATTTTTTGCTGTATTTTGCTACAAAAGATCAGTTATGCATATGTTTTAAAATAATGATTAAAATATTAATTAAAAATAACTATCTATAGCAACGGTGGGCACGAAATCTGAATTCGGGAGCAGCCGCCAGCTCCCGGAGCCCATGCGTGCCCACCGCTGATCTATAGGGTTATAGCTGACTGTAGGTCGATTTTTATTGTGACTATGATGAGGAGAAGACTTAATGTAGCTTGACATTTTGACATTTTGTCATACTGACAGGAGTTAATCGTTAGTAAGATTATTTCCTTTTCAAATATGTTACAAAGGTCGCTTATGATACTTTTGAAGCAAAAATAATTATACTAATTGTTTAAATGTTGTCTAATCAAATCTGAACATTGTTATAAAAATATAATATTTCCATTCTATTGTTTTATATCATATCTCAAACTTTCATATTCATTTACTTAACCACGGACCTGTTATACAAATCTAATCACATAATTTGTTTCGAATATTTATAACAGGTGGCACACATGTGCAGCATAGTTACCCTACGCTCGCCTCCCGTCGTGCTGGAATTGGACGACGTCTACCACCGACTCCAAGCAAACCGTCGACACTCCAGCTTAAGCCAGCCAATATCAATTTTCCCAAACTGAATGCGAGTCCTACACACGTACGTAAAAATATTAAATTTAAATACAGCTACATATGTATGTACATATGTAAATTTTGAAAATTATGGCAGTAATCCGAAACAAATTTCGATTCTAGTTCTTACTTCTAGTTCGGTACTTCTTGTATCACCTGTTACGGTAAAAAGTTTTATTTTGGTATCAGTACCTTTTGGATCCGGTATAGGTATAATTTTAAATAGGGTCTACTTGTACACTGCCGTTCAACTGAATAGGTTCATGATCACCGAGGTAGGAATTGGGCTATAATTCCTAAACCAATATTCCGATTTACATGATTTTTCTATATTTCTCGGATCTTATATTAATTAAATGCCAAAGTATGATTTTCATCAACTTAATATTTGTTGCTTATTTATTTTTTCTTTTGAAAGAGTAACAAAATTAATGCTTTATTTTTCGTTCATCTGAATAGGTTCTGCTGAATGATTTTCAGTTTGTGATGAAATTGAACGATATAAAGCATAGTATCCAGTTGTTGAAAAACCAGTTTGACAGGTATCAACTCCATATAAAAAAAAGGGTTGCAAATTGGCTCGAAATTATTTTGTAAGGCTATTTCTAAACCCTTGTATCCAGTACCTAAATTTGGGCAGCTCAGAAAATTTTTGGGTGTTTTACAACACTCTTTAATGACAGCTGGCAGCTTTTTTTTTTGACCTTTCAAAACATCGATTCGTTCAGTGTTTCGACTAGTCGAAAACATTTTGAGCAGCAATGGAGCCAAATAAGCAACAAAATAAGAGCCGAATTGAGCTCTTTGACAATGAAGAACGAATTAAATTAATAGAAGAGGTGCAACACAGACCGATCCTTAATTTTTCTTTCTTTTTAATATGGGTTCACCCAATATTGGGGCCGTTTGCGTTGTTGCACTTCTTCCGCCTCTTTAATAACAACATAAGAGGTCAGTAACCCCATTATTAGGGTATTAGTTGCTACTAATTTTCCTATGACCGTTTTGTCCATTTTCGTTCTCAATTATATGCAATTTAAATTTTAGTTTTATTGTTTTTAGGTACAAATTAAGTCTACGAATCAAGACACCGCTTATGGAATACCGCGAGGCAGTTGTCCGTTTATTTGCCGGTCAGCTTGGATGCAACTGCAGCGGCAGCGGCCGCCGCTTTGCGCGCCTCCCGCTTGGCCGTTTTCTTGGCCTCCTTATCGCTGGCATCAATGTTGCGACGCTTTTTACGCAGCAGCCATTCCTCCTTCTCCTTGGTCTGCTTCTCGCGTATCAGCTTGCGGAACAGATTGCGATGACGTGGCTTAACCATGCGCGCCTGCAAACGGTGCTCATACACCTCGGCCTTGTGCACTTGCCGTTTGTTGACCTTATGCACCTTATCCAGCAGTCATCGATTCTTTTCATCAAGCTCCTCTTCTTCCTCTTCGCTTTCATCGTCCAAGTCCTCCTCGTCGGAAAGCGCATCTTCATCTTCATTGACGCCGTCAGGTCCGCCGTACTTCTTGTACTCGGCCGTCTCCTGTTGATAGGCGAGCTGCAGCTGCGCAGCTCCTGATCAACGGCATTAAATGATTTATTTTGTTGTTTACTGTTTTTATTTGCACAGCTGACGCAACAGTGTGACCACAGCAGCATATGACCAACAATCTCTCAACTTTTTAGTGATTTTTGGTATTTTGCTGTCACACTGAATTCTGTAAGGTCCGACATCAAAACATCGAACATTTTGAGCGTCCAAAATATTTTCAACTACTGGATATTATGCTTA